>OW285241.1:23422818-23917818 GCA_935421215.2 Melolontha melolontha
GGAAAACGTTTTGACATCATTCCCGACATTGAGAGGCCCACGGCCGAGCAGCTGAAGGCCCTTCCGAAAGAAGCCTTCCAGAAATGTTTCGAATCATGGAATCAACATTGGGATAAGTACATCGCCAGCCGAGGAGAGTACTTTATAGGAGATTTATTCAAATTTGATGTTTTTCTAAATAAATCCACACATGTTCAACGGAGTTTATGTCGGATGATTGTGGTGGGGAATGTTTTGGGACATTATACAAATGTTATTCGCTAACTACATGCGCTGTATGTTTTGTGTTGTGTATGCTGGAAGATCCTATTGTTTCCAAGACTAATTTTGTAGCTTTTTCCTCTAAATTTCCCTTTAAAATACTTAAATATTACCACTTGTCCATTGTATTTTCAATAAAAACTAAACTATCGACTTCTGACGCAATAGAACCCTACCTCATAACTAAAGAGGCGACATTAAGCTGAACGCCATAGGCGCGCGTTTGCTAGTAGGTACATAAAATAAATAGCAAGTAGTAATTTATAAAAGGTGGTCACAAAGCTAAGTCATAAAGTGGAAAAGGGAAAATGTTGTCAAATGCCGAAAACGACCGTTCTATATCTACTAATGTAATAGTTTGAAACCAATCAACAGATCTGTAGATACACCTTCACGCAAACGGTCGTTTTCTCGAACTAGGTAAGTGCGATATTGTTACATACAACAGTCCCTACAGAAGTCTACATCGCCGAAAGAATACATATACGTTCAAGCAAGTCGGCGATAAAATTATTACTGACGATAGACCGTTTTCTCCCCAATAGATCTACTACTGACGCCATATTCGTTGTCCGTCAACTAGTCGAAAAAGCGATCGAACTTAACGAACCAGCATTTATGTGTTTTATCGACTAACAAAAGGTATTTAATCGTGTGAAACTGCATGACGTGATAACAGTACTACAGGAGAATAACTTAGGAAAACAGTTTATAACTATAATAGAAAACTTAAACACAAAAACGAAGACCAAAATACAAACAAGGAAGCGGTTATCAAAGGAAATTAAAAGCACCACGGGTATCCGGCAAGGCGATTCTCTAAGTCCAATACTTTTAATCTTATTATGAATTACTTATAGACAGCGTGAAAAACATGAATGGATACAAAATAGGGAAAAACAATCTGACTATTTTATGTTAGGCTGACGATACGGTGCTAATCGCAGATTCTGAGGATGCAGATAGTGAGGACAACCTACAGAGGCTTTAATTCACAAGTTACAACATGCAAATATCCACAGAAAAGACAAAATCCTGAGTAGTTGCAGCCTATACGATGTAAATTAGAAATATACAATGAAATCATCGAACAAGTGATGCCCTTTATATACTTGGGGATAGAAATATCGAGTGAACGGAACAACTACAGAGAAGTCAGGCAATATACAATGAGAGCAGCACGTGTGTCTGGATATCTAAGAGATGTCGCTTGACAAAATAAATATCTCGCAACAGAGAGCAAAGTAAAAATATATAAAACCATGGTAAGTCCAATAATGACGTATGCAGCTGAAATTCATGTTGACACAAGCAGAATTAAACAACTTAAGCGAAGGACCGAAATCCACACTTTACGAACGGCAGTGGGAAAAACAAGGAGAGATAGAGTTAGGAACGAAGCTATAAGAGAAGGATGTGGAATCAGAGATGTCATTAGATTTGTAAGAGGAAGGAAAAAAGCATGGAACGAGCACATTCAAAAGGCAGATGAGACCAGGCTGATAAAAGAGACCAAAGACCAGCAGGAAAAAAAGAGATCCTGGGAGACCGTTCAAAATATAAAAGGAAAGCTGGATGCTGGATGCGTGACGAAAAACAGGTTTCGACTTAAATAAAAGGTGTGCTATCAAGTTTTGCTTCAGAGTCTTCAGAACCTCTCGGTAAAAGCGTTGATTGACGATTTGGCCTTGTGGATTCTTTGTGGACGATTCCCTGGCTATCGAAAAAGAAAATCGGCATGCGTTCGATCTTCGACTTATTCATTCTTGTTTTTCTATGCATTGAAGAGGCTGAAGTGCGCCATGTTCTGGCGCTTTGTTAAAAACATGGAAGGAAAGCTGGGACTTCACTGAAACGCCATGATGGATGCGCGAAGAAAAAACGGGTTTCGACCTAAAGAAAAGAAGAGACCATTTACGGAGCTCTCGATATAGATCCCACGCACCTGGCGCGCGGCTTAATATTCGCCTCTTTAATCATAACAAATCCTCACCAGATTTCCTCCCAATTTCATTTCTACCATCCCATCCAAATATATTCTATTTTGACTCATCTGTAAAGATCATCCGTTTCCAAAAGTCCATGTCCTCTTCATGGTGCCCTTTTGCAAATTCAATTCCTTAGCGGTAATCGTTCATGATACCCGATACTTCGCTATAAAACTGTTTTATCAAGTTGAGTTTGAAGGTTTGCTGGCATTTTTTGGAGACGTATCTGAGGTTTTGCATTAACTTCTCGTACAACATTCCGTTCTTCTCGAGTGGTTACTAATTTTAGACGTATGTACATGGTGCATTTTTCATATTCTATATTGTCGGTATTCATAAACCGTTTAATTATATACTCACCGGCACAAGATTCGATCCATATACTTTTTTCTTAGTTTTTTTTTTTTTCGTTTCATACATAAATTTGAAGGTTATTGTCATCTGTCATAAATATTATGCCAACTACGCTTTGTCGTTTAAAACATTTTTTAATATTAAAAGGGTGTTTATTCCGTTGTTAGTAAGTGTTGGTAAGTAAAATTTAAACTGTTTTTTTTTTAATTTACTTTATTTTTCAATCGTTTATACTGCTTTTTTTCAAATTCCTGTTCAACAAAGTTCGTTTAGTGTTTTTTAAATTTAAATGTGGTCTTAAATCTAACAGACACTGCGAGAGCAATAGCTTTGATATGAGATTGGCTATTAGAAATAGTTAGCCAAAAACAAGTTTTATTTTTCAACAAAGTCTCCATCTACATTAATACACTTATCCCATCGCGTTATCAATGCCCTAATGCCTGCTGCATAAAAGTGTTTGGGCTGGCGTCTGAACCACGTGCGTACCTCTTGTTGAACATCGTTGTCACCCTCGAAATGTTTGCCGCCAAGATGCTTTTTGAGTGGACCGAACAGATGATAGTCGCTTGGGGCCAGGTCGGGACTGTAAGCCGGATGTTCAAGAAGTTCCCACCCTAATTGCGCAATTCTCGCCTGGGTCAAGTGGGCCGACTGGGGCCTGGCATTATCGTGATGCAGCAATATTCCTCTCGTCAATAGGCCTGGACGTTTTCGTCGAATTGCATCCCGAAGCAACAACAAAACTCTACAGTATGATTCAGCAGTCACGTTCTCTTTTTTGTTCTGGAAATGGGCTAGGAGCACTCCCTGAGAATTCCAGAACACGGTAAGCATAACCTTACCAGCTGAGGGCACAACCTTAAATTTCTTTGTTGACGGCGAAGAGGGATGTTTCCATTGCATTGAAGCACGCTTTGTTTCGGGTTGGTAGTGGTGCACCCATGACTCATCACCAGTAACAATCCTGTTAAGCATGTTCTCCCCTTCCACTGTGTATCGAGAGAGGTGTTGCAAGGACAAGCCCATTCGAATTCTTCTGTGTTCCTCGGTCAGTTGTCTAGGTACCCACAGTGCGCAAACTTTTCGGAAATTCAAACGATCGTGCATCAGTTCGTAGGCTAAACCATGAGAACACCGTATTGCAGTTGCTATACTGTCTATTCTTACCCGCCTGTCAGTTCGAATCATCTCTTCCACCCGTCGAAGTGTTGCATTTGTCGAAATCTGAACGGGGCGGACACTTCGCTGATCGTCAACAACTTTTGAGCGTGCGTGAGAGAATTTCTCGACACAGTTATATACGGCTTTACGCGACAAACACTTTTCACCGTAAACAGGAGACATTTCCTTATGAATATCTTTTGCAGAAAGTCCTTTTGCCCAGAAAAAACGCACAATAGCACGTTGCTCTTCCACAGTACAATCTTCGAGCACGGTCGCCATTTTAACACTGCCTGTGTTCGCGCACACCAACTGTCACTTGAGAATTATAAAGCTGGATTGTGGTGACACCTATTGACAAATAGGGAAACAACTCACTCCTATTTTCAGCTTTCCTACAGCAGTTTGTGACTTATTTAATGCCTTTCCCTCGTACAATACTACGTAGCTCGAGTCCTTGGTGTTTCTAGGTGTTCAGTTCAAAGAGCAGTAGAGCGGTTCCGTGTAACTAGTGGCTACACTAGACGAGTCGGTTCTAGCAGAAGAAGGTGTACAAGCCCCAGGACGACCGCTTTCTTACATTGAGAGTCCTGGGAAACAGGGACACTACAGAAGTTTGTTTCAGAGACGACTTAGAGGAGGTATAGCAAACGCCAATTAAGTTGGCGCGAGGAGGGGTAAATTCGCGCAGGATTAGAAGTAGTGGGGGATTTGTTTTTGGTTTTACATCAAATGTCAGATAATTCTAACCTCTGAGCGTGTATCACTTTATGATCCCCTAGCAAAGATATTATGTTGCGTCAAACGTCAATGACAAATGTATTCTGACAATTACTTGAGTAGTGGGGGGTGGACGTTTTTAGAAACGGCTTCTGCGCATCCCCTCCTCGCGCCAACTTAATTGGCGCTTGCTATACGTGGTGTAACAGTTAGTGAAAGAACAGTACGAAGAAGGTTGCAGAAATATGAATTGACTGCTATAAGACCACACGGTCCACAGTTGACCAGAGAACATCGCGTAGAGAGGTTGCTATTTGGTCGTGAATATCAGAACTGGATTAATGCGGAATGAAGCCATATCCTTGTTACAGACGAGTCGAGATTTAATCTGTTCTTCTGATAGACGTCAAAGAGTATGGCGAAGAGTTGGTGAAAGGTTTGCCCAATGTAACATTCCAAAGCCTAGTTTCGGTGGTGGATCAGTTATGGTTTGAGGGGGAATTAATATGGAAGCTCGTGCGGATTTATTGGTGGTAGATGGGGGAGCTCTGAATGCTGACCGATACATTAGAGATATCCTAGAACCACATATGGTGGTTTTTGCTCCATTTGTTGACGACAATTTTATGCTAATGCATGATAACGCCCGCTCTCATCTTGCTCGAGTTGTTAATGAATATTTGGAAGAAGTGGGAATCCATCGAATGATCTAGCCAGCAAGAAGTCCGAACCCAAATCCGATCAAGCATGTGTGGGACTTGGTCGGAAGGCGACTTCGAGCTCAAATTCCAGCAGCAAGAAACATACAAGAGCTAAACGCGGCAACAGTCCAAGAATGGGAGAACATTCGAGTCCTTATTGAAGAAATGCCAAGAAGAATGGAGTGTAATTCAAGCACAATGAGGCAATACACGCTGTTAATCCCCATTATTTATCATTTACAAAAAAGCATTTTGTTGATTTATTCACTATTCTATTTTTTTTTACGTTATTTTTGTTATGTGCGGTTATAAATTTTCTAAATTGGTTTAAATTCATTACGATTATTGGCTTTACCGTTTAAATCAACAAAAAAAAACAACAAAAATTTAAAAAACTAAAAAAATAACCAAATTAGTACATCGATCGAATTTTGTGCCGCTGAGTGTATATTGAACAGTAGAAGCACTTTTGTACACTATTTTAGCAATTTGACGTATGGAATGTCTCTTATTATGCAATTTCTCTTGCTACGGCAAGCATGATGTTTACGTGCGATTAAATTAAATGCATGCAGGTTAGTCGCACAGAGAATCAATCACACACGCAATTTTCGAAGACATAGGGAAATCACCGTTCTTCTTCAGCTGTACAATTTACTTCCGTGAGATTACAATGCAGCGATTTCGAAGGGTTACTAATTTATTTTGTTATATTGTTGTTTCACTGTTTTTATTTGTGAATCTACTCTAAATAAATAATCATATCTGTATTAGATAAATTTAGCAATAATTAACAACGCTATTTTAAAAATCATACTAAAATCATTGGTGTACAAAGACTTTTGGGATTGAGTGAAACAAAAAAAAAATTGTGCGCGAAATAAACGATCAACAAACGCAGTTTACCCGGTACTTATTTTTTCATCCTCCACTGTATGTACAGTTTTTCTAACCTAACAAAAAGAACGTAAAGTAAAACAAAATAAGTTAGTATTAGACGCGATGAAAACAAGAAAAAGGTCACGTTTTATTTACGATCGACCAGTCACAGACCAGATGTTTATTTTTCTAAATTATGACTTATGAACTCCTTTTGCCTAGACACTTGAGATTGTATAAAAAAGGTTGAAGTGGTCAATAGTAGAAGTCATAAATAGCTTAAAATTACTAGTAATAAAGTGTACTTTTAAAAATACGATATTAAAACTTGTATTAATAAATTAAATAATGAATTTTAACTCATTAGGTATTTGAACTTACCTGCGCCTTTTCGAAGTTTTTTGGTGGGAAACAAGTTCCGCTAAATGGCATGATTTATCCGTCGGCTTCGCATTTACATAAATAACACCTCCAGGTCCCTTGCTAATAATTACATTGTCCAAACTAACCAGAAAGTCTTCTAAAGTATTAAATTTCAATTTCTTGAAGGGAATTTCCGAACCCATAAGCATTCTGTAGTCCGCTATATTGTAAAATACAAAAGCAAAATTAAACCCTTATTATATTGCAGTTGAATGTGTGAAAACCTTACATCTTAATTGCCTCAGATCGCATTTCTCTTTCGAAGAAAGAAGACAAGATCTTACGTTCGCACTGACTTCTTTTCTTAGCTCTTCCATTTTTAGGAAAACTAGGTATATACAATACGTTAACAAAATAAAGAATATTAAAAAATAAGTTTTATTATGTATAAAACATGTATAAATGCAATTCAAAACACTAGTTTAACAAACAAAATCGTATCATCAATCGTATCATAAATCATATAAGTTCATGTTCAATCAGGCGGGAAAATCTACCATCTATGTAATTAATGGTTTAACGAAAATCAAAACAAAAACTTGGAAACTTAACCTAGTTACGTAGTAAACCATGACCTATAGACACCTTTTCTTTACGTTTATCTTATAACAAAACACTAACAAGCAGAATAATGCTTGTATTTTTTTTACATTACTTTAATTAATCGTTTTCTACTATCACTCCGGTGAAATGAAGGAAGTAAAAGTTAATGAAAATTTATTTTTTTCACGGACTATGATTAAGGAATGCGATGATATGCTTAGTAATAAAAAAATTCAAGTCGCGTCTCAATTCTTTCTATAACGAATATGGGACAAAAATATTGGTAAAGATAACCTAGATTTTTGACGTCGCAATCTGTCAATGGAATACGTACGATTTATGGACGTTTTATGGTTTGGAATTACTTTAAAAAGTTAATATTCAAAGTACTCACGCTTATTTAAAAACTGTCCTTTGATATAAAACTAGTTTAAATGCTATCACTCTTCGCACTTCTCAATGACGGTATATAAACTTTTGATAAAATCACTTTGAAAAATGCAGCATAGCCAACACTTAATCATGTAAAAAACTAATGTTGACAAATTTTACGGTTGATACAATAGGCATCTAATGTAATTTGTGAAATATGGATAATATTGCAAGAGAATTTTTTATTTGTTCTAATGAAAATTTTCTTTTTAATTATAGCCTATATAAAAACATATTTTATTTTCTATATGTTTAAATATTTTTATAAATATTCAATATAAAATATAAATTTGTCAAGAAGATAGGTAAATTTATCAATTTTTCCCTTATTACACAATTTTATTTAATTTATACAAAAATATAGGTTATAATTCCATATTCAATAAAAAAAAATTATAACATCTGGAATTATTAAAGTTACATTATTCGATTGTTTAGCATTTTCAGAATTGTTTAAGCATAAAAAGTGTTTGTAGTTTATGTTGTTGGACAATTTCCTCAATTTATATTTTTAATTGTATATATTATTAACATGATCGCACATAAATATCTACCAACATAGCAACATCTTTTAGACAATAGATAATATGCGCTTCAAAACCCTCCAAAATTTACTTTCCAATAATTAAAAAAAATATCTATTTTATCAACAGGTAAAAATTGATGTTACTGTTATTTTTATTTACACAGCGTTGGGTTGAAAAGTTTTTTTCAATTAAGTTTTTTTTTAGTGAACCTGTCTTTCAGAAAAATGTATCGGCGTAGATTCGGTCCTCAGGTTCGTATAAGTATATATTTTTTTATATTTGAATTTTACTTTTACGATAAAAAGTTTGTTTAATAAAAGTAATTTAAATAATACTTGAACAATTTCAAATAATTTAAACTGATTTACATTGAAGTATATATATATCGTCTTTAATTTAACATATTTTTAGTTCAAGAAAGGTTATTTAATATAATGTATTAGAAACTTAACAGTTCAATGTATTTTTTCTTAAAATAACATTGACCTTGAATTGTTATTTATAAGTATTAGATAAAAAACTACTTCCAATACATTAGATTAATGAAACTTTAAAATTACGATCTCGTTATTTTTTTAAATTATATTATATGTAATAGTTATTTTGAAATATAGTTTTGATAGTATACATACATTTTTATATTCTATTCTCCTAATTAGTTTGAATTTGTAATAATATAACACTGTCTCTATGGAATGAAATGTTGCAATTTATTAGAAGTATTGGACACGTTTTTATTTCAAATTTTGTTAGATATTTCACCAAAACAAATATAGATGTACGATGGCGTAATCATAGCAATATTATTTTTGAGGTTATCTTTAGCGCTAATTTTAAACTTCATAATTAAAAAAAAATGATTGTAAAATATCGTAAATACCTCAATAAATTTCAATATGGAAAAGCAATCTACTAAAAGCATCGCTGTAATTTATTGCAATACTTTTTCGTTTTATTCGCTGCACACCTTAAACAAATATGGAAATATGATGGTGTATTATTTCGAGGTTTCTTTAGCGTCAATTTTAAATTTTGCAATCAAACGTTTTTAATTTTATATAAAATAATAAAAAGATTTTTAGCTGTTTTAATACATTTTATTGTAAAGTTGCGTAAATAATTTAACAAATTTAGATACCGAAATGAAATTTATTAAAGGAAGAAGTGTAATATAGTGTAACAGCTTTTAAATTTTATTGTAAAGCTTTTTATTTTGCGCTTATTTCGGCGACAATTTTAAAGTTTGCAAATAAACATCAATTTTATATAACGGGTGTTCAGAAAAGAGCCCACTTGACTTCGAATGTTTCTGAACACCCGTTATGAAAGAATAAAAAAATATTTCAAATGCTTTTCATATATTTTATTGTAAAAACACAAATATTTTAATAAATTTAAAATCTAAAACAGTAAATATTTTTTTATATACTTAAATATATAAAAAATATTATTTTAAAAGAATTTTATGTAACAAATAAACTTTTCCATTCTAGTGAAAAATATAAACCTTAATCTTCGAGCTCGATTATTTTACTCGTTGTTGGGGGTTCTAAATCTTCAATTGTCGGAGGTCTAATTATACCCCATTTTTCTGCAGCCTCCAATGCCTCCCCGGCCACCGTTGCTACATCTTTCTTGCTTTCGTCTTCTAATTTGAAAATTGCCATTAATATCTCCAAAACATCAGTTTCTATTAGCTTTTCGGCAACCTCTTTGTTACTGGCCATCATGTTTCTAACAATAGTAACTCCTCTGTATTGAATGTCTTTATTTGTATTAGCTAATAAGTTATGTATTGCCTCTAACCATGATTTCAATTCGTAAATCTTTTCACAACACTTCTCACTCGAGGCTGTCAAAATTGCTAAAGCTCCTGATGCTGCCAGACACGTGTCCAAGTCTTCATCAATACACAGTGCAATTAACATTTTTATTCTGTCACCAGGTGCTTCGTATATATTTACCACGTCTGGGGAAAGACACATGTTAGTGACACATTGTGTGGCAGCCCTACATATCATCAAGTGATCTTCGTAAATGTAGTGTTCAATTTTGGCAAAACCTTCTTCTTTTAGTATGCGCAAACGAGCTGATTCGTTCATTTGAGCTATATTACATAACCCCATTAAGGCTTCGAAATTTTCTAAACCGCTACAATCAGGGTGCAATAGTGACAATAAAGGCCTAATGACTTCTAATGACCTTTGACCGGGGAATGCCACTTCTGGATTAATTGTGATGGCTATTCTAGCTAAGGCTTGAGCTGCGTGCACTTTGCCTCTCTTCGTTCCATTCAAGGACATTGGAATCAGGACTTTTACACCACCCTGCTGGACAACGATACCCCTTAAATCCTGATCACTACAGATGGCATTAAACACTCTGGAAATTAGTTCTTTGGAGTTGTTACTCTCAGTTTTTGAGAGTGCGACTAAAGCTGTCGTAACACCTTCTTTAGCTAAGATTTGGATTCTTTTACTAATAAAGTCTTGATCATCTAGTTCATGCTCCTCTGGGATGTGTTGTTTAGCAAACTTGGCCAATTCTAGCATTTCCGGGAGAACTTCTTGCTTTTCATATGCATTTACTAGATTAACAAGGGTGGTAATCACACCGTAAAGTACTGATTGATCTCCTGTTCTCGCAAGTTCAATTAGTGCTTGTAGAGCTGCTTTATCTTCTATTAATTTTTCTTTGACCTAAAAATAGAAAGTTTTAAGAAGAAAAAATTTAATTTTAAGGTTTTTTAATTTGAAATTACCTCTGCGTCTAAAGTCAAATATGAAAGACCTTCAGCAGCCCATTTTCTCAAATCCTGGTTCTTTCCAGGATGCAATAAAAATTTCTTACAAGCTTCTGCTAATTTCAAATTCGAACCTTCTTCAAATGGCTTGAGGGCAACATCAGTTCCTCCTGAACTACCTAATTTACAAAGTCCAACTAGTGCTCGAACTCTCACAGCATTACTACCAGTTTTGTACAGAGTCTTTAATATCCCTAAACCTTTACCGATAATTGCTTTGGCTTTGTCCATTTTGCTAACAGCGGCAACAATACATTCACAGGCAACTTTTTGTTGTAACTCATCATCTGTGGTAGCCATAACCAAAATCATTTCCATAATTCCTTCTTTTCCAATGATTGAATTGCCTACCTCTAGTGGACCCCTTAACAAGCTTGTTATAGCTACCGCTGCTCGTACTTTGGATTCTATTTCTGGTGTTAGGAGTTTTTCTTTGATGAACGTTTCCACCTTCTCCATATATTTTTGTTTTGCCGCATCATAGTACATGTTTTCATAAATTCTGGCGAGGCAAACAGCTGTTATTGTTCGTGTTGATGGTGTTATGTTCATAGCGCTTTCGTACTTGTATTCCTCTAACTCACTGGCGCATTCCATAAGTCTTTCTGCAAGAAGTAATATTAAAAGTGTTTTTAAATGTTTTTGAAAACATTAATAATCTTTGTAACCTTACCTAAACCACCGACTTCAACCAATTCCTCAGCCCAATTCAAGGCGTCATAATGAATATTTTTCATTAGTAATTCAATAATGGAATCCCTAGCTAATCCACTTATTAATCTATTATTAATTGCGGAGACTAAGTATGTCAACAAAGTATTTATTTCATTCTTATATTTTTTGCATTTATCTATATTAGGTTTTGTATCGGGCTTATTATCCATACCAGAAAATGTATTCAAAATTGTTTGCATACAATATTGGGCAGCATTAACCTGCTGGGCACATTCTGCATCTAGAATTTCTAAAAACCATGGCACACCAACCACTTTCAATACCTTTAAAGTTTTATCTGGGCTATGTTTGCACAATTCACCCAAAATTCTGATTGCAGAGATGAAAATCTCCTTATTTTTTTCTATTTTTACTAATTTTCTTAATTCGTGCACTACACCTGTTTTTATTATAAGATCTGAACCAGCATTTTCTCTTGCAAGTACTAATATATTATTCATAGCTGCTTCACGTTTTTCTTTATCTGCTGTTATATCAAAAGCAATCTTTGCCATACTTTCAACTTTAGTTGATACTTGAGCATTTTGTCTTGCCCTTTCTTGTACGATTTTATGTAGCTTCTCTAAAATGGGTTGTATTGTTTTATTATTGGGATCATCATTAAGAATTTGCCTTGCATCTCTGTAAGCTTCTTCAAATCTTTCCAAACTCTCCAAAGCTTGGGCTCTTCTAAATAAAGCTTTGGGATCATTTGGAATTATTTCCAAACTTTTATCACAATCTGCCACTGCTTCGTCATACTTGCTAAGTTTTAAATGTACTGCAGCCAAGTTTTTGTAGAAGACCGCTAATTCCTTGTTATTACTTGGGCACAAGTTTATTGCTTTCTGATAAAAATCTGCAGCATTTTCCCATTCACCCACCTTAAAGGCTTCATTGCCTTTTTCTTTGTAAGAATTCGCCTCTTCTATATTCGTAATAACCATTGTAAAATTAATTTCTTTTTAACTATTAATATTTCACTAGACACGTTTTCAGGTTAGGGTGTTAAACATTCCAATTTTTGTCTTATATAGGCCGCTGTAACATAAAAATGAATTTTCTCGAAGACTAGTAATTTTATTTTTGGTTCATTTATTTATAGACCGCAAAATGATTACAAATATTTTGCGGACATAACCTAGCTTGCATCTTCAAGCCATTCACGTTTTAAGCAACACCTTCAGGACAGTAATTTTAGTCACAATAATATTTGTCTATTATATAATCTAAATTAGAGAATATGTCTTTATTTATATGGAAGGTACATGAAAATATTTATGTAGTCTATTTTCCTTCAAGAGTATGTAATATTTATTTAGTTGTAAACGTATTAGCAGCCTATTAGAAATAAATTTGCTGTGATTAATCACAGTTAATGTATGAATTTGCTTTGTCATTTGTCCCTATTTGGGTTTTTTAAGTAATAACATCAAGTATTGATATTTATTAATATTTAATTGCATTAAATATAGTACACGTTGAAATTGTCTTATCATGAGTATCAATCAGTATCGCGTCATAAAATTTCGTAATAATTTATGTTAACTAAGAATATTAAAACATAACCTATATACATCACAAATATGGTTAAGCTAAAAAATCTAAAAGTAGCGTTTTTTCACCCCGATTTGGGGATAGGTGGTGCTGAAAGATTAGTTTTAGATATAGCAATAGCTCTTTCAGAACAGGGAATGGAAATTGTTTTCGTTACTAATCATTTTGACAAAAAACATGCCTTTGAAGAATTGAAAGATGGTAAATATCAAGTCAGAGTAATAGGCGATTGGATTCCTAGAAGTGTATTCGGCGCATTCCAAGCATTATGTGCTTATGTTAGGATGATGTATCTCTCACTAGTTTATGTGTTATTCTTAAGACATACAGATCAAGCTGATGTTTATATAGTGGATCAAATACCAATGGCGGTACCTTTCTTAAAGTGGACCGATACTAAAATCTTGTATTATTGTCATCATCCTGATCTGATAGCTAGTCCTCCAGGAGGATTTTTTAAAAAATTATACCGGAAACCTATTGATTGGTTAGAGATGTCTGGTACTAGAAAAGCGGATGTTATTTTAGTAAATAGTAAATATACTGGGGAAATATTTAATAAAACTTTTCCTGAAATTAAGAAGGAATTAAAAATCTTACACCCTACGATATCATATGCTTACCAAACAACTGTAAAGCAAATTAAAAAGAAGGAAATAAAGGATCTTGTAGAAGAGTTATCAAATACTTCTGCCGAAGTATTTTTTTTGTCAATAAACAGATTTCATCCAGCCAAGAAACTAGAATTAGCTCTCGAATCATTGTTAGCTTTGCAGAAACAAGTATCTTCTGATGATTTTAAAAAAGCACATTTAATTATAGCAGGAGGCTATGATCCCAATAATTCAATCAACGATATGTATTATAATAAATTGATTTCCTTATGTAAAGATAAAGAATTAACACATAAAGTTACATTTTTAAAATCGCCATCTGATAAATTAAAAGCTGAATTATTAGTTGCATGCAGTGCTTTGATTTATACACCAGTTGATGAACATTTTGGCATAGTTCCTTTAGAAGCCATGGCTGCTGCCAAACCAGTTCTTGCTTGCAATAGTGGAGGTCCTAAAGAAACAATTGAAAACAAGATAACGGGATTCCTCTGTGAGCCGAATGGCGATAGCTTTGCTAAATGTATGACTGAACTTATGAATAATGAATCTCGTGATGCAATGGGACGAAAAGGCAAGAAGCGATTGGAAAAATTGTTTTCTTATAATGCATTTAGTGATAAAATTGTAAATATAATAACAGATATTGTTTGTAAAAGTTAATATTATTTTTGTACTGTGAAATAATTTAAATTTATTTTCAAAATAAATTTGTTTTATTTTAATTAAATTAAGTCATGTAATTATAAATTTCTGATACAAGCTGGCACGAATAAATTCCACGATATATTATGTATTAAATTTATAAATATAGAATATAGGTATTTATATGTAATATTTTTATAACAAACTTGTCTATTCTAAAGTATGCATTCTTTATGGTATATTCAGATTTTCTAGTTTCCGCCAAGAGATGGCAATACCAAATCCAAATATTTGTTTTTGCCTTCTGTCAAAAAATATGTAAATGTCATGTTCACTTGTCACTATAGTTTTTAGAAAATAGAAAATTTCACATAGATATTACAAATTAAGCTTCAAAATGGTAAAGTTCCTTTATTGTTGTCATAGGGATTAAAATTTTTAATACAATGTTTGAAAATTATTTATTTGTAACTTTTTCAGTTTCAATTTGGGTTTAATATGTTTCCTGAAATACCCAGGCCCTTTAACATGAACTACAAGGTATTTTCGGTTGCTATGCTACCTGGTAATGAAAGGCAGGATGTAGAAAATGGTGGCAAAAGTAAGTTATAAATGTAAATAAAAATTGCTCTTTTCTAATTAAAAACATGTGTTTTAGTTATAATGCCTCCATCTGCGTTGGAACAATTAACTAGATTAAATATAAATTATCCAATGTTGTTCAAAATTACAAATACAAAAATGAATAGGAAAACTCACTGTGGTGTGTTGGAGTTTGTAGCTGATGAAGGGAAAGTTCATTTACCATTATGGGTACGTATTTTATATTATTTTAAACTTTATAATATTATAGCTTTTCTTTAGATGATGCATAATTTGGTATTAGAAGAAGGTGATTACATTCAAATAGAAAGTGTATCGTTACCTGTAGGAACATTTTCAAAATTCCAACCACTTTCACCAGACTTCTTAGACATAACGAATCCAAAAGCCGTACTAGAAAATTGTCTAAGAACTTTTGCGTGTTTAACAACTGGAGATGTAATAGCTGTTAAATATAATCAGAAAGTTTATGAACTGTGTGTTTTGGAAACTAAACCTGCAGAAGCTATTAGTATTATTGAATGTGATATGAATGTAAGTTCTTTCCATATTAATTATTTTCTTTTAATTAATATCAAAATTTAGGTCGAATTTGCTGCTCCAGTTGGGTATAAAGAGAAGGAAGTAGAAAAGAAACCAGAAGAAGAAGATATGGCTATTGATCCAGCAGATTTAATGCCTGAACCATCAGGTTTTGTAGCATTTCGTGGGCAAGGCAATCGTTTAGATGGCAAGAAACGAAAAGATTCTATGTCTCTGGATACTCCACAACCTAAACCGGTTTATGTAAGAGGAATACCAGATTATGACTATCAAATTGGAACATTAAGGTTTATAAGAAGAATTGACAAGCCTGAAAGTGGTAAAGATAAAGAAATTGACGAGTTTAAGGCATTTAGCGGAACTGGGTTTAGTCTTAAGAAAAGTCGAGATTGATAAGTTTATTAAATGTTTGTGATTTGTTTTTAGGAATATATTATAATTATATTTTTTGTATTTATCAGTTTTTTATTTAAATAAAATTTTAGAATTTTTTTTTTTTTTTAATGAAAAGAATTTAAGTTAGTTTCTTATTGAATATACATAATTGTTTGATAATATTGTGTTTATTAATATTGTTTTAATAGTTACATTTAAGGGATGTCTCGCATAAGACTACTATTTAGATTATTAATACAGAAAAGTGAAACGAACTCAATAAGTGTTTGTTACCATGAATATCGTGGCCTAAGTTAGCCTTCTAGACATGTGAAGTTGTAATCATTATATATAATACGTATTGGAAATTGCACATGTACTTGCTGTTTCCAATATATTTACTTGAATTAATATTAGTAAGTATGCTAGAATTAGATATGGAATTAATTACAAAAATTTGTACCTGCATAATAAAATATAATTAAATTATTATTTTAATATTAATTATAATTAAATGTATAATATACAAAATGAAAATTTGTAAAAGAATAATGAATAAAGGTTGCTTAATAATGTGTACTATTGGGGAATAAGTAAAAAAAGAATTCAAAAATAAAATTTTGGAAATTGGCGTTTTAAAATCTTTTCTCTCGTGTATTTACCAACATTTTGGTATAAATAATTGTAAATAAAATAAATACATACCTTAAATAAAATAAATTGTCATGAAGGCCACTGGTAACTTCAATTTTAATCAATCTGGAGTTTTATATAGCCATAACAATGTTTTGGAGATGGCGCTCAAATTAAACCAGAATTTGAATTGCTCAAGTGTGATAATTAAATATAAAAAAAAACATTTAATTGGTTATTAAAAAATTGACGAATTGTGGTTAATGATCTAATAAGAACTACTTATTCAAAAATTACTGAAATATTCTTTTAGCTTGACGAATTTTAGCCTATTACCCATTGCGGAAGAAAGTATTTACATTATTGCTACAGAGTAAATTGTTACTTAATTTCTAGTGTTAATAATGCAGAATGGTCACACGATACCAATTAAAGTACTGTGAACCATTATTGCCGCGGCCCGGAATATAGGCATTTTGAAACAACATAGTAAAAGCCAAAATTTAAAAATTGTCGTTGGTGATTTAAAGATAGGTCAATATTTATTTACTTATAAAAATATTTTAATTACTTTTATTATAATTAATTTGTAGGATTTTTAATTGAATTTTGTTATATGTAAAGGAGAAACTAAAATTTTTCTTTAAGTCGGTAAGATCACTTTCTTTAGTTAGGGATATTTCTTTGTTATATGCAACAGAGTAAAAAGCATGTGGGATATTCACAATATTAATTCAAGTATGGTAAGCTATGTTTCCTTTGAATATACGTGTTCTGAAACAACGTACTTAAAACTTAGTCGTTAGTGATTTAAAGATATGTTAATATTTACTTATTTATAAAAATATTTTCATCTTTTTTATTATATTTAGTCTGTTGATTTTAAATTAAATTTTGGTTAATATAAATGAAACGTAATACATTTTCATGGAACCGGTAAAATCGCTGTCTTTAGATAAAGTTTTGTTCACGTCTAGTAAGTTAGCTTATTGCTTAGCAGATGGCGCAGCAATGTTTTCTAGTAATTTTTAAAAAATGTTTAGAATTTGGTATATTGCTAGATAATAAATATAAGAAATTAGATATAATTATAATATATTTCGAATATTAGTTGTGATATTTTGCTATAGAATAAATTTTTATTTAATTGGTAGTGTTAAAATGTAGGATGTCAACACAGTACTAATTAAGGTAAGGTTAGAGTGTAAGCTATTAACGTTTTAAATATATGCATTCTATTTAAAGATACGTTAATATTTATTCGTTTGGAGAAATGTTTAGATTTTTTTAATTATAATTTGTATTATAAGGATTATATTCTACAGATATAATTTGTTATGGTAGTATTTTAATTTATTCTATAGATTTGTGTATCATAAGATTCATAAGGATTCATAAGCGCTGAATAAGTAAGTAAGGAAGTAAATCTACAACGTAATTCATTTCCTAGACCAGTGGCGGCTGGCGCATAAGCGCTGCAGTGCTGCAGAGCTCCCAAAAAATTGGGCGGGCGAACTTGTATTAGTTATAACTAGTTTTCTTTTACATAATTTTTCCGACATTTCTGATGTTTATAAAAGCGTAACATATTGTTGTGAAAATTCTCCCCCTGTATATCAAAAAATTTGCATATTTTTCTACATCATCCTGTAGAGGACATCAAACCCTACAATTTGACACCTCAATCATCAAAATCCGATTAGTAGAAGCCGAGATATTCGCTTCCGAAATTCCAACACTAACGCGGGTTATATATAGGATATTATAAAATAATATACAATAAGTGGAATAACCAGTGGAATAACCAACCTAATTCGCGCGATCGCTCCCTTGTTCCTTATCTGGTCCACACGAATGTGCGCACAGAGCTCTTTCAAACACCCGCGCGCACCCCGCTACCCCCGCTGCGGTCTAAAACCAATGCGTGATTTATCAAGCATCTTCGCTGCATTCTGTCCAGCGCCTTCATATGATTTGGTATAGGTATTTAATATTTTCGCGTGTTTCTTACTCTGCGGCGAGTTTAACGTAAAAACAATAATATTAGAGTGCGCGTGCTTGTTTTTGTTGACAATTTATATAAACTCTGTGTATTATGGAGGTGGTCTTTAATTTAATTAATGTGGAGAGATTCTTTAAATATTCATTCGAAGAAAAGATAAAATTAAAAGCAAATGGTATGCCATTAGTAGATATCACTATTGAAAAAACTGGTGTAAGTAGAGGGAAAAATTATACACGTAAATTTAGTAGCGATATTTATTCAAAAAACGAATGGATTTGTGGATGCAACAAAAAAATGCTTTATATTGTTTTCCCTGTTTACTTTTTGGTGGCGATAAAGCTTGGACGGAAATAGGGGTCACGGATCTAGAGCACTTGAGCATCTTCATAATTGTATGGAATTTGCGTTACTAGGGTCAACTAATATTATGGCTCAACTAGATTCTGCTTATTGGGTAAATATACAGAGACATAATGAAAATGTGTCAAAGAATCGTTATATTTTATCAAAAATTATCAATTGTATAAAATTTTGTGGAGCTTTTGAATTGGCCCTTCGGGGACATGATGAGAGCGATACTTCCGAGAATCCGGGGATATTTCGTAGACTTATTAATTTTTCGGCTGAATTAGATGCAACTCTAAGCGAGCACCTAAAAAATTGTTCGGTATTTAAAGGCACTTCCAAAGAAATACAGAATGATCTGTTACAGTGCATACTTGAAGTCTGCCAAGAACAAATAATTCAGGAAATTAATAATTCTCCGTTTTTGGCGATCATGGCGGACGAAACAACGGATGTTGCTGCAAAAACTCAAATGGTAGTTATTTTTAGATATGTTCGTGATGGTGAGCCAATTGAACGTTTTTGGAACTACGTCATTCCTGAAAAATGTGATGCAGAAACACTTAGCAAAACAATTTTAAGTGTCATAGATGCTTTAATTCAAAATTCACCTAACAAACTGATTGCACAGAGTTACGATGGAGCAGCGGTGACAGTGGCGGCTCTTGATGACGTACGATGTGAGCTGCTGCACGGATGAGACTGCTTCGTTTAAGCTTTCATATATACAGAGAAGCAAGTAACCGTACCGAAATCTTCCGAAATAGTTCGAAGTAGTCTCATCCGTGCAGCAGCTCACATCGTACGTCATCAAGAGCCGCCACTGAGCGGTGATGAGCGGACAACACGCAGGCGTTCAAGCATTGATTAAAAAAAAGTACCCTTTTGCGCACTATGTACATTGCTATGCCCATCAATTAAATTTAATTATATCTAAAGCTGCTTCTGCAAATTCGCAAGTACGTGTATTTTTTGGAAATCTAGAAGACATTCCCGGCTTTTTTAATAATTCACCCCAACGAGTAGAAGTGTTAAACAAGATTGTAAACAGAAGGATCCCCCACGGCGCTACAACCCGTTGGAATTTTAATATCAGGACCAGTAATGTTGTGTACGAAAATAGGGCCTCTCTCATTGAATGTATGGAAGAAATAGAAGAACAATTCTCCAACAACACAGTCTGTAGTGCAGCCGCCTCTATTCGCCGTACATTAAATGATCCGATCTTCAATTTTTGGCTGACTTTTTTCCATCATGTAATGCCCCATGTAGATATCCTGTTTAATCAATTGCAGCAAAGAAAAATTGAACCCACTCTAGTAAAAGACGCTATCGAAAATTTTGAGCGCAGTATAGGCCAAGTTCAAAATAATATTGACAACATCATAAGTGAAGCATCAGATTTAATAAGCGATGAGCCACCACCAGCAAAACGCAAACGTCCAAATAACAGCAGATTTAATCATCGAATTTTGGCTTTAGAGGTGTGTGATGTTATTCTAAATTGTGCAAAAGATCGATTTCATTTTAAAGAGCATCTAGTTAGTAATGGCATCACTTTTTTTTTCGGAATGCTTTGGAGAGTATTGCAGTAAATTTCCTGAGGACAAACTCACTTCCGCATGCTCCTATTATCCCACCCTTGATAAAGAAAGATTACGAATTGAATTGTCTGTTATTTACTCAAGAACTGATTGTAGATCTTTAAAAGGCGCACTACCTCTTCCAAAATTTTTATTAAAAAACAATCTGGGAGATACGTTGAAGGAGACTAGAAAATTATTAGAAATTGTAATAACAACTCCCATGACAACATCAGAGGCCGAACGATGCTTTTCAACACTAAATCGAATTAAGACGTTTCTCAGAAATTCAATGACCGAAGATCGTTTAACATCTCTTTCCATGCTATCTATCGAAAAAAAGTTTATCTCCGAAATAGACAATTTTCATGACAAAGTGATAACAAAATTTGCAAATCGAAAAGAACGTAGAATAGATTTAATTTATAACAAATAATTTGTTAGTAAAGTAGTGCTTAGTGACTCTTATTTTTTTGTGTGACAATTGACAATCGTTCCAGAAATCCATTACTTCAGTGCGGAAGGCGAAGAAAGCACGATAAGATCGATGGGAGACAACCTCTTACTGCCCGTGCAAGGTAAATTTTTTTGTAAAACTTGCAGAACACCTTAAAATTTTTAGCACGAGCCGCCACTGTCCTAGACCATGTTATTAAGTTTTATTCTTTGGTTAAACAATGTGTTCGGTAAATTCTTAAATTTATTTTTATATGTTACATACCTACTATTTAGTTTTTATTTAAATATATTTTAATATTAAACATTATTTAGACAATATAATACTGTGATATTCCATCGAACTGTTACACAAAGATATCCTACGGTCTCCGAATGGATCGTTTGATACAGGTGAGATTGTAATAGATTGATGGGAGAAGGAAAGAGATCGAAAAAGCTTAGTTCAATACTTGATGGATTTCCATCCAAATGTGACATTTGACATTTCTTTGTTTTATTCATACTGGAATTGATTTGTTGTTTTACTGAATTTACGGTTTTGTTTTACATGCAATATGTCTTGTTAATTATTCACTACTAATCATTCTTACCTGATTTTAAAATATTTATGTGTAGATTGTCAAGTACGGGCTGAAAGTAAATAAATAATTAAGTAGGAACAGAAATATTTTATTGGACGGCAACTGTATAAAGGGGCATAAGAATTCTTACAGGAAAATGATAGTTATTAATATGCTGAAGTAAGCCACACTAAACAAAATTAGATTGAGAAGAAAAGAACACTAAGATATGTAAAAAAAAACTAAAATCATTAACCTCTAAAAATAGTAGGTACTATTCATAGGACAACCCACAGACAATCTGATAAAATGGTAATTTTCGTGATGGGGATAGGTTCGTGTTTGTCCTCTTTAGTGCAGAGTTTCTAATTAAAAAATAGCGCTAGAATTAGACCGCAGTTTAATTGAAAGTGTTTTTAATTTTTCAATTATCGTATTTTTGTTTAAGATATATCTAATCACTAAAGGCCGGATTATATGCAAAAAAAAAACTGAAAATATGTGCATAAATATGCAGATGTTTTAGCCTAAATATGCACTTCCTTATGAAAAATACGCAGGTAAAAAAATACGAGGAATGTTAGAAAATGGAATACTATAGAAAAAATATTCTTTTATGTTTACTACAAGTTTATTTAGAACATTTTACAACATAATTAACTATAAAAACAATTTAAAAATGAACTCGTAATGGGGCCTTTAAAAATACTTTCTTAACACTACTAATTAAAGTATTTACTAAGGGAAATTAAATAAGATTTTGCTGGAACCGATAGATTAAGGATACCAATCATTAAATTAATTAATTAATTAATAAGAGGAAATAAACTTAAAATTTTATTTGCAATCTTGCAGCAGGTTACGCAAAACACTTTTTCTCCATCCATACGCAATTCTGAAAAAGGTGCAATCCATCCAGGCACAGTCGTTATTTTCGTAATTTTTGCTATTATATATCACAACTCACAAGTTTACACTTCGAAAAGCCAACGTAAAATGACGTTTAAAATAAAATTACTTTCGAATATGGGAATAAATTTCTCCGAATAGCAAAGAAACACATATACTCCAAATTTTCTGGTAAAATGTATTTTTGTATTTATTTAGAAGTTTTAAGGTATTAGCGTTTCCTGGAATTTTGTCTCGGCCTGGATGTATATGAAGAGCATTAATAAATTCTTGGAGACGCCTATCGGAAAGTAACGGGAAGAGACTTAATAAAATGCTATTTTTAATTTAAAGAGGGCTGTTTAACTTTTGTTTGTTACAGCCACGACATGTTTTTAGTAATGCCTATAATAAATTTGATTTAGTAAATAAATAAAGCCCGGATACTTAAAATATGCAAAAATGCTGAGTTGCTACAAAATATGCTAATAATATACAAAATGCATATATTATGCAAATATGCAAACTGCATATAATCCGGCCTCTACTATTCACCATTTAATCAAAATTCATAGACTGTATACGCCATGATTACTAGAAAATGATAAGAAATGTTTCTTATGGTTGGAAGATAAGATATGGAAAGGGCTCTTATCAATACATTCATGCACAGAACAACAATGGTTAGCATTAAATACTTACAATGAATTGCAATTACAACTTCTTAAGGTCAAAAATTAAGATCCGATTAGAGGAAGAGACCTACCTAGAGGATTTTGCAATCGAATTCGATTGTCAACTTCGACCAGCGGAAGATCAACTCCAGAAGATAACGATTGCGATCTTATTGAAAGGTCGACGAAATGAGTTCCTCACAGGACATATCTCACACACGGAGAAGACCTCGAGAAACAACTATTTCATATATATATACAGTGTCTCCTCGGATTGAATTCACAATAGTTCACACTTCCATTAACTCCGCGTTTTTTCTTGTATTGTATGAACGAACAATCGCGTCGTAGTAAAGCAAACAATTATCTGTTATTATCTTAGATAAACGTCAAAACTTCGAAGTGTTTGTCCTAAACCGATTATCTGTCTCGGAAATTTGCAATTTACTTGTTCTTCATAGTTTTTTGTATTGAAAATGTTGACCCTCGAACAGCGCATTCACCTAATACAATGTTACGGACTTGGGGAAGCATCTTATGTTCATGTTATTAATAAGTTTCACGAGCGATTTCCAATGGTGACAATTTCTGTCAATGGAGTAAAAGAACTTGTGAAAAAGTTACAGAAACTGGAAGTGTTCAAAATTTGAAGAACAAAGAGGGTCATGGCAGGCGCGGCTCGTGATAACGTATTTGGGAGTGCAAGTACAATGATGCGAGTGCTTCGTGTATTCTCGTGTACTAACTGTAACGTTTTCTTAGTAAACGCCGAAAACACACGAGGCACTCGCATCATTGTACTTGCACTCCCAAATACGTCATCACGAGTCGCGCCTGGGTCATGGTCATAAATATGCTGCTACAGTCTTGGTGAGAGAATTCGTAAGTAGTATTATTAGACACCAGAGAACCATGACTCATCGCGCACGAGCGTACTATTAAAAATTTGTATTTTTAAAGAGTTTTTAATTCTATTTATAAAATTGGAAAACAAACGGGTTGTGATTTATAAAATACGAAATACATTTTTCTTTGTTTATTTTGTAGTTCAAGTTGAGTAAATTAACTAGCAATACTTTGTCAAGGTTCTCTACTGTAAAATTTGTTCTCTTTGAATGAAATACATCTTTGTAGATAGAAAACGTTCTATCTACATCGCAGCTGGTTATGGGAATACTGGAAATATTCTTTTATTTCAGCGTATTTAGCAGCTAGATTTTGCGGCATTGTCACCATACACAATTGCCGCAATGTTATTAAATCTGGATTTCTATTAAAAACTGCGTCTAACTTTTGCCGAAGGCTACATCCGAAGTCACTTGGAATATTTTTCGAATTATTAATAGCCACATTTAATATGGTTAATCCATCATTTAATTCGAGATTTTGATTTTAAAAATACGTGATTAGTTTTGGCAAATTTCCAAAGTGTTCCTGAAGAAAGTACAACTTATTTTCTAAATTTGGAATTTGTATTAGTTTCTTGCACTCAGAAATATAGTGCGATTGTAAATGATTGAGGATAGTTTGAATTTAGCGCCAACATTTTTTTTTTTAAATGTTGGTCCCACTTAGTATCTGCTTAAAATTTGCTTCTATTATTTTTCTTCAGTGGCGTATCGTATTAGAGGGTTCACTATTAAATAAGACATTAATTTGTGTTTTAAATATTGCTATTACTACTAAATTCATTCAAAATCAATAATATTCTCACTATAGATAATAATATTAAGTTAGATAGTAATTATTATTAATAATTTATGCATTACATTATTCAAACAGATCAATGTACATCACATTAATAATTAAGGTAAATATAATCAAAAACACAATTTGTAACATAAAATATATTAAGTTAGTTCCAGAGATACAATATACATTACTTGACAAGTAAGTTAGAAAGAAAATATAAATATAAAATTATCTACGAGTCATTTACAGAAACCCATATAATAGCATTTTTAAGTAATCTTGTGCAGTTTGAGAATTGTGTCTTAAGAGTATTGTTATATTATAAATGGTTAACCTAACTCAGAAAAAACTAAAGCACTACAATAAATGTTCAAAATGTCCACCATTAGCATCCAGGCATAAATTAATTGTCTTCTTAACACTTGAGAATATACGGTGAAGTCCTTGTTCATCTATATTGTCAACTTCATTAACAATTGCTGCTTGCAGTTCTTCTATAGAATGAGGTCTATTCTCAAAAACTTTTGTTTTCAAATAACCAAACAGATAAAAATCTAAAGGTGTTAGGTCAGGTGAACGTGATGGCCAACAATCCTTACTAATTAATCTATCATCGAAATACTGTTGTAGAAATTCTAATGTATCATGAGCTACATGAGGTGGAGCTCCATCTTGCTGAAAATATCCTGTTTGCAATTCATCATCTGTAATTGATTTATAAAAGTTTGCAGTATTTCTGTACAATATCGCTCAGTATTAATAGTGTCATTAGAAAATATCGGGCCAATGACTCGTCGTCTTGACATGGCTATCCAAACACCTATTTTCAATGGATGCAAGCTGGTTTCTACATAATTATGTGGATTTTCAGTTGCCCACCTTCTATAATTTTGGCTATGGATATATCCTGATAAATGAAACCAAGCCTCGTCTGACATAAATGTCACATTTAAAATATCATCATTATTTAAATTTTCATTGAACCTTTGACAATATTGCACTCTACGTTCATAGTCAATATTGAACAATTGTTGCATAACAGTTACTCTGTAGGGATGCATATCCAAATTTTGTACTAAAACTTTTCTAGTGGTATTATATGACAGACCTTAAATGAATAAATAAAATTAGTAATGAAAATAACGTTAATTAAATGCATTTACCTGTTTGTGCAGCCAATTTTCGAATAGATTTGTTTGGGCTTGCCACAATCCGTTGTCTAACATCATCAACAACATCTTCTGTCAAGACTGTTGGTCGACCACTAGATTTACCCTTACAAATACAATTTTTAGTTTCAAAGCGGCGAATAACCCTATCTTTATGTTGCGCAAATATTTTATATGAAATAATATGGTTAGGATAATTTTCCCGAAGTTGATTCAGGCAAGATTGCAATGAATATGACCATTCACCGTCTTCTCTAAGAGTCCCACTACGGTAATGTGCTTTTAGAATAAAAGCATCCTGCTCGTCCGTAAATGGCATGCTGCTACAATACTTAAAAAATAAAAGCAATCATTTTAATTGTAATGATTAGAGGTATCTATTAAACTTACCTAAATAACGGAAAATATAGAATAATAGTTCTGATAAGAACAGTTTTTTTATGTAAATGCAAAAGAAATATCGGAAATAAAAGTAGGGAAATAATATGAAAATACGAGAACCAAATAAATATATGAACGAACGTCACTGCGATTTTGTTACATGTGCACAGAATAGCCAACGTCAAAATATGAATTACACTAAAAACTACGGCGGTAAATTTGAACCGTCTTCAGACATTTACAATCGCACTGTACTTCGAACATTGTAATTTAAACATGGAACGAAATTTTGTAAACTATCGAAATTCTTTGCATAAAAACTAGTAGCTTCTAACCATGCTTTCCATCTAGTTATTATTGGAGAGGGAGGCAGTGACAAAGATGAAGGTTTTTCCCTGTAAAGAGCTACTCTCGATAGTGCTTTTCTGAAAACTTTTTTAAAAACGGATACGAGTCTATCAACTTCCAAAAAGTGTCTCTGATATATTCACAGATTCTGTGGAGAACATGTGCTACGCAAGTAATATGCAGCATATTAGGATATGTTTCCTTTAATAGTTTTCCTGTTTTTAACATAAATGCAGCACTGTCACTCACAAATAAAATTATTTTTTCTTTAAACCTGTCGTCCGAATGAAGCATTTGGTGCATATTCTCGTAAATAGCTTTAGCTACTATTTCCGCATCAACTGTATTTATAACTTTTGTTGTTATTACATATGCGTTATATGGAATAGTTGGATGTAGTACACCAGCTACAACATTTACCACACAGTGTTCTAATATATCGACAGTTTCGTCGGCGCTTATCCATAGGTACTGATTTGAAAGAGGGCTTCTAATGTGTTCTACTGCTTTCGTGCAACACTTAGAAACATAATATTTGCGTAAGGTGGATTCATCAGGAACATTTTGACCAGTATATTTTTGGAGAAATGTTTTGAATGTGAGTCTGTTAAGTTTATTTAACGGAATATTTGCCGCCATTAAAGTTTCACAGAGTTCTTCGTTAAAATTGTCCGATTCCAACGGGTCTAATTTCTGTGTATGTGTTTGCGATGCTAAGTGACGTTTTACGTGGAATTTACTTGGAATTTCTTAACGATATTGTGCAGACTTTACAATAAATTTCGAAATTACTGGCAATGGACATACAATCAGTTTGATCCTTAATCCAAGTCGCCATTGTTTCACTATGCCAGTCTCGACGTTGTTCCACATCATATCTGAAAAAGTAACTTAAACAATGTTCTAAATCTAAATAAATGAAAATTAAAAATGTAAGTTATTGAAACTGAACGAAATTTACTGGGCTATGAATAGTGTGTTCGTAATTGAATGAACCACTATTCACCGCAACACTGTCCAACTTTAATGCTCAATCGGTTACTTTTCTTTTATGAATCAGCTTTCCTCTCAGGGTTTCCAATGGAAAAACGTGGTACTTCTCTTCTACAAAATTAATGAGCGCCAGTGAATTGTTCACACAAAGGTAAATAGAAAGTCACAGTTTCCAAATTATAGTTTATTTAAAAAAAATAAAAAAAAATTGAATCTTTATGAAGTATAAAGACCTGTGTATAACAATTACACATAGAGGTAAACTTAATTTGCTGGGGGTGACAGCTAAGCAAATTTAAACGGCCTCTGATGACTCCGATCAAAGTTAAAAACTAAATAAATTTCAAAGATATTTTTACTTCTTCACCCCAGATCAACAAACTCAAATATAAACAGATATAAACTGTCAAACCGATATTACTAAGCCCTGCGCGATGCCACAAGTATAAAAACCAACCTTGAAAATAAAACGTTCTAGAATTTAACGTAAAAAAAAACAATTTACTTGAAACAGGAAAATATCTTTATCATTTATATCTCTAAATTAATATCAAAATAGAAATACATACAATAAATATGACAATAAATGCATACAGTAAAGAAATAATATTATAAATGTGAAATAAAACTTAAGTAGGTTTTTTATCTCATATAACAATCGAGAACACGTGCAAATAAGAGAGTAATTAATTCAAAATACGAAGTATACACACTCGTATAAATTCGGTAATGAATACAATAAGCACAAACCACTATTAATTCATAACAAAAACCGAAATTGAATGAAATAAAAGATAAAAAAGTTTTATCTTCCAATACACAACTCTCTTACTTCAATATCAAAATGTATCTGAAGGAAATAGGCCGGGCACAGGACGAACTACATCCCTCGTCAAAACGACAATTCAAAAATAACTTAAAATCACATTAATATTCATACAATAAAATCATACACTGTTATAGAAAATAGTACACTATAAAAATAATATTTTTCAAAAATGTTCACTAAATGTTGCGGGGAAAAATTCATAGCAGTATATATGTAATAAACTGTTAAAACAATGAAAAAAAGAAACTATCTCACCGTACTTTATTGATCTTACAAAATATAAACTAATAAATAAAACAAATTATAAAAACTCCTCCCGTTTCTATCTACGCTCATGAAGAAAGGTATTTAAGTATAATATTGATGTAATTGCGTTACAATTCAACGACAAAAAACAGATGTGCGGTTAATCGAATGAATAGTGCTATTCAATAACTGCGTGTTGTACTTAGCGATGTTATAGACCATTTAGATGGTCCATCGTAATTTCGGCCTCTCGTGTCCGGTCCCTAATTACACAGGCCTGCATAAAATTTGTAATGACGTGATTTTTGTTTGTTAAGCTCAGTATAAGCTCAGTATAAGCTCAGTATATAGTATATAGCAATAACTAATTAAAATACAGTTGGTCTCTACCACCCACAGATTTTTTCTTTACACAAAAGAAAAAGAAAAAAATATAAAAAAAACGCTAAGAAATAAGTAATTAAACTTCTAGTTTTAAAAATTCTTTTATTGTAAATACCACTACAATATTGTTTCGCCATACAATGGCTTCATCAGGTGGATGAAATACTGATGAAGCCATTGTATGGCGAAACAATATTGTAGTGGTATTTACAATAAAAGAATTTTTGAAACTAGAAGTTTAATTACTTATTTCTTAGCGTTATAATGAAGTATCAACAAGTATCTCCTTCGTCAATTAACTATATAAAAAAAATCTTATAATACGCGTTTTAATACATTTTAAAATGAATGTACTACTTCAAATTCTAGGTATTAACCCAAAAATAATTTTCTGTTGTGGTTTTAAAGAAATTTGTTAAATAAGCTCTCATTACCTGATGTAAATCTTTTATTACATGTATTAATTTTGGACAAGATTTCCGTGAATTTTTACATGCTAAATCTTATTTATTATGCTTTTACTTTATTAGTACTGCGAAGAAGGATTTCAAGTTTATCACTCCAAACAAAATGTATATTTTAATGTCATTTACTTCATTATAGCTCTGAGTGTCGATCAGTAAACAAGTAAAATTAATTTGTCTTTAGTGTTGTGCGTAGTATTTGATAAATAAACATTGCTTAAAAATATGTCTAGCCGGTGTTGCAAAAACAAACCAGATGATTTCTGTTATATTTGTGGATATTTCGTCTTGAAAAAGTTTAAGAGACCAATTGGTGAATTTGTGAAAAATTTATATTATGCTTATTTCAAAATCAAATTAGGAGATCAAGATAAAGATTGGGCACCGCACGTTGTGTGTAAGGTATGTGAAGAAGGTTTAAGACATTGGACCAAAGGGAATAGAAAAAGCCTTCCTTTTGGAATACCGATGGTTTGGAGAGAATCGCAAAATCATCATGAAGATTGTTACTTTTGTCTTTGTGATATTAAGGGGCATAATAGAAAAACTTTGAAACATATTTTGTACCCAAACAATATTAAATCAGCTATCAGACCAGTTCCTCACAGTGATCATGTACCTATACCTATACCCCCCAAAGTACTACAAGAAGATATTGAAACCTCTTCAACTTCCGGCTCCGTACAGATGGATAGAGATTTTGAACCATCAACCTCAGGTCAAAACCAACCTCAGCTATTTTCACAAGCCGAACTGAATGAGTTAGTAAGAGATTTGGGACTTTCAAAAGATCTTTCTGAAGTACTGGGGTCTAGGTTGAAACAAGAAAATTTGCTTGCCTCAGAAACTACCTTCAGATCTTCCTTTAGCTGAATATGACAGAAAAACAACCAAACGAAGCTTTTCTGAAAAATGAAAAGGTTTTTTTAAGAAGCATAAAGAATAAATAACTATTTCTAATAGTTTCTATGTTTATATTTTTGTATTTTTTTAAATATAATATAAAACTAGCTTATAAATGAAATAAATCGTGTTTTTTCTATTTTTTTGGATTCTACTGGTTTGAAAAATAACCTTACGTGATACAAAAAAAATAAAAGCAGATTTGAAATCAGCGCTACCCAATTACTAGAAAACAGTTAAAATTTTTAAATCAACATTCAAAGAGTTGAAAAATGCAGGCCTGTGTTATTAGCGACGCCCTTGGAAAAGTTCAGGACCATATTCTAATGAAGAGGCTTCTTTTCACGATCGTACTTAAAATTAATGAGGGGTAATGAAAATAATTTTCAACCCATACTTATTTTCCTTTTATATTTCAAATTTTATGCAAATATCTTCGGTTGTCCAAAAGATTGAGATAAGATGATTATTTTTAATGGCTACGTTGTATTTAATCTTTGTATTATAAATAGAAATTTAATATCATGTTTAAATAGCTAGGAATTAATTGCTGAGAGAATCGACAACCTTTCCTGAAAAAATGCCAACCTTTTTAGAAAATCTATTAGACACGCTTTAATTACTATCAGAAGCAATTTCTTCAGCATTCTCGATGATGTTATTAAAATTATATCATCGCCCATTAGGGGACCGTTCCACTCAAGAAAACATCTAGTAATATCGCTTGGATTTTCCGCTCGTTCGCCCAGTAGCAGGAGTCCCATCTGGAAGACTCTCAAAGCACAATTAATATCGATTTTAAGCTCGGCGAATGGAAGAGGAAAACATTAAGGAATTCCTTTAGATAGGAACGACATTTTCCAGGATCATTATTATCATTCCGACGCGACGCAGGTAGCTATATCTACCTGTCTAACTTCCAAAAACCTATGCCCCGTCTATTCTCCACCAAAGAGTTCCGTTTGTAAGACGCACGCGGAGAAGGAGAATTCAAGAATTGTATAAACTGTTCAACTATTAATAATTTTCAAAGCGAATTCGCAGAAAGCACCGGGCGCGTTACCTAGGGTACCTTTTATGAAATGATTTGTCTTCTACTCCCGGCGAGGCTTGATTTCGTGCAGCGGCGCGAAACAAAAGATTGGGGGGCGGCGGGAGAGACGGAAAATATCTTTGAAATTGAGATTCGTGTTTTGTCGTGATGGATGGCATTCTAGAGAAACACAACGATATTCTCAAGTTGTAATAGGAAAGTTAAACTGTTGGTAAGAACAACTAAAAACATAACCTTTATCTTTTTAATTATACTCGTCGTTTCGAAGTTTTTTTTAGCGTTTTAGTTCGTTGCCAGATGATTGCTCGTGTTATTTTGCTTTTAATTGTTCCTTTTCCTTAGTTTTTCTTTCAGGAAAAGAATTCGTCTTCTTGTTCGTCTCGTTAAAAGTTAGGGTGTTTATTTTTGCGATTTAAAATGAGAGATTTTGTTGGTACTAGCGAAAAATTGGTATTGAAGCGAAGCTAACTTCATAATTACCTTTTCTTTCTTTTCATTTGGAATGTATAAATATAATTCTAAATTCATAAGTAGGATAAACGTTATTTAATAACATTAAATCTCTTAATAGTATATCGAAGATCGTTTTTTTCTTTGTATAAAACAAAGCTTTTTTAATAATCGTCATTTAAACATGTAACGAAATTTTGTAAACTATCGAAATTCTCTGCATAAAAACTAGTAGTTCCCAACCATGTTCCCTATCTAGTTATTACTGGAGAGGGAGGCAGTGACAAAGATGGAAGTTTTTCCCTGTAAAGAGCTACAGTGTACTCTCTCTTAAGGGGACAGCCATGGGACTGAAAAATTTATCCGCTTATGAGAAGTGTCCGCTTATGAGAAAAGTACAAAAAGAGTAAATAATAATTTGTAATATATTTATCTTTAAACAGTTTTATTTCAAAAACAAGAACATATAAATATTAGATAAAGTAAACAGAATTTTCATTAACATTTTTGCGAAAAGTAAAAAAAAAACTAAATTTGTTATGCAAGGTATTCAAATGGATTTAAAAAAGTCAGAAATTTTAGCTTGGCGCGTTTTTCCTTTAATTTCATTATCTTAGAGATGTATTTGAAGATCAGTAAGCAATTGAACACCTTTAAGGTCGCTGTGATACAAAGAAAAAGCCTTTAGTTTTCTTATAGCTAAATAAGCCTCTTTATAGGAAGTTAACTTGTCTTCAATTTGACTTTCTAGCTCATCTTCAAACGAGTTGGCGAGCGTTTCTTGGGAAGCAATTAACATTTCAGTATTAATGTTTTCCACATCTTCATCATTAATGAAGACTTCATTATCTAAATTAATATAGTCTTCGACGTCAATTTGGATTTGGCTCTGAACTTGATTAATAATATTGGAGAAGTGAGCAAGTGCTGATAGTGGAAGCTCATCTTCTGCGGTCCAACCGCTATCGTCATTTAGGATATCTGTTTTCTCAAAACCAGCTTTCCTGAAACAATGTTTTATTGTCTGGGGACCCACTTGCTCCCACGCTTTGTGTATGAAATAAACGACATCTAACAAATTTATTGATTTTGATAAATCCAAAGCAAAATTTGCGTTTTCCATCTGCAGCAAAATATTTTTTAAAAATAACAATTTGTACAAAAACTTAAAGTTTTTTATAACGCCTTGATCCAGGGGCTGACAAAATGCTGTTGTGTTTGCTGGAAGAAAAATAACTTTAACATTTTTCAATTTAAGATCGCGAGGATGAGAGGCCGCATTGTCTAAAAATAGCAGGACGTTCCGTTCTTGAAGTTGCATTTTTCTATCGAACTGCGCTAGAAAATCAGTCATCAAATCAGACGTCATCCAAGCCTTTTTGTTTGATCGCCACGTAACTGGTAAATTGTTCAAATTAATATTGCGCAACGCCCGAGGTTTTGCAGCTTTCCCAATAACAAAAAGGGGTTCCTTTTCTCCAGCCATATTGACGCCCTGCAAAATCGTTAGCCAATACTTAGCCATTTTTCCACCAGTGCATTTTTCACCTTTTAATGCAAATGTTTTATCGGATAATGCCCGAAAAAACAATCCAGTCTCATCCGCATTATAAATATCTCGTGAATCATAGCCTTGAATCAAAGATGGCTCTTTTTCGGTAAAACTTTTGACATCATCTTGGTTTACACTAGCGGCTTCTCCAGAAATGGCACGGAAGGTTGTGTTATGCCGTTTTTTGAACCTTTCCAGCCAGCCAGATGATGCACTAAAATCTGCGTAATTCAATTTATTTGCAATTTCTTTAACCTTGCTCCTGATAAGTGTGCCCGAGAGAAGAATACATTTATTTCGAGCCTTCACAAACCATTCGTAGCACAATTTATCAATGTTAACGCCTTTGACGTTCAGCATACTCCTTTTACTATCCGGATTGACATCAGTGTCCCACAATCTTAAAATTTGGTCTCTGTTTTTGATGATACAAGCAGCTTGAGTTTTACTGATCTTACATTTCTTTGCTAACTCGCATACACTAAGTTTCTCATTTTTTTGAATTTCAATGACATTAACTTTGTCTTTAATAGTCAACACTGCTTTAGGCATAGCGATTCAAGTATGTATACAATAAGAATCTATAAATGCACTATGTATTTACGTACTACATTCAAAACAACAAGCTGTGCGTATTTAGGGAATTCCCCTTTGTACATACACGTATTATTCAATAAGCAACATCTGTACGAATGTACGAATATGAAGAAGAGTAAACGGAAAAACAGTGTTACAGTGTTGTAAGCTGTACGGTTATGGGGAACTAAAATAACTTTGGTGTGGGAAAAAAGTGTCCGCGTCCGGTTATGGGAGGGTTGTCCGCTCAAGAGAGAAAAATTTAAAAAATCCCTAAGTAATCTTTTGGTACTGCAAAAAGTGTCCGTTTATGGGAGGTGTCCGCTTAAGAGAGGTGTCCGTAAGGAGAGAGTACACTGTACTCTCAATGGTGCTTTTCTGAAAACATTTTTAAAAGCGGATACAAGTCTATCAACTTCCGGAAATGTGTCTCTGCTATATTCACAGATTCTGTGGAGAGCATGTGCTAGACAAGTAAAATGTAGCATATTAGGATATGTTCCATTTAATAGTCTGCTTGTTTTTAACATATATGCAGTACTGTCACTGACAAATAAAAGTATTTTTTCTCTAAACCTGTCGTCCGAATGAAGCATTTGGTCAATATTCTCGTAAATGGTTTTAGCTACTGTTTCCCCATCAACTGTATTTATAACTTTTGTTGCTATTACATATGCATTATATGGAATAGTTTTATGTAGTACACCAGCTATAACATTTACCACACAACGTCCTAGTATATCGACAGCTTCGTCGGCACTTATCCATAGGTACTGATCTGAAAGATGGCTTCAAATGCGTTCTACTGCTTTCATGTAGCACTTAGAAACATAATATTTGCGTAAGGTGGATTCATCAGGAACATTTCGACCAGTATATTTTTGGATAAATGTTTCGAAGGTGGGATTGTTAAGTTTATTTAATGGAATATTTGCCGCCATTAAAGTTTCACAGAGTTCTTCGTTAAAATTGTCAGATTCCAACGGGTCTAATTTCTGTGTATGTGTTTGCGATGCTAAGTGACGTTTTACGTGCAAATTTTTTAATTTTTTAACGATATTGTATAGACTTTACAATAAATTTCGGAATCACTGGCAATGGACATACAATCAGTTTGACCCTTAATGCAACTCGCCATTGTTTCACGATGCCATCCTTGACGGTGTTCCATATCATGTCTAAAAAAGTAACTTAAACAATATTCTAGACCTAAATAAATGAAAATTAAAAATGTATGCGTAAGTTATTGAAACTTAATCAAATTCACTGGACACTTAGTTATATATGTAATTAAAATTATAAAACTACTTTGAAAAGAAGCATTTAACATTGGCGCTACTTTAGAAGTACTTTTGGAGTCAATAATACCTGAGACCGGCAAGTAATCGTCCAACGCATCTTTTGGCCACCGGCTACGATCGATTCCTACACCTTCGAACAGCGTCCATACCTGCATCGTTGAACCGAGAACACCTTTATTTGGTCCGAAAATCCTGACCAGCTGATACCATCCCTCATACCTGCACGCTTCCTACAAGACAGAGGTTTATTTAATTCAATTAATTTAAAAAAGTCTTATTAGGATCTATTTATTAACAAAACAAAATTTTATTAAATTCATTACTCCTTGATTTTACTTAAAGATATATTTCTATCTTGCTCAAATTTGTGTAAAGAAACTAATTATTAAGAATTATTGTACTTACCATCAATCTGTTTGTTTATTTATTTATATTATAATATACTTTACGATAACTTTGCTATTGAAACATAACCATTATTTCACACGTGCACATTATATATTCCTTGTGTTGCCGTTAGTCACGTTACTTGTTCACTGTTTACAGATAACTTACATTTAATAAATATTTACACTTATTATTTTAAAGAAGCTTTTTTATTTATCATTGTGTAGCTAGAGATAACTTTGTAATATTATTAAGCAAATTTCCACCATTCATATAGGGGTAAACCGATCGACGAGGAGTCGAGATAGAGTCCAATTTATATAAAATATTATACATGTTCTACCGACATCTAGTCACAACCTGCGATACTACATGACAGTGGCTGATGATCTAACTTTACCAGTTCAAAATAAAGGCGCCCAACTCAAGTACAATTCAATTAAGATTACAATTCTATTATTACGATTATTCAGATCATTCGCCACATATCAATATATATATTGCTCCTTTAGCTGCTCCTATTGCAAATCTAGTAATGGAACATTTAGAACAAAACGTTATCAATTCATTAGACTTCCACCCCATTTTTTTCAAAAGATATGTCGATGATATCATAACATGTATTCCGACCAACAAAATAAACTATCTCTTAAATAAATTCAAGAATTTTCACAACAAATTAAAATTCACTATTGAAGAAGAATCTAATAACAGTATTAATTTTCTTGATATTTCTTTGAGCTATGATAGACAGGGTACTATTTATACAAATTGGTATAATAAACCCACAGCTTCTTTTCGATGTATGAATTACCACTCAAATGCTCCTACAGTATTCAATAAAATGATTATAAATAATCTGACTGATAGGGCAGTAAAACTATCACATACTCAATACAGAAAAGATAACATCAAAAAAATTAAAACAATCTTAACTGATAATAATTATCCACCACAACTTATAGACCAAACTATTAAAAAAAGAGTACACCAAATATACAACACTGCAGACACCAATAAAAATTTGAACAATGACACAACATATATCACGATTCCATATGTTCCACAACTATCGGAAAAAATTAAATACACTTTAAAAAAATATGATATAGCTACAACATATAAACTTAGTAATACTAATAAACACTTATTTTCAAAACTTAAACCTAAAATAGAAAAAAATCGAGAAACACATGTCATATATAAAATACCATGTCGCGATTGCGATAGTTACTACATAGGCCAAACGAAACAATATTTATACAAAAGAATACAAGCCCACAAATACTCTAAAACAGACAAAACTGCTTTATCTACACACAAACTACAACGCGATCACCATTTCGATTTTGAAAACACACAGATAATTGATAAAGAACAACACACAATGAAAAGACAAATTAAAGAAATGATTAGGATTAAACAGGAAAAAAATTCAATTAACAACAGAAATGACATAAAAAATTTAAGCAATATATACTATAACTTAATTTTGTAACGATCTACAATTTACCTTCATAATATATTTTTTTGTTATTTATCTTATGTTATTTAAATATCAATTACATTTAAATATCATATACTTTTGCTTATCATGCTGACTGTTCCGTGTTTCGATTCCTGTCTAGTTGTTCGATTAGGTTTTCGTGGTTTTCCTTCTCGTTTTGGGCGAATGCCGACAACTTTGCATCTTACGACGCTCCACGTGCGCATACGTAATAATCACTCATGTCTTGCTTTTCCCTGCCTTTCCCTGTTTTTTGTTTTGTGCTGATGTGGTCCTCTACTGGGTTGTAGCCTAGCATATGCGCTACCAAACTCTAGGGGGTTTGCCCGTTGGGCGGTCAGATGCCATTCCGCCTTTCCAGCAGGAGTGAGGAACCAAGCTACGCGGCGCAAATCACGGCGCCGCGCAATGCACACACCACTAGGACCGGTCCTGGGCGGCAACCTGGCTAGGCTGCCGTTAACAGCACACACACGTTCGACGTGTGTGCATTGCCCCCGCTTTTGCGGAAAACGTTAAGACGGCACAAAGTGTGACCGTCGTCGACCGAGGTAGCCACTAAGAGTGTTCCCTCGGTTGGCGATGAGCAACCCCGTGCAGGGTGCGCTTCGCTGGTCTGCGCCTTGCCTCGTTGGGGCGGGGGTCGGTCCGTCGAAGTACTGCACGGAATAGTAAAGAAGTTGCCGGGAAAGGGTTGTCGGCCCTACGCAACGGCTGGATATCCGATCTCTCTAAATTTACGCGACCGGTCACTAAACACACGCACGAACGCGCCAACATACAAAGCCCAACACTTATGCGTTTACACAAACACAAAGCCTCGCACCCAGAGAGAGACGCAAGCTGCCAGCAGCAACCTACACACAAGTTCATACCCAGAAAGAGACACAAGTTGCTAGCAGCGAACAACACATATATTCACACCTTGCTATCTATTTTTTGGAATACTAAGGCATGATTTATTATTACTATTAGAATGTATCTTTGAATAATTTAAACCATAGCAACTCAATTACTTGACATTTATATTCTGTCATTTATATTTTTTGTATCCTTGATAAAGGCATAATTGCCGAAACATGTAGGGTTATTTTAAATATGTATACTTTGAAGTAATAAACCGGACCTTTAATCGCCGACTGATTGAGTTTACCATATCATACCAAGGTCACGAAAATATTATATATATATATATATATATATATTCTTTATTTCAACACAAATTCTTTTTTTCTCATTACATACATGAAAATAACAAATCAGAGATGAAAAGAAAAAGAACAAAAACATAATGTAAACATAGTGTGATGTATAAATTCACTACTATTTGGGTTATCGGTCTGTTTTAATTAAAACTAACATGTTCTTACTCAATATTTGGTCAATATATTTATGACTTCATCAGGAGTAGTAATAAAATTGCAATATACACTTTACTCTTATACTAACATATTCAAAAAAGAAAACTTACAGCTAGAGTTAAGCGTTGGCAGTCTTATTAATTACTGTATACTTAACTCTAGCTGTGAGTTTTATATATGTATAACATATTTTACTTATAAATATAATGTTAAAATATGTAGATATATTGAATAAACTGTAAAAATATAAATAAACGCTACTAAATATAAAATCTCGAAAATCTCTCTACTACAGTCAACAACCAAATGACAGACAACTATCAAAGTATCAATATACAAATATTCTATCAGGTTAACATTTTAAACTGAAATCCCTACTTCTGCATTGCCAGCCTTCGAATTGTATGGTTTACTTAAACTCCGCTTAAACCTTATTTCTACAACGCATTTCTGATTAAACCGCGCTTAAATATTAAGCTTGGTTTTGTTAAACTAATGTTTAAGCTAACATTATACAACCGATCCTAGGTGGTTCATTTGTGAGATTACCTTAATAAATTAGGTTTAAATGTCTTTTGTTAAATAGATAAAAGATTCCGAAAACACACCAAGTTTCAATATAACTGCCACCAAACAAAATAAATTAAAACACATCATTTTCCCGGCAAAACAATAAAAAATCTTATACAAACGAAGTGCACAGCCAGACTATTATGTATATTGACACGAGAGGGGTGGCAATCGAAAGAGCTAAATAACTGTCGCTAGTACCACTTTGGCGCATGCGTAGTAGCATCTGTTGTAGCATCTGTCGCGTTATTTTATGTCCACACCTCGTATTGCAACTTGTTGGAGAATCAAAAGTTGTTGAAGAAATTTTACAGTTTATATAATTCACTCTGTATACTAGCTCCTTTTAATAGCCAATGAGAAATTAAATCTACGATTACAGTTTATGTAATGAAGGGTTGAAATGAATAGGAAGCATCCCTAAATCAATATTATTCTAAATATCTCAAATATATCGATTTTGCTCCATCCTGTTGGTTTTCGTAGCAAGTAAACGGTACTATTTATCTTGAGCTTACCCTTGTAGAAACGGAACTGCGCCCTTCATACGACGGGCCTTGTTGTTTGTCATCCATTGAAGTCGTAGACAACACCAGTCAACACCCGCTTTGTTTCAACATTTGACCTCGATATTTATCACACTGATTGGGCAAGCGTTGACCCTTCCGAAGGGCCTCCTAATGAGGCCGACCAGGCCGGACATTGAAATACCGCTTTCCATTTATTTATGGATTATTTATTCGGAAAGAGCACATGCGATAAAGGATGTCGAAGAAAGAAGGGACGTGGAGATTATCGGAGAGAAGGGCTACGCGTAGTGGACTCTTCGACGAACGACGAACGCCTGTCACTTAGGACGTGACTTCTATTCAGTCCCCCTCTGCCCCGACTGTTCTCTTTCTGTGGATTTTCTTTAGATTTTTCCGGGCATTTTCGTCTAAAAACATCGGGAAAAAAGCAATTTTCTTTTTTTTTTCCTATGCCTTTCTTGCTGGCATATCCCGGGACAAGTAGAGGTCGTGGCGGAAGGGGTCAAATTAATACGTAAAGATCTTTTTAATGGAATTTTTATCCCGGATTCTTCTCTTTCGATGACGATCAAGTTAAGGGTTGTATTAAATAAATTATGAGTTTTTTATGCAAAATAAGCTTGAGTTTTTGTTTTTGTTTTAGATTAAGAGGGAAGGGGAGAGAAGGGTTTCGGAGCTGATATAAAATTGAGGAGGCCTTTTTTTAAATAAATTTTAAATACGGCGGTAATTTAAAATATTAATGAAAAGCAAAGCTTTTGATCAATACTTGCTCTTAAGCGGTTGTTTCGTCTATACCAGGGTGATTTGGCGCACCAAAATAAAATCAATTATTTGGTGATTAAATGCTTTATTAACACATTACAAATAAAATCCATTATAAAAGAGCGAAATCTAAGTTAAAAGAAAAAATACATAAACAATTTTGGAAGTAGAGAATAAAACTGATAAATTGAAAATAAAAAAATGTTAATTTGATGATGCCGAAATTAAAAAAAGATATTTCCATACATGTGGTGGAAAACAAGGAAACAAAGGACTGTCGAGTAAAAGTGCGCGAGATAGCAGACATTGTAGGTATCTCAAATGACAGTGTGCACAGAATTTTAACTGAGCAATAGGAAATGAAAAAATATTTGGCGCTTTGGGTGGTATTGTTACTCACACCGGAACAAAAACTCAATTGTTTGAGTGTTTCTCGCGACTTTTTGGTACGTTTTCGCCGCAATCGCCAGGACTTTGTAAGCCGTTTCCTTACCGTCAATGAAACCTGAGTCCATCATTACACTCCCGAAACTAAAGAACAATACAAACAATGAACAAAAAAAGTTTACCAGCCACCAAAGATGGCAAAAATGGTTTAGTCAGCAGGAAGGGTTATGGCAACTGGTTTTTAGGATTTTCATGGAATTATCTTGGTTGACTACTTAGAACAGGGGAAAACAATAAATGGGGAGTATTATGCCAATTTGTTGCAATAATTAAGCGACAAAATCAAAGAGAAACGGCCTCATTTGGCAAAGAAGAAAGATGCTTTTGGCAATAGTAATTTGGAATATAGTTCGAATTCGCATGCTCTCTGCTAATAAACGCGATAGCCAATGCACGGATAACTTGTTCATATCCAGTTCTTGTGTTATGATGAAATGCATTCGTTATTTTGGAATCTGCATCATTTCTTCTAACTCTCTCTGTTAGCTTCAATCTCCTGTCATTTAATACGATATCATGGACTTTATTAACAATATCCGGCGTCGTGATAGTTTTTGGTCTGCCACTGCGAAATTCATTTTCAACCTTCAACTTTCATCTTTCCTCTTTTGAACTAGTTAACCCAGCAGCAAACGATCGCATACGATAAAATAGCATCATTCAACGTGTTGATCATGTCATCATGAATTTCCTTTGCCGTTTTTCATGGAAGATATTTAATCACAGCACGACATTCGCTATTCTCCATTTCCACACTAACTGCTTCTTAACACTGCCAAAACCAAACTAATTTTGTGATCGAAAAATATTTCTCGAGTTTTATATAGACAGAAGACTTTATTATAATGAATGCGAATTTAGTGATCTTCAGGGGATAGTTGATTGTTTTGCTGACCTATTTTCCGGCGTTTTTCTTCTTGAATCCATAACAACTGTTCCAGATACTGCTACAAACATATTGTCCTTTAGATTTCTCCCTGTATCTACAACCGAAATTGAAAAAATTATGTCTGCTTTTCCAGATAGGGCAACAATGAGTGATGATTTGATACCCAGTTGCTTTATTCGTAATACCAGTAAAGCGTTAGCAAAGCCGTTACACACTGTTATTAATTTGGCTCTGAAAACGTGTGCTTTTCCTAATCGATGGAAGAAAATTAGAATTACACCGGTTTAGGAGAAAGGTGATGTATCGTGCGAAAAATTATAGACCCATAGCGATTTTACCAAATTTTGGTAAAATTTTTGTGCAGATTTTATACAACACTATTCTTTATAACATTCGCCCATACGTATACAGCAAGCAACATGGATTCTTGCCATTACGGTCTACCGTTACTAATCTAACGATAGTGACTCAAAATATTTGTGAGATATTGGATAATAATGGTTAACTAGTTGTATACAGTGATCTTTCTCGAGCATTCGATACTATTGACCATCAAATTTTATTAAACAAATTGAGGTTTTCGGCTTTAGTCCATCTGCGCTAGAACTTATTGCCTCATGCGTTGTGAATAGAGTTAGTTATGTATTTTGTAACGGTTTTTACCATTACCAATTTATTTCAACATCTGGTGTGCCTCAGGGCCCTAATCTCGGACCTCTTCTTTTTCTGCCTTCCATTGATGATCTCCTCACATCTTTCAATTGTTCTGTGCTGGCCTACGCTGTTGACACTAAATTATACTTATCCGTGGAATCACAGAATGATGTTGATGTCTTGCAAGATAATATTAATATGTTTACGAATTGGCGTAGTAAAACCAGGATAAAGATTAATGTGAACAAATGCTGTGTGGTATCTTACACGCGTGAAATTAATAAAGTGGAGTTATCATATAGTATTGGTGGCCAAAAGTTAGTGAAAAGGAACCCAAATTCGAATCGGATATGTCCTTTAACTTGCACCTTTTGGATAACATCTCGTCTGCTTCTAGAATGTTGGGCTTCGTTGTGATGAGGTCTACTAGTCAGTTTCAGGATTTAACTGTTCTGAAATCACTGTATCAGGCTTTTGTTTTGAGTAGATTGGAGTATGCTTCGGTATGCTTACTACTCGACGCATGACTCCTCACTTGAACGGGTTCAGAAGAGATTTCTGAAATACCTTTCGTTCAGATGCGATGGTAGATATTGCGAAAGAAGTACTGACTATAACCGCCTTCTAGACAGACATAACTTTAAATCTTTCGTCGAGATCGTCGAGAGGTTAATACTGTGCGATTTATGTGTAGGTTAAATGATGGTTGAATTGACTTGCCTGAAATATTAAACTGTATAGTTTTTCACGTGCCTCGAATGACGTCAAGATCTAATTTTACTTCTTACCCACCAAGAGCTAGAACTAACGTGCTACTAAGAGCTCGAATTAATTTTACGTACCAATGTGCGGATAATATTTATGGTGACATTTTTATGGAAGATGTTTAGAATAAGTTTTTGCTTTAGTTTATTAGTAGAGCAGACCAATTTCCGTGCGCGCCATAAGCGCCGGTATGGTAGTGTAATTCGTAATATATTAGAATATGCGATAGAATAGGGACGCAACATGAGCTTGTTACCGATATCAGTATAGAAGTAGAGACGTTTATTCGATCAGAAATAATTAAATATACATTTAGTTTTCTGTTATTACAGTAATATGCATAAACATACGAAAAATAAGAATAGTACTATCGTGAGCAATTGAAAGTAAACGCACTATTATAGCTGCGTAAATTTTACCAAATTGTCAAATTAATGTCATTTATGTTATGATTAAATGCTGACACTGACACTTCAAAAGTACTGTATACATTAGATAAATTTTGAAATTTCGACATGCCAACATAATAAAGTGTGCACTTTCATTTGCTCACGATAGTACATATTATAGCAGAGTTGTATGTACCTATAAATAAAATGGAAAATGTATGAAATCAGTGATTGCGTGCACGACAGAGGATTAAAAAAAGACACTTACCGTTTTAAGCGTCTTCCAAGGATTGATAAACTGGAGAAACTCGATTGTATATTTCAGGTGCGTTTCTAAGGTTATTTCTGAAAAACATGTCCGCCGTGAGGAAAAAATATGTTTATATTCGGAAAACGAGCGTTCTACATCTAGTGATGTTATATTCGCATAATCAAAATACTTTTTTAAGCAACTTAACGCATCTGTAGACGTGCCCTCACAAATACGTGTTAAGGTGTCAAAATCTGCATTTCTGTCTAAAACATTTTCAAATTTAATTAGAACACTTTCACTTTTTGCGTCTTCTACAGCACACAGTTGTGCGTGGACATCTTTAACGATTTGCAGTGATTCCTCCAACGACAGCGACGAATTTTCTAATTCTGTTATTGCTTCTTCTAGTCCCAAGTAATTCTCACGAATACTTTGTAAATCCATTTTAATCTGGGCATCTTGAAATATTTTCTGGCTTGTATTGATAGCTGTACTTTCTTTCGAATCGAATGATAAAACCACGTCCTTAATTTTTTTAAAATGTTCATGATAGTAAAACCCCGCCCGTAACCATGTACCCCAACGTGTCAGAATCGGCTGTGGTGGCTCAGGGGTATGGGGACACAATTCGTGAAATTTTCGAATACGTTTTGGAGATTTCAGGAATACTGCCTTTGTACTCGATATTAAAGCATCTACCTCTGGATAACATCTACGAACTTGTTCTGCCACAAGGTGTAGAGCATGGAGTTTATAAGTAATATGTAACAAGTTAGGACAATATTTTCTAAGAGACCGGCCTACAGAACACATGGTTGCGGCACCATCGGTCATAAACATTAATACTTGGTCTTTCGAAAGTTTAAATTTCTCCAAAGTATCTAGTAGCACCACTGAAATTTTTTCGGCATTACATTGTTCTAGTCGTCTGGATGCTAATAAAATTGAAGACGTTGGTTGATGTGGTTTCATATTACGCGCCATCACATTAACTACAGATTGTTTTTTTCTGTCAGTTGTTTCGTCCACACATAACCACAGTTTTTTATTTTTCAGTTCGGCTTTGATTATTTTCAACCTGTTTACGCACCGATGGTAAATTCCTTCGTAAAGTTGTCGTGCTCGGTAATGTTTGATTCGGGTATTTATTCCAAAATGAAATAAATGAATCATTACTTAACAAGGTAAACGGCAGTGTACACACAATCATAGTTACACATAGTTCATGTATAAACTGTTGTCGATTAATTTTGTTATTATTGTGCTTCGAACTGCTTACGTGTTCTTTACAATGTGTTTTTGACCAACACATTAGATATATATTGCACACTAAACATTTAATTTTTGAGCCATCGTATATTAAGTCCGGAAAATCTATAATAAACTAATTCACATCGTCTGACAACGGTCGTTTTCTCGATTTATGTGTCGACGACATTTTATTACGTATGCTTACACTTACATGCAGTCTAAGCAAGTACCAAACACATACTGAATGCTTTTTATTAGTTCTGATGCAATACAATCATCCTCACATCGGCGCACATGGCGCGCTCGAAAATTGGTCTGCTCTATTTATTAGTGTACTTACTTATTTTATTTCATACATTTATATTTTGTATTTTTATATAATTTAGCATATATCTGTCTCTTTCTACCATTTATTTTAATGAATTTGTCCTAGACAAATTATTATTATTATTATGGGCAGATTTGCTAGTGACAACTATAGGCATCGATTCGTATCACTTTTATCCAACCCTGATGTAAATAAATTGTTATTAAATGAAACAATTTCAGCCGTTTATTATGACGCTTTCTAATTTAATAATTCATAAACAAAAGAAAACAGCGTATTTTTAATTTATCAAATTTGAACGGGATTCTATTCATTATCTCTTTAATATTCTATCCCACTATTCGATATTGTTTCCTCGATTCATTTCTTTCATTCTTTTTGCCACGCTTTATATATTCGGCATACACAATTTAACTCACAATGATAAAATTCATAATTTATAAATTACAATTTCGAGACATTATTGTTTGCTTATCAAGCGTCGACAGCGAGAGCGGTGCTTGCATATCCCATTCCTTAGCCAATCTTCGATACCGGCGAGCATTCTCTCATAACTTATTGTCTATCCCGTCTTTATTAGGAAACCTTATTAGGTGGATGTATGAGAAACTGGAGTTCGGGGAAATCCCTATTGTGATTCTGTTTCGTATTCTGTTACAGCATATCCGGGTGCATATTGTGTGAAAACGTTCAACGTTGCATTTATGCCTTCGCAAGTTAACTTCTGAATCGATATAGGGCGTTTCAAATACGTCGCTCTTGCTGTTACGGGCGCCGATACTGAAGCTGGTATTTGTAAAGGTAAAGCGCACCTTGAAAATTAAGTTAAGACAACAGGTGATGTGAGGGAAATTGAGATCGGAATAAATAAAAGTTTTTGTTTAATATGTGTAAGTCCTTTTCAAATAAAAAAAAACATTTATTTATAAAGGCTGTTACCATGGCTTGGACGGATATTAACTGTGAATGATACTTAAATGTCAATTAATTTATTATGTTTAGTTGCAAATTAATTGTATTTTCGCAAAGTGATGTGAATGAACAATGCTAACTGTTCGAATTTTTTAATAGAAAAAATTTGCCCTTAAGTAGGAATCGAACCCACGTCCATGGGTTGCCGGACCATTGCTCTAACCACTAAGCTATTAAGACCTGTGGGGTTTCGAATACATTGGGAAGCCTTAAGTCACATTAAGGAAACATATGCTAATATTTTTGCCTGTAATCGGCACCTTGTTGCGAATTATTTGCATTTTCACGAAGTGATAGAATCTAAATAGTGCTTTCTATATTCTACGACGCTAATTATTCGAATTTTTGAGTAGAAAAAATTCGCCCTTAAGCAGGATTCGAACCCACGTCCATGGTTTGCCTGACCATTGCTCTAACCACTAAACTATTAAGGACTGTGGGATTTAGAATACATTGGGAAGCCTTAAGTCACATTAAGGAAACAGATGTTAATATATGCCTATTAAAAAATTCGAATAATTAGCGTCGTAAAATTTACATTTACATCACTTCGCGAAAATAAAATTAATTTGCAACAAAGTACTGTTATCTGTTTAACCTCTCTTCCCCCAATCTTTGAAGATGACGGAGATACTGGAGTTGCCGCATTTTTATGAAATGTATTACGGGAGATTCTCCATACAAATTGTAAATTTCTTCGTTCGTTGGCCCCTCCCAACCTTCTTCCGTCCTCTTTCCTCCGAAAATCCCCTTAAGTATCCTTCTCTCGCAGACCTCCAGCTTATACTGCACTTTCTTAGTCATTAATCACAATTCGCAGCCATATGTCAGTGTAGGTCTCAATACCGATTTAACCATACTTACTTATCACATATTTCGAGCAATATTAAAATTGTAGAATTTGTTTGAAAACGTTTCTTGGAAAAGTAAAGTTAGTTAAGAAAATACTTAAAATATTAAAATCTTATTTATAAAACAAATTCTAGTCTTTTCATTTCTCTACAATAATAATCGACCAACATCAATTGTCTAGCAGATTTCCAAAATCTACTCTAGACTCAGTGTTTAAGAATTCTCACTCTATCTTTCTATATATAAAAATTCAGCCTGAGTATGTTTGCGCTCGCAAAACTCGAAAAGTAGTCGGTCGATTGACTTGTAATTTTGAGACAACGTTGAAATGAAATTTTTTTTAACGCGGTGCGACCAAAGTCTTCCCGCAACAGAAAAATTTCTCAAATACTTGATTTGGTAGTACTTTAATATTACAAGTTGACGTTTGCTAATCATTTACTCTATTTACGTTTACATATTGTTATGAAATCTTAATGATAAAAAATTAAATAACATTAATTTAATCTTGAATGAATTGTCTTATATGACAACCTAAAATAATGTGAATAGGTTAGATGTAAATCTCATGAAGATGTTATTTTTTAAAAAAATACGACAGACAATTGTCAAATTTGAAAGGCGAAAATATTCATTTTATCGATATTTGAAAACAATTTTGTAACTGGGTTCGCACTTTGCAAGTGTGCGGTTTCAATTTAGAAAACGATTCCTTCGCTCATTCGCAATTATACGTCGCATACTCCAGAGTCGGCAAATCGTCTGATCATTATGTTTTTGCAGAAAACGGACAAACAAAAGATGTAATCAATCCACACTAGCTTTACAATAAAAAATAATTTTTTGTGAAAAACAGTATTTTCTCCTTTTCTTTCATTCCACATAGCCACAGCAACGTAAGGCAGGGTATTGAATTGAATGACGCGTTTTATCGGTAAATCTATGTTCCCTACAATAACTTTATTTACATTTCTATTCATTTCATATCACACTGAGTCAAAGCGGAGCGCGGCCGAGTTTAGCTAGTATTTATTAAGCAAAGCTGAGGTCAAGTAAGCTTCTATTTATTATTATTTTTACGTTATTATTAATCTACATCAGCTTATTCATAACAATATATTCTAACCATTAATTTTCGTAATGTTTTCGAAACTTAGAACTTCAATTTAAAGACGCTGTTGATCGTTTTTTCGGGTCTGTATGTTAAGATTATACGTAAGTGTCAAGGGAGCTGTTCATCTTTAAATATCTTGCGATTTTAAAAACTAATTTTAAACATGAAACATATTTCAAGTACTCTCTGATTACTTTATATTTTCTGCAAAGTCATCATATGCATATCTACTTCAATTTCTTTAGCGCAATACGTAGGAGTATAGCTTTGCGAACTAGTCCGATGAATATATCCAATTTCAGTGTCAATTTCGGATGCATTTGCATCCACTTAAGGATACGGAGCTATGAATTTCCAATTTGATTCAACTGTAAAATGTCTTCGTTCCCCTTAGATTTCTCAACATATAAATACGGTGCAGTAAAGAGTGAGAGGCAGATAGGGAAGTTCCGTCTTTCTTTTAAGCACGTTGGAATTTTCTAGTACCTATAAACGAGTTAGAAAACTATCGAAAGATCATAGCGGTGAAATGAGGACGAACAAGAAAAAAAGAAAGATGAATATAAGGATGAAAGAGTACGGGAGTATACGAAGAAGTGAATGTTAATAAAGGATGGGCAACATTGCTAAAGATCGCGCGGGGAGATCGAAAGTCTTCGTTTCTCGTGGGAGAACCAGTGCGACTATTTCGAGAAGTCTTTTTCCTCATTTTCCTCAGACCCGCCTTTGCCGAACAAAAAGCCAGTGATACAAGCCCTCAGGGACTATCTGTGTGACTTCTTTCGTTCTTTTCTATTCTTTTTTTGCGGCTTTGCATCGTTCCTATTATTTATCTTCTTTGACCCTCTATACTTTCCCCGCGTTCGGCCGTGAATGTCTGTGTTTATGTGTGGATGTATTGGTGGAGATGCCAGAACAAACTCTCTCCAATTAAGCTTTTTGTTTGCTGCTTTTTGGCCGCTGTACGTGGATGAGGTTAGATGAAGTAGTCATTAGATAATTATTTGTATTGGTTCTTAGTACAGATAAGAGGCAATTACTTCGTTTAAATTGGGATGACGATCTAATACAAAGTGTGTGGGGTCCGGAGGCTGTTGCTAATTCTATAAAAGTTAATTAAGAATTAACACTTACCACAATGCAAATTTAATTCTGGATACGTATTTTGACAAATAGGTTGTCATCATCAGCAAGTGTAATACTTGTTGTCCTGCTGATGATAACTTATTTCACGAAATATGAGGTGTGACATGAATGTATGAAGCAAAGGAATAATTTAAATAATAAACAAACTTTATTTTTCTACGTAATAATAATAATAATTAAAGGCCGGATTATATGAAAAAAAAAACTGAAAATATGCGCATAAATATGCACTTTCTTATGAAAAATATGCAGGTAAAAAATACGAGGAATGTTAGAAAATGGAATACTGTAGAAAAAATATTCTATTATGTTTACTACAAGTTTATTTAGAACATTTTACAATATAATTAACTATGAAAACAATTTACAATCACATATTTCTCAAAGTTTCCAACAGAAAAATTGTGACGCTTGTCTGAAAACATGTATTTATATATTGAAAAGCGTCGTTCTACGTCGACGCTTGTTATAGGAACATATTTCAAATTAGAAATATCATCTATTGTCAACTCAATATTTTCTACTGAATCACCACACAAGATTTTAGCAATGTCCTTTAGCTTCCTAAAACCCTCATTTTTTTCTATTATACTTAAAAATTTTTCATTCACGGACTGTCCCACTCCTCCTTTAACATCAGAATATGACTTTTCAAATTTGTTTATTATTTCAACGCTCTCGATTAGCGACATAAATTGTTTTTCCAACTGTAATATGGAAGTGGAAATAAAACTGTAACTGGCTTTAATAAACTGTTGAGGTATTTCTTAACTCGAATACACCTTTTAGACATCTATCACAAATTCTGCATCCCTATCAAGATCCATAATAATTGTCTTTATTCCTTCATAATGATTTGCATGAAAAATAGCAGCCTCCAACCACGTTCCCTATCATGCGATTACTGGTTGAGGAGGAAGCGGAACACCGGGTAAATATTGTTTGTTAAACTGAACTCGTAATGGGGCCTTTAAAAATACTTTCTTAACACTACTAATAAAAGTATGTACTAAGGGAAAATGGTTTCTGACTTCTTCTGCAACACGATTTAGTCCGTGCGCCAAGCAAGTTGTGTAAATTAAATTTGGGTAAAAGATTTTCAAGTTGAAAGCTGCTTTCACAATGTATGGTGCAGCATCCGTCAAAAACAATAGAATTTTCTTTGTTGGAATCGATTCCGGTAAGAAGAAAGTTGCCATTTCTTCCTGTAGAAACCTTGTTATTGTCAAATTATTTGCCTTTTCTGACTGGACGAAATGAAATAAGATTTTGCTGGAACCGATACGATCATTAACTGAACTATGTATCGGCCCACACCACATTATCTACGCATATATAAATATAATTGTTTGCAACAACCTTCTTAATGCTATTCATTGTTTCTGTATAGATACAGTGAATATAATTTTTTCTTAACGTGCTCTCGTCGAGAATGTTATATTTGCTGATGTATTTTTGCAAAAGTAACTTGACATTTAAATTGTTTAATTTATGTAGTGGAATATCTGCCAACAAAAACATTTGACACAAATCTTCATTAAATTGTTCTTGTTCCGATTTTTTGGAAGTTGATGGCAAACATTGCAGTAATATTTGCTGACTCTTCTTCGCCAATTTCATCTTTGTTAGTTTTGCAGCATGAGATCGAGTTTTCATATGTTCGTCGACTTGGAACTTTCTCTAACTTGTAATCTGCAAAAAATATCACATTATCTTCTTCGCCAATTTCATCTTTGTTAGTTTTGCAGCATGAGATGGAGTTTTCATATGTTCGTCGACTTGGAACTTTCTTTAACTTGTAATCTGCAAAAAATATCACATTATCGGTTGTTTTCTTATAAAATAAATGTTAGTAAAAGATAAAGGAATAATTAAAAACTTAATTAATTAATTAATAAGAAGAAATAAATTTAAAATTTTACTCACAATCTTGCAGCATGCTACGCAGAACACTTTCTCTCCATCCATGCGCAATTCTGAATAAGGTGCAATCCATTCAGGCACAGTCGCTACTTTCGGCATTTTTGCTATTATATATCACAATTCACAACTCACAAGTTTACACTTCGAAAAGCCAACGTAAAATGACTTTTAAAATAAAATTACTTTCGAAAACGGGAATAAATTTCTCGGAATAGCAAAGAAACACATATACTCCTAATTTTCTGGTAAAATGTATTTTTGTTTTTATTTAGAAGTTTTAAGGTATTAGCTTTTTCAGGAATTTTGTCTCGGCTTGAATGTATGGGAAGAACATTAATAAATTCTTGGAAACGCTTATCGGAAAAGTAACGGGAAGAGGCTTAATAAAATGCTATTTTTAATTAAAAGTGGGGTGTTTAATTTTGTTTGTTTGTTACATCCACGACATATTTTTATCAATGCCTATAATAAATTTGATTTAGTAAATAAATAAAACTCGGATACTTAAAATATGCAAAAATTCTGAATTACTACCAAAATATGCAAATAATATACAAAATGCATATATTATGCAAATATGCTAATTTATGCAAACTGCATATAATCCGGCCTTTAATAATAATAATATATTTGTACCCAACAGATTTAGCCAATTACAGGGCAATTAAATTGAAATAAAAAGTGATACATATTGCTAACATGAAGAAAAAAAAGTACATTCTGTGTCCTTATAAATAGAAAACAAAAACACTTCATATAATAGGCAAGTATTTCACAAATTACTCGTTAAAAAGAATATGTCATCATATAGTTTATTGGCATTCACTAAAACATGCGCAAGGTGCGCTTTCATCATGATATTAGTTCTAGCACTAGGCACAGAGAATGTGGGAACGTTTCTTGACGAAAGACGCGGCAGATGAAAACTAACTCGAAAAAGCAAGCAGGTCGAATCAATCTCGTTGCTAAAAATTTTGCTCAAAACGAAGCACTCATTTGCTCTCTACGCGCACGCAACGATTCCATGTTGTGTCGGTGCAAGAGAAGATTGTAGTCAATATTACGCTCGGGAAAAGCTCCATCCAATTTGAAAGATATAAACTTTAAAAATCTTCTCTGCACTATCTCAACCATCTGGTGTTGGATTGTATAATAAGGATACCACACAACCGATCCATATTCAAGCTTAGAGCACACATATGCGTAATATAAAGTTGTTAATGTGCTGGGGTCACCAAAATCCCTAGTGACACGTATAATAAAGCCAAGTGACTTGAGAGCTGATGAGGTAACGTTAATCAGATGCTGCGAAAAATTCAACTGGTTATCGAACGTGATACCCAAATCCAAAACACTATATATATACATACATATATATATATATATATCTATATATATATATATATAGATAACAATTGATAAATTATCGGAGTTTTTCGGCTTTTATATGAAATATTTACAAATATCAAGTTAGTATGTATGTAATTGCAAAGTAAGGGTATATAAACATTGCTGTCTACAAATTACAAAGCACGAAATTTTTTAATTGAAAAATATTGTCTATGTTGGGACTCGAACCCAAGTCTACAGTTTGCCGGACTGTCGGTTCTACCACTCACCCATAATAGACCTAGGTTCAAGCTATTTAGAAATGCATTATAACGTAACAGTGTTAATGAATCAGATGTCAGTTATTGAATGTAGATGATAATAACTGACATCTATAGCAGATGTCTGCTTTCAAAACAGACATCTGCTTTCAATTACTGACATTTGCTTTCACTAACTGACATCTGCTATCAAAACTGACATCAACTTTCAAAACTGACTTCTGCTTTCAACTTGACATCTACATTCAATAACTGACATCTGATTCATTAACACTGTTACTTTATAATGCATTTCTAAATAGCTTGAACCTAAGTCTATTGTGGGTGAGTGGTAAAACCGACAGTCCGGCAAACTGTAGACTTGGGTTCGAGTCTCAACATAGACAATATTTTTCAATTAAAAAATTTCGTATGATTTGCTTTGTAATTTGTAGACAGCAATGTTTACATCCCCCTTACTTTGCAATTACATACATACTAACTTGATATTTCTAAATATTTCATATAAAAGCCGAAAAGCTCCAATAATTTATCAATTGCTATATTTAATAAACGGCTAAGAAATTATCTAAACACTTATATATATATATATATATATATATATATATATGTATGTATATATATGTATATAATTAATATAGGGATAACCTCTGACCAGGTGCCCCGCATGGACACCATGCGAAACAGAACAGTGCAAAAACATAACAAAAACGGCCTTTCCGTAACTCAAAGGACCTTCAGACGTACAAATTAATTAATAATGCCTCAAAGTCGTATAGTGAAGTAAATAAAATTATTAAAAAGTCATTAATAATCACAAAATACGTCTTCAGTACAACGTGTTCTTGATGAAACTCAACAGCAAAAGAGGGGGATCAGAATTCTTCAACTCGAGTCTTATATACGAAAAGGTAAGTAGTTCTTACAAAATTAACCGACAGGAGAAGCTACTATAGAGAAGAAATTAATGGTGAAATATATATTTAGAAAATTATTTCGTTACCTCAAAATTAAGACAATAAAATTCGAAATCTAACTGATAAATAATATTAATTAATTACGTACTTAATTAATTATTAAACAAAGATTCTAGTCTAAAACAATAAGCACGGCATGACCCTGACGTTTCAATATCCAAGAAGATCTTAAATGCAAATACTAAGGACAAATCTAACGGAGTTCGCTACAGACAAAGCCGTAAAATATTCTAATTAATTTTAAGATAAAGATTCGCATAAAACCTGTTATAATTTAAACTATTTATCAAAATGAGTGTTCACGATTTGATAACTTGACCATTTTTATCGGCAACTCCACAGCCATCACACGTGTAAAATATGAACGATATATTAAACCAAACTTATAATGAAAACAAAGTTACCTACATTAAAATGAAATATTTCGTAATCTTCAATCAAATTTAAATCAATTTAGAAAATTACTATTATCAAATTTCTTATTGTAACTAGTACTAGTATAAATATCCGTCAAGGAAAAATATTATTAAAAATTTTAAGAATCGAAATTTACAAAATGTACTCGAAAATTGATGATATACAGGTCCGTCCAAAAATTCTAGAATAAACGTTTAAAAATGAACCAGGTCGATTTCAGCTGGCTACAAAACTCTCATTTTCATATCTAAAACTTTCTTTGATGTTTGATTATAATCCCTTTAGATACAGACACTACGAAGACTTGGTAATCATTATATATTTAGTACACTATGTGAAATCGAGACAGCATACACATCTTGCCCGAAATTTCGTATTTGAATGAAACGCCCGTGCTCATACTGAACCAGACTCCACTGCAGCGCTGCGATCGCGCAAATATCCCTAGTTCTCTGCTTACTGCGTGGAAACGGAACTTGCTTTAGGAATTACCCTCGTATATTTAAAAACATGCTCAAATGCATGAATATGCATATAATATGGATGTAATTAATTAAGGTTACAATCAGTTTTAGAAAATAATTAATTTGAGGGAGTTTCAAGTCGTTATAAGTAAAGGATACGTGTATAAAATAGTAGCACTTAATTTTGATAAATTTCCAATGTAATTAAAGTCATTAATTATTATTTATTTAATCATGGTTAGAGAAATTTCAGTTCCTATTATTTCAAATATGTATAACGAATTAATTCCAAGAAATGAGTTTATTTTAAGATAGAAAACGGTTACAATTGGAATTAGTAGCTATAATAAAGAGAAATTTAATCTTTATTACCGAATTTGAAAGCGAAACCTTGAGCTGATGGCAAAAAAATTAACAAAATAGGAAGAGAAACTCAACGTAGCCACCGGCAATGTCGAAACAGTAATCGCATAATAGGAAATAACAGTTTAACTTTTCCGGGGCGAACTGCCCTTAACGAAGACTTTCCAAGTTAGTAGAGAAACTGGGAATTGATGTCATGGCAAAAAAATAACCTAAAAGGAAATTGAGGAAAAACAACAAAACGCCAAACAATTTCTTTTTTTGCCCCGCTTTCGCGAAGGCCATATATAAACATGTATATACAGCTTATGTAAGCAAAAGCTAGGAGGTAGAAATGGTGAGATATTGTGTACATAGACTCGAAAGAAAAAAAAACACCACCGTCTCGGTCCATCTATTTAATGGAAATTGAACAAAATTCTAAACCAATCGGGCGGGGTTTCGTTGCGTAGCGTTCTCGCTACAGTGGCGGAAGGGCATGTAAACAACGTTAATTCCATTATTGGAATGGAAGAGGCCGTATTCGTCTTGCTGAACGTGAAACGCTGGCGGAATTCACTCCTGGTGGTCGTTCGGTTCATTAAGAAACTCGAATGGAATAATTTGTTACTTTTAGAACGTCCTTCTGTAATTGCATTTACACCTAGCGCCCTCTATTCGTTCTAGTGGAAGTGATCGAATTAACTTTTCGATTTTGAGAGGACGCTAAGGAGATGGCGGTGACGGCGGGGGTAACTGCGCGGGGGTTAAAGTGCGGGTGAAGAAAAGAGCCTTCGTGAGTGGTTAATCGAATTGCGATTGGTTGATGGTCGATGATTCACTAATGATAATAATAGTTTGAATTACGGGTAGAGTAGTTAGTCTAGTTGATTCTTGTTGCACGTTGGAATTATTCATGAAAAAATATTTGCAATGAAATTAAAAAAATGTATCAGAATAATTGAAACATACATGAGTGGGTAAAACCACACCAGTTTTGTATAATACAGGGTGGCCTAAAATGACCGAAGGGGTTTTAATTCCTTATAACTTTTTTATTATAATTTTTTTTTTTTTGTTTTCAGTATTTTGTAAAGAAGACTTGGGGAATTTAAAATGGAACAGTACACAATTGAACAACGTGCCAAAATCGTTGACCTTTATTTCTCAAATCAACGATCCATTGCGAGATATAATTTTTTTAAAAATATTCTCCATTAATATAGGTACTGTATTTAAAATAAAAAAAATTTAATAATTATGTCTCAAATAAGAAGTTATAATGAACTCAAACCCCTTCGGTCATTGCGAGATATAATTTTTCATAATTAAATTAAAAATATTCTCCATTAATATACTGTATTTAAAATTAAAAAAAAATAATAATTATGTCTTAAATAAGAAGTTATAATGAACTCAAACCCCTTCGGTCATTTTGGGCCACCCTGTACAAAGGTATTTTTAATAATATAAAATAATGTTAAAAAATTTTTCACACCAGATTTTTAATATTATTTTATATTATTAAAAATACCTTTGTATTAAAAATGGTTATTAATTTAGCGTATGGATGAATCTAGATTTAAATAACATTATGTTAAATTATGTATACACACAACACAACATATAAAAGATACTTTGTTACTAGTTGGTGGACGTTTGAATTTATTCTAGAATTTAATAATGCGAGGGATGTCTTTATGTTTTGCATACTGGAACATAGAGGGCACCACTAATCAAATGTCAGTACTAAAAATTAATCTGCATTTTTAGTTAACCTAAAACCAAAGTTTTAATGCGATATAGCAAACTCCAATTAAGTTGGCGCGAGGAGGAGTAAGTTCACGCAGGATTAGAAGTAGTGGGGAGATTTTTATTTGGTTTTACATCAAATGTCAGATAATTCTAACCTCTGAGCGTGTATCACTTTATGATCCCCTAGCAAAGAAATTATGTTCCGTCAAACGTCAATGACAAATGTATTCTGACAATTACTTGAGTAGTGGGGGTGGACGTTTTTAAAAACGTTTTCTGCGCACCCCCTCCTCGCGCCAACTTAATTGGCGCTTGCTATACGTGTAGTGTTGTAGCTACAACGAACTGTCAAAGTTGACAAGTTAGTCGAAAAATGGAATTAAACCGTGAAAATAACATAATTTTTAGATCTCAACAAGAATGCCTCGCCGAGTTCTGTTTTGATAATGAAGCACAATATCAGTCAACAATTTCTCGTTGGTATGGAGAATTCAAACTTGGAAGGATTAGTCTTAGCGACGATTCACCAAAAACGCAGCCACTCAGAAAAAGTCGATGCTGTGCGCAAGTTGATCAGCGAAGATCGACATGTGACATATCGCGAAATTGAGACATCATTGGGGATTTCAAAGACCTCAATTCGAAAAATTTTGCATGAAGAATTGTGTGTTCAAAATTGCTTCCCTTTGCATACCGGATCTGTTGTCAATTGGTATCAAAAATCTCTATACCGCTTCAACGCAAGAAATTCTAGAAACGTGTACGACATCGTGAGTGGTGATGAAGTATTTAGGTTCGGATAATAAATTATCTGAAGGTGAAGCCGTTGACTTTGACGATTACTTTGCGAATTATATGATCGTGAATATGAGAAAAAACAATATTTTGCAAGTGACTTTTTCAAATATTTTTTAATCAATAATAACCCGCATTCATTAATTGGTTTTCTTGGAGTCGGTGGAAAGTATTTGCTTGAAGAAAAATTTGGACAAGTGTATCCAATACCCCATAAAAATAAGTATGGACAAACTACAGGAGAATTAACGACAGGACAGCGTGAGTACGCTGATCAACAACGACAACTTGGACGTGACTATCAATTAGCTCGTCAAAAGGATTTACTGAAAACTGGAATGATTGGTTACGTTCACAGGGAAATCAAATCAGAAGATCTCCGGTGGCAGGAAGTTCTAGATACGATTTTGACGATTTTGAGGGTGAGGAACCGTTACGAGAAGAACCTTCAGCTGATATATTACAAGAGATAGGTAATATTTTCGATGAACGCATGCATATGAATGAAGATGTTAGTGTGCCAAACTCCAGTACCTCAGCTACTAGTGGTGGTGGTGATATTAGTAATTCTATCGACAACCTTGAAACTGCTACTAGTATTTAACTAAACTAAGGTCAATTGGTATGAAAGATGTTACAATGCGTTTTACAAAATCAAGGATATTCTAGACTTATGGTTATGCATTTCAACAATTGGAACATAATCAAGTTGTAAATTTTATTGACAATGGCGATCGTTTAGAACTATGTACACCTTTTGGTTGTTTGCCAGCTGATATGTTAGGCTTTTATATTAATTTATCAGAGTTCAAAATTTTAAATGTTACTGTTAAAGTTTTAAATACAAAATATCACAGTAGTTCCTCAAGGGTTACGTACTCCGTTTGATTTTGGTACTACATTGACAGGTACTACTACTTCCGAATATGTTTCTATTGGATGTTCTGGAATTGGTTTAAATAAGGAAGTGTATAATCGTCATGGTTCTTCCAGTGAGGCAGCAACACCAATGAAACCTACTGTGTAAATGACTCAACGCTGAAGTATTTTTAGGAAAACTTTATATGGAACTAACAATTTTGATCCTGCACAATTAGGAATGAATTTAGGCATTCCAAGACATGTAAATATGTATTTCGTTTTAGTTAGTAATAGCAATAAAGAATTACCAGCATCTAATACTGGCAAATATCAACGAAATATTTGCGGCTGGCCAGCAATTGACAAAATGTATGATCGATGGAGTTTTATGCCAAAAATTGGCGAAGTTGTACTCGACTATAATTACAAACCTATTAATGAGGTTGTAGCTATAAAACGACATTATTTACCCTATAGTGTAGATGGCGGTGATGTAGCTTGGGCTACGGACCCGTATTTTTTAGCAAGTAAATTGACAGTTAAAAATCAATATAATGCAACAACTAGAGAAACATCGCATGCTGTTGTCCCCGATAAAAATGGTAAATTTTATGTCAATTTGAACTATTACGATGATCCTTATTTAAGTCTCAACGATTTCTTTACCTTTTCGAAAATCAAGGACGGTCTGTGTGGTCAAAGGTTTCAGTCGCCATAAGGAATAGTCGATACCTTCGAAAAGCAATTTTGACTGTACCAACATATCTGCATCCAGAGCGCATGCAAAGGTATATCAATCTTCGTGGGGAATACTTCGAAAAAACAATAGAGTCTTTAAAAGCTATCCACTGTTTTATTCCAGCTCTATAAGCAAAATATAAAAGTCAACTCGCAGTCATTATTGAAGTATGCGATACAACCATTTTTTTTAATTCTTGAAATATTGAGTCAACTTGTTATTGGTGATGAAACTCGAGTTCGTCATTATGAACCTGACTCCAAGGAAGACTCTATGAGGTGACATAAGAAAATCACTCCACCACCTTGAGACTTAAAGAGAAGAAGTTTAAAGTGTCACAGTGGGCCGAAAAACTCTTGGCAAAGATAGGGGCATTTCCATAACTAGACATAACTGGACAATACTAGGCTTCAATTCAGGAGGAGTTAAGAGACGTTATTAAAGAAAAAAGGGGAACTTTGACGAAAGGAGCCTCAGGATCGTAGCCATGACCTTCGCTTTTACAAGTAGTTCTAGGGAGAGTTCTAGGGGAGGGGCTCTAGAGAGGGAAGACCCAAAATGGTCTCCATGGAGGCGGTTCCAGTGCTATTCATAGATCTTATGATTCCCAACAAAGCCTGTCGCTGGAAAGTCGTGAGGAGCCCTATTGTCGATGTCAACTTCGTTCTCCTCTATCAGACAACTGCCCCATAGGTTGGTCTTACTATCTCTGAGCACAGCCGCTGTACTAATCTTTTAATACCCAGGTGTTGTCAACAGCTTTACTACATCGTCAGAAGAGCTATGTCGCGCGAATTGTCAAAACATGTTGTGTGACAAACAGGGCGACATAGCTCTCTCTCTGTGTCACACACCATGTTTTGACAATTCGCATTATGTCCACCACTGCCGCCGAGAGTTTCCTTTGCGACACAATGACAATGTCATCAGCGTCCATATTTCCTGGGAATTTAATGTCCTGATGAGATTATCCACTACTAGACTCTATAGTAGCGGTGGCAGCAGAAGAAGATAGAAGAAGAAGCTACCCATAATGTGCACGGCTTCTGAATTCGCAGATGATAGTTGATAATACGATGTAAAGTGAATACAACAACGACAGGCGATCTGCTTTAATAGCTTTACAAACAGCCGGTATATTTCCATTAATTACGTCTTCCTCCAGACGAGCAGAACGAGATTGATCTTCAAGAGATAGGGAATTACGTTTGAATTTGCAAATACCAACGTTTAACAGTTCTAAGAAATGGATAATTTTTTTCAAATATAAAAATCTTTTCGTTGTGACATTCACGAGCACTCATTCCGCGTTTAAAATCTCTTTGTCGATTGCATACATATAGCCGAATGAGCTTTATACTAGATGCGAATAATCTTTCATAATATGTGGAGACGTCACAGTATTAATTCAGGCTAAAAACATGTATCAGAGCTGTGCAACATGACTTACCGCAACAGTATTTGAACTTTAAGATACCATGTGAAAGAGAGCATATCGATGTTTAAAGTAATATCAAGTGTAAGTACGTCAATTAATGTATCTACCCCTAATGTTAGTTTAAACATCGATATGTTACCTTTCACATGGTATTGTGATATGAAGTATCCGCAATACGTCAGGCGACGGTCTGGCGATGACATCATGCGCCGAACACGCCAGCTGTCGCCCGGAAAAGTCTAGAAGCTCCGGATAATTCTAGTTTGTGTATAGACCTATATAAGAACTCGAAATGGAGGGAGACGATTCATTCAACGAGTAATCGCCGTCGTGTTGATACTGTTATTTATATAAATACTGATATATAAAATACTGTTATTATTAGTTATTAGTTATTAAATGTTATTTAGTGTGTTTTGTTATTAATATAGTGTGTTTTAAATTACCGTTAGTTTTATTTAAACGAACCCCTATAGAGTATTTTATAGTATATTGGAGCCATCTAGGCTACGAGTAGCGGACTACGCATTTAAACGCAAAGTTTCTTTGGTATTAGCTTAGCTGATTAAGCAATGGTTTGCAGGCGTGCTCTTTTTGACTGTCAGATGTCTCAAGATCCCTTCTCAGGACGTGTGACGTACAATATTGTGGTATTTAGCGGTAATTAAATTCACACTGATACACTGATGAGATCTAAGAGGAAATTGAAGCACGTGTCTGTATGTAGAAGTGAAACCATGCTTAATATATGCGTTGTGTATGTTTGCATGTATAGATGTGTTTTTTAACATTTTTGTGTTAATGTTTTTAAGTTACCGTTGATTAATAAGGGATTAAAGTTCACATATTCTATTTTTATAAACTTATAATTAGATTCTTTTCATCTTTATTTACTTTTTCCAAAGCGTTAGTAAAGTATTGTGATAATTTTTCTGTTTGGGTGCGTTTAATAAAACACACGGTAATTAAAAATTTGATTTTTAAGTTGGCAAAACTGTTTCTAGTGACAACCATTTTCACAATTGACAACTGATTTCTATTCAGCCTTTTCAAAATAAACAGACTTAGACTTATGCCAGGACAACGTTTGGAAATTGTGCAAATTTAGTTCGAAAATCGTGGTTTAGTTCGCGAAACTTAATTTTACAGTCGACATATCGTCCATCGGAGCAAGTTATTCAAGAAACCATGAAGTGTTTTCCCATCACGCATACTCTAATTGATAATACGCGTCTGCAGAGGCATCATACAGTGCGCACTGAATAAGTTGTTACTGCTGTAGAGTGCAGTGTCGAGAAAGACCAAAATGAGTCTATTCACCGTCGTGCACATCAATTGGAGCTTTGTCCATCCACTTTATGAAAGATTTTACGAAAAGATCTTGGTTTACGAGTTTAAAAGAACTAGATCGTGCAAGAGTTACAGCTGCTTGCTCATCATGGGCGTCCAGCACTTCTCGTGCTGTATGTAAGTAGTACATGAACAGCTCTGATAGTGTGATGTTGTTTATAGACGTATGAATACACGTAGTAGGTGTAATTCGAACGGAAAGCCTAAATAACGCGCACTTTTATTTCAGTAAAATCAATGCAGTAACGTCATTGCTTGCCTACCTAAGAAGTGGTCTTTAATAATAACTAATAACAGTATTTATTGATAAATATATTAAACACAAGCGGGCTCAAGTTGGAACCTCGAAGAACTCTAGAAGTCGGGTAAAAAATTTTAATTTATAGCCATTGTAGGTAGGATAGTTTGCTCTACCTGTAGTTAAAAGAATGACTGGGTTTATGATTTCATAAACTTGAATAGAGAATAGAGAATCGTTTAAACCCAAAAATGACAATTTTTTTAAAGTAAAATGTGGTCGATGGTATCGAATGCACGATTGAAGTCCGTATAAATAACATCTAACTGAAAAGCAACATTTATTACTACGATATTTATTCGACGGCGATTACTAGTTGAATGATTAATCTCTCCCTTGATTGTTTCTATACTTCTTGGGTGGCTCTCGAACGTTCGCTTTCTAGAGGGACCGGGACTTCGATGGCGTGCATACCCGCAGATGTTATCGCGCAGGTCATCGACTGACATATCGCCGAATGACGTACATCACTGTATTAATATCGATCGTCAAATTTAATCTTATTTACATTAAAAAAATCCAGTCACAATGAGTATTTACTTTATGGAAATACGTCAAAAGTAAACACTAATTTACAAACAGAAACAATGCGGTCGTGTTTTGTTTTCTTTATGGGAATCATCCTCGTCAACGCTATTATCACAACAAGTGCACGACGCAAAATAATAAACCGACGACGTACGAAAAGTTGAGAGGTTTAAATTTCATTCTGTGAGCTTCTTTTTCGAATATAACCGAGGTGAACACAAAATACATATGTGTACATATATATATATATATACCCATGCAATGAAAGGAAACAAAAGTAGAAATACGAAACAACGTTAATGATCAAAACATATTCTCTATATGGACAAAACAAGATGTAAAAAACATCCATGACACTTTCATCTAGTTAACTCTGTGCGAAACGAGTGAGCGAAATGCTGGAAAAAAAAACGGAAACAAAAACGAACAAAACGATAGATGGCCGACTAGTTGTCTAGCGTAGTTGGTGAAATTAATTTTTCTGTCTTTATTTATATAAGAGAGCTTTAAAATGTATGTCGTGCATATTTTTATACGTGTATATGTGGTATATTGTGTGTGTGTGTGTATAAAGCTTGCAGCTGTTTATTTTAGGAAATTGTGCCTGTATTGTTATAATCTCGCGATACACTTACGCCAGTTAATTTCGTACGACGTAATTTTAATTAATTTCTTTTGTGTCATTTGGCTGTTTTAATTGGTATAATAGGATTTGTTTGCGTTAGTTTATGATTTTGAGCTTTTATAATGAGCTTTCGAATACATTAGACATTCAAATATACAGGGCTGGTAAATATCGTAATGGATTCTGAAAACAGTAAGAGATATGGTCCTTAATTCTATTTAATTTTTACCATATCCTTTCAGTAGTCTAATTAGTCGATATTTTATTTATATGTATTATCACTTCTCATTTCTCTTATAGTCTATTTTTAAACTAAGAGGAGCGTTTTAAATTAATCGCGCCAAAATTACTATGCGTGATTGGTTGCTTCAGAGGTAAGATTACGTTATGCAAAAATTGCGTGTTGACCTATCGATGTCAAACGCTTGTCAAATTTCGTTTACTGTTGTGTTCCCGTTGTTCTAGTCAGTTGTATTGTTGTATTAACGTAAATAAATCCGTTCTTTTTAGAATTTGCGAAACCTTTAAGATACCCTTCTGTAGTTATCGATAATTATTCAATATTCATATAAATATGGATACTGTTGCAACAAGTTCAGCATCATTTTCACCTCCGAAAAAACGCAAACGTTTAGATATAGGGCATTCTTATCTGTTGCTGAAAAGCAATGTGTTTTAAATATGTATAAACAGCTGCGAACTGATGAACCGAATCTTAAAAAAACTGTTATTGTTTCTAAAATTAGTAACACCGTGGGTAAGTTTTCATGGATTGAATAATGTAACCAATTTGATAATGTTCTGCTTTTAGGCGTTGCACAATCGACAGTATAATGAGACTGGTACAGTTACTGCATCTAAACACTATGGAGGACGACCTGGTAATGTTGCTGCATACGATGAAGTAGTTAAACAGTCTGTGCGGCAATTAGTGCATGCTTTCTTTTATAAAAACGAATTACCTACGTTGGACAAAATTTTGATGGAAATAAAGAAACGTCCAGATTTACCACAAATGTCCCGTTCGTCATTGTACAAATTTATGAAGCAAATTTAGAATAGATTATTTTCTTTAATTTTTGCAAGTAACAAGTAGTTAACGGAGCCTTTGATTTCTTTAAATCCTTTATTTATGTTATTTTTGTGTTTAATGTAAATAATTTTTAATAAATGTTTAATTACGTTGTGACTTTATTGATGTAGAGTTTATATTCAAAATTAAGCGGAAAATAACGCTAAATTAAATGTTGCCTTTGAGCTCAATGAATAAAGAAAAACTAATAAAATACGAAAATTTAAAAAAACATTCAGAATGTCATTGATTTGGTAACTTTTACTGTGTAAATGTGGCTTTTCCATTTACTCCTCTTAGTTTAAAAATAGACTATAGAAGAAAGAAATAGCAGATGAATATCCTGATTAGCCGAAACCTTTCTTGATACCTTAACGCTCCCTGCAAGACACAGGTTAATTTAATTTAATTCTTTTTGTAAAAGTCTAATTGACAGCTTTTTCTTAACCAATCAAATTACTAAATAATTACATCTTGATTTTACTTTTAAATATATCACTATTTTGCTAAAATTTATGAAAAAAACATTACCTAGTAAGAATTTGTAGTACTTACCATAACAGTGTTTATTTATTTATATTAAAACAAACTTTATTTTCTCATTTCACTAGTTACATAACCATAATTTCACATGTGCATATAATTCTAATTCCTTGTTTTGCCGTTAGTCAAGTTACTCATTATTGTATACAGATATCTTGCGCTAAATAAATATTTCCTAACGGGTGTTCAGAAACATTCGAAGTCAAAGTAGTCCTTGAAAATATGAAGTCATGTCTGAGATAGATTGATTTTTGACAGACAACAGTTGACATTTAATAATTATTACAAATCAGATACTTAAGTAAAGATATACGATTTTTTGTTCAGAGCCCACTTGACTTCGAATGTTTCTGAACACCCGTTACTTATTATTTTAAAGAAGTTCTTTTATTTATCAATGCGTAGCTAGAAATATCTTTTTGAGATTATTGATTAATTTTCCTCCAGTTTTATACGAGTATAATACCACCGACGATGAGCCTAAGTAAGAGTCAAATTTATTTAGTATCTTGGTCATGCTCTACCGATATCTAGTCATAATCAGAGATACTACGTACTATTGGCTGGTAATCTAACTTTACCTGTTCATATTTAATAAGGCGCCCTATACATTTTACAGCTAAAGTACGTTTTATTCACTATTTAATTACTTAATATTCTGTTATTATTATTTCTCAGCTCATTCGGCTTATTTCAATATATATATATATATGTTCATATACAGATAAACATATCCATATACTAATCCTAATATAGGACTTTATTGCCTTTCCTTGGCTTGTATCAATTGTAGTGTCTGCATACGCTATGATCTGCATTGATTTTTCAATAATCATCCCTTTAAAACCACAATCTCTTATAATTCCTTCTACAGCTATATTGAATATTGACGCAGATAATCCATCTCCCTGCCGTACCCCCGAGTTAAATTCAAATTCTTTTGATATATCGACCTGCTGCAAAACAGCTGCTCTGGATCGTTTCATCGACACTTTCATTAGTCTTATCAACTTGCTAGGTATTCCTAAATTTTCGGCATCTTTGAAGATCGCATCACGTCTCAGCCTGTCAAATGCTTGCTTAAAATCAATCAATAATATTAGAAGTTCGATGTTTTGTTAATAGCATTTCTCTATAATTTGGTTTAATATATACCGCCTAATTCTGAGTAAACGCAACGATCCGAATGTATGAATATTTCTCCCGCTTCGAATACAATTCCCCTGAATGCTGTAGGCGCGTCAACATCGATGTCATACATATAGCAAGCGCCAATTAAGTTGGCGCGAGGAGGGGGTTTAGCAACAGACTGTTTTGTGATTGGCTTAACATCGATGTCATACATATAGCAAGCGCCAATTAAGTAGGCGCGAGGAGGGGGTTTAGCAACAGACTGTTTTGTGATTGGCTTAACGCGTTCAGGGGATTTTTATTCGGAGCGGGAGAAATATTCGTACATTCAGGCCGTTGCGTTTGCTCAGAATCAGGCGGTATATAGCATCGATAGTTGATCTTCTCGGTCTAAATTCCAGCCGATATTCTCCAATGATATCTGATTTTTCCATTTTTATATACTAAGGATGTCACTAACTTGTAACATACACTCAAAAGTGATATTCCTCTATAGTTTTCACATAGCATTGGATTTCCTTTTTTTGTACACAATTGTACACAATTATTAATGCACAACTCCATTAATTAGGCATCGCTTCCTCTTTCCATATCTGTAGGATTAATTTATATATTTGTTGTTTAAGCTCATCTCCTCCGTGTTTTATCAACTCACTGCATATTTCGTCTAGGCCAGGAGATTTTCTTTGCTTCATTTTTCCAATCATCTCATAACATTCTTCGGTATCATTTGGTCCTCATACTCTTCTACGCCAAAGGAATCGCTAGATTCTTCTTGCTGTAGCTGCTTATGTTTATTTAGTAGCCCTCTAAAGTATTTCTCCCATTCTTCACTATCGATATTCGCAGTTAGATTTCTCGTGTTTTCTTTTCTTACTTGTCGATATAACTTGTTGTTGTTATTGTTATCATTCTCAATATCATCCATCATTTAGTCAATCCATTGTGTTTTCTTCCACCTTACCAGTTTCGTACCTTCTCTTCTCTTTTTACTATATTCTTCATAGTCTTCTTTCGCTTCTGTATTTGACCATTTTAGTCTCATTTCTTTCTTCCTCTTCATTGCTCTTTCACATTCAATACCAAACCATCCATTCCTTTTATCTGCTTGTTTCCTTCCTAATACTTTCTCTGCTGCTGTTGTGATACTGTGTTTTATTTTGCTCCATTCCGCTTCAATATCTTCATTTTCATACCTTTCTACTGGTTGCACTTCCATTTCCCTCTCATATCTCTTCCTCACTTCTTTTACATCTAGGCTTTCCATATTCCATTTTTTCCTCCTTGCTTTCTTTCTTTCATTTCTAATTATTCTTAAGTTTATTTTTGCAATTACTAGATAGTGATCTGTGTCGACATTTGCACCTCTATAAGATCGTATATCTTGTATCATTTTATGTCGTTTTTTACTAATTAAAACATGGTCTATTTGGTTACCAGTTGTTTGCCCAGGGAATAACCAAGTTTTTTTGTGTTCCTTCTTGTGCTTGAATCTTGTGCTCATTATATACTGTAGTAGGTCATACTCATATACATAAGGGGCCCTAGAATTAAAAATACAGAACAATTTTTAGATTTGCAATGTTAATTTAGAACATAAGATATGCTTGGAACTGCATTTTTCACATGTCATATCAATAAAGTTAATTCCGCGTTTTTAATTGCTCAAATTTGAATCACATGCTTATTTATTTTCTTGTAGTCATTTGCTTAAGTCATTTTCATCAACGTTATTATTTTACCGAAGATATTTAACTTAATTGATTGAATATATTTTTGACACATACTATGGATATAGCTGTACCTTGTTTGAATTGTATACGGCTGGAAATATCCCAATTGTAAACAGGTATCTAGCGAAATATTGAACATTTCAAAAACAGTTTTGTCTATCATAAAATGAAAACAATAATTTTTGTAAAATATCCAAACGATTAGTTATAGTAAATTATTTCATTTATAAATATTAATAACGAGATTAAATATAAATACAAACAAGAATTACGAATAAGACGCCTGAATATAGAAAAACAACCGAGAGTTAGCGTGGGTAATTAATAAAATTTGCACGCGTCGACATATTTAAAAAAAGTGTGTTCCTGAAACTTAGTGAAAAAGTAGTAAATAAAGCATTATAATCTTACCACAAAATATATCCTACGTATCTCATACCTACAAGGCAACGATCGATGAAATTTCCACAACCTAAAACCTTCCTGGTCGTTTTAAAACGAAATTCAATTTTCCGAGGGACGCTACCTACATATTTACCCATACCAAGAGACGATACCTGAATAATTACACAACCAGAGCCTTTATCCTGAGTATAGGAATCCAAAACATCCTCCGAACATCCTGTATCCACCGTCAAACCAACTTGAGTATTTATTTATTTACATTTCCTAAAATATTGAAATTTTTATTTTAATTTGAACACAATCGTTGATATTATTATATGTATACCAACTATGTTAATATTTAATTAGTATACCTCTAAAGCGGAAAAATACAGTTCCCTTGGGTTGTAATTTTAGTAACTTTAATTAAATTTAAATGCATTATCTCATTAAAATCAGTTAACCTAACTATTATGAACATATTTGATCACGTGACTATTTATAGGTTAATGCATCTTACTATTATGTTAAACACTTACCTTTTTGAATAGAATTTTTCAATTAAACCATTTATTTTTGCTTTTCACTCCCTTGTTTTATTTATTAAATTATACATCCAGAAGCACCATATATTTAATAACTTGTTTTAAAACATACTTCTATATTTTATTGGGTACCGAACTCGCACATCTACTATTGTTATCAAAGTATTATATCACTAAAATCAACACAGCTAGCCGGAATTTAGATTAAGATACACATAAGGTATTAAACAATAAGTTTTGCACTTGGAAGAGGCCTATTAAAGTTAAGTATAAACTGTTTATATACATTTATTTATGTTCTGAATTTTATGCAAGTGACAACTGTAATATTTAAACTTAACTCCATCTTTAGGTCATATTTGTAACTACACTTGGGAATTTTTAAATTATTTTTATTTTACTAAATCAATAAATTCTTTACATTTCATTTTATTATAACTTGGTGGCATATTTTTAATACACCACTATATACACCTTCACAGTATTTTAACATTTTGTCAGCCCAACGATGGGGCGATTTGTAGTTTAACAATACATATCCATTCCTGGCGCCAAGTTATGGCTAAAAAGATATCCTTCGCACAGTCCATTTCTGACTAGTTTTGCATTATATTTTTTATTACATTTGTTACGATGCGTACGTCTACGGCACACAGCGCTTTTCTGACAATCATATTAACTATTTCATGTATGATGTTTGTTAAAACTTAATAAATAAAACATTAGAAACTCATGCATCAACCATCATAAAAAAAGAATAAAAAATATCTGAATCAATTTCAATATTTACTCAATTAAAGGAGCACTCCAGTTTGTGACCACCCCCGTGGAAATATTAAAATTTGCGGCTTTTGTTAATATAATTGCGATGCCGATTACAACAAGCTCGAGTAAGCATCTGAAGTTCATAAATAATAATTTTCCAACAATAAATTTCCCATTATAAGAGCTTTATCGGTCGCTTAGAGATGACTCATTAATTTATTAAGATTGCCTCGAGTGGTTTCCAAATTGTTCCCCCTCGGGTGCCTGTTATATTCGCCTGTAATACATAGATAGTTCGGAGTAGTCTTAGTCTAAAACATTTTAGTTCAATGTTACATAATATTGCAACGATTAAGTAGTTACTCTAGTAGGAACTAGCAAACTAACTTGTCTGTTAAAATATGTACAATAAATTAAATTTGAACGTGGGAGCAGCACGAATAATTGGTGTAATTTGACAGATTAGGTAAAACTAATTGTAACGTGTATTTGGTAGTCAATAATGCGAAGAGAAGATACTTTACTGTGCGGGAATTATAGAGGAATCACATTCTTAAATCTAGTGGACAAAATTTTATAAACAATAATTTATGAAAAATTCATGAAGAGAAAATTATAGGGAATCATCATTGTAAAAATATTCTTAAAAATCGGGCGTGGAAAACACAATACAAGTCATATTTGTGTAAAGATATCTTTCCAAATATGCAGACACGTGTTTCATCTTACTATAGAATCATCAGTACATGATACCGGAAAGATAATTTTACACGAAATAACACCCATATTACAATACAAATGTCATTAAGACCAGTGGCGGTTTCTGCTATGTTTTGCAAGTTTGCGCAACCACCAAAACTAATAGATTTAATTTAATGAAAAAAAGCGTAATTCTACATTTTTTAAATTAAAAATTTGTACTACCTCACAGAATAAATGAACTATTATAAATTACTTATAATAGGTATATCTAATTGGATATGAATACGTTAAATAAATGAGAGAATAACACACTTGGTTTGCAGACTCATTGCAATCCACGAACGTATATATCCCTATACGGCTGACGAACTTTGTCGAACGTCTTTCGAGTATATCTCCATAAATGACAATAGTGTTGCAGCAGCAGTGCAACCAAAACATTAGACATATTTCTTGCTTACGGTGCAACGGTATAAAAGCGAATAAAAAAGTTGTATTTGTGTGTTTAACAGTGTTTATGCTCTTTATTTTTAAATAATAATGAATTCAGTGCAGAGTTTAATAGTGGATCCGTTCTATAAAAGAACGTACGCCGAAAAAATTGAAATAAAGCGGTTGGGCAGACCTGTTCCGAATTTAAATCTGAAACAAACGATTTCCAGTAAGACGCGAACTTTTAATAGACTATTTAATAAGGATATTTATAATAAACATTTGTGGATTTGCGGTTGTAGTATAAAAAATGCATTATTCTGCTTTCCTTGCTTACTATTTGAAGGTGAAGAATTATGGACGAAAATGGGTTTAACTGATTTAAATCATTCAAGCGATCGAATTAAAAAACACAGTATATCACAAAGGCATATGAAAAATGTAGTCCAATTATCGCTTTTTGGGAATGTGGATATTGCTGCTCAGATGGATAGTGCATATCGAAGAAATATAGCATTGCACAACGAGAAAGTTAAGTACAATCGATATGTAGTGAACATTATAATTAATTGTGTAAGTATTTGTGGAGCTTTTGAACTTGCTTTCTCAAGAAAGATAAATTTGCGACTGCGAAAGATCGTCGCATGGATTTTTTGCTTCAATAAAATCAGGATCAGAATCAGTGAGTTTTAAAAGCCTTTTTTCTTCTTTATATGTACCTTAGCAAAATTACTTTTAATAAAACATACTTAGTGACCTACCTTGTTTACCTACTGTAAAAAGTATTAGTATTCACTAAATTTGCAACCCCCACATTTTTGATGCACGAGCCGCCGCTGATTAAGACACAGCCTAGAACATTCAGCGCCACTTACGTTAATACAGTTTCTGTCGGTTATAGCAGTAACTGTGCGATGAAAACCATTTACCAAGTCTTGTACTTGTCATGAAGACAGTGATGGTTGTTTTGGCGATCGTTATGTTATCACTAATCAATGATGCGGTGCTTATTGTTCTTCTATGCTGGCCTTGACTTGATTGTATATAGCAAGAGAGTTGGTTTTGTGAATTCTGTCTATTAAAACATCATGCACTGATGAGTCTGTAGTAATACGAAACACGTGTGGATAGCAATTTTCATTGCTTTTCATTGCACACAGTTGAAAGAAACTGTCGAAAGGTATACGAATTTCAGTACCAGAATCATTACTGGCGACGAATCGTGGGAGACGCCATCGTCACTACGACGAAGAAAGCACGGCACTAGTTCACGTGCCTTCGTATACAACGTACTACCTAGGTAACTTAATAATTTACCCGGCAAACACGATTACCCCGGAAATCTTCGGTTGAGGTGCTAACTCAGTTAAAAGGCGAGCTAGGTAGAGGTTATTTTTAATAATAGGCGCCACCGTGTTTATAATTTCAAACCGGTAGGCGATAACAGACGTTACCGAAAGTAAGCAGAATAAATCCCAGGTAATACGTGGACAAATTCTAACACAACAATAAAACGCCAAATATGTTAACAATAACAAGATGTAATTTATTATACGATGAATTAAAAATTAAAAATATAAGTCACCAACTAGCTTAGTGAATACAAAAGTTATATAAGTAAAGTTGAAAGAAAAGGTAATAAGTTGATACTGAGTTATTGGCTCACCCAGTATAGTAATTTGTAACTTATAGAAAAAAATGCACATTTAATATGCATAGGAAAAGCAACTAAATACTGGAGCTTGAATTGCAGTAAAATTATACTAATAAATTTAGATTAAAATAAAAGATATAATATATGTATATAATAAGTCATTAAGCTATTAAGAAGTATGTTGCATGCTTAATCAGACAATAAATAGGCTGATAATTTATCCAAAGAGTTTTCGATAAATCTCACATCGAGATTTATCAATACACACTCAGTATTATAGTTAGATTATTAAAAATTAAAAAAAAACTGTTTACAATTTAAAATCGTAATAAGGAAAATTGAACAGTAAAATCATGATATAAATTTTAGCAATAAGTTGGTCCTAACCATTCCATAAAAGTTTATTTAATACTTAAGATTTAGAAATGTTTCTTACGTTAGCAACAATAATTCAAAGCAAAATTTGACGTGACCCTACTAGTATTGTAAATTCGACTACCCTGTGCACGCAGAAATTAAGGGTTATCGATTGACTCTAAATTACTTTTAGAACAAAATGAATCTATCTAACTTAACGATATATTTTACACGTAACACCAACAATTCCTCTTAGTGAGATTAAAATGAAATATCTGTAGTCTCCAGAAGAATATAAACAATTAAATCCTACCTTAATTTAAATAAAATACGTCAAACTCATCACATCTGGTTGTTGAGTCCGACAATGTTCTTTGAATACATAGGATACGACGCTCCTTAGTAAAATGGTGTATCTCCAGTTTTCCGGATTCTACCATGAATTATCCAATCAGAACAGTACAATTTACATGAGACGATGAGAACTTCATACTTCAGCCAAATTAATGTATTCCTCCACACGTTTGTATTTTATGCCTTACAAGGGAATTTCGCGCCATAAGTGTACTCTTTTAAATTTAGAAAAAAAAACATATAACAAAATGTCTAGAGAATAATTAGCATGCCATAAAATGAATCTTAAAGGAAAAGAAAACTGACCTAACAAGTAGGGTAATGGTCGGCGAGTTAAAAAAAAAATTCAGCACGCGGTGATAGAGACTCACAATTCCACCGAAGACATAAAACGACCAGTTCCCCGACTTTACAGGAAAAACCAAATTTGTTGTTTTATTATCGGTTAAATTTGACTTAGAACCGAATACTATCGTAGCAAATAACGCGCTTTCATTATAACTTTTAACTGGCCTCCATTAAAACGTGTTCAGTAAACCATGTAAATGGATGAAAATTCGACAGCAAAAGAGAGCAAGATTTCACAAACTTTATAGAAAGGATTCCTAGTTCTAAAACCAACCGATAGATGAGTCGTCTCAAAAGAAGAAATACAAATGAATTACATAATTAGAAAATAAAAACATTTTGCTACATCAAAATTAAGGCAATAAAATACCGAACTCAACTGGAAAGAACTTTAATTAATTACGTTCTAAATAAAGAATTTTTGATAAAAGGCAATTGTGCCGAAATTAGAAACAAGATGTCTCTGACGCTTTAATACAAAAAGGAGACATTAAAAAAGACAACATCTTATGACAATTCTAATTAAATTCATAAACGACAAAGCTATGAGCTATTCTAATTAACGTTAAATAAAGATTCGAACTAGTTGCGTTTACTAAAAGTAGAAAAAGATATGAGTTTGTGTTATTTTAAATTATTACATGAGATATTTAATTTTGAGTTATATGAATGTCATTGCGTATGTTTAAATATGGAACACGTGTGTATACAATTAGACACTCACTCTTCACGTTATTTACCTAATGTTTATGCATTAAATAAGGTATTAGTTAGTATTTTACTCATCTGTTTATTTTGAGAATATACCTAACAGCAAGGCTTACATGCTTCAGCCCTACCCTTTGTTGATAAGAGCAAAAACCAACGAGCTAGAAGTTAATAGAACCCGGAGCAACAAATACTGAGAAACCTATAATTCAGATATGGGATATGTAATTTATGGGCACAACAAGATAAGATAAATTTCATTCATATTTAAATTATAAACATAGCTATATCTGCTATTATAATTAATTAGTAAATCAAGCCATATATTATTATAGTATATGTTCATAATATGTGAATTATACGAGCGTAGCACGCATGAGCACAGAAAACGATAACCTAAAATCGCTCGTATTGCGAAACCTCGCTTGTTTATAAAGTTAAAATTTATTGCTCGTCTTGCAAAACGCTCGCAAATCTAGCTACTCCCAATCTACAGTTCTAGTGTATTTGGGAAAGGCTATGGGCGGAGGAATATAATTATCAATCCTTCTATTCGTATTTTCCTACAATAGCAATATTTTCTATCACGTCAACTATGAAAAATAAGTTGGTAATACTGCATAGAATTTTGACGTAACTCTCTGCATCATTTATAACTTTCCATAATAACGCAGAGAAAACCGAATACACGCAAACACAATTCATTCTCATAGAGGCATTCACATATAATACGTATGTGATTTATTCGGGGGTATAGAGTAACAATTAAATACTTCCGCTTCCTTTACGCCCATTGTCTCCGTTTCCTGCCGCTTCCGGTTAGTCCGGAGTCCTTTAAATCGTCCCCGTTTTCCGCGAAAGACCAAAATACACAGTTCTGGAAGTTGGCAACACGTCAGATTGAAATAAAGCATTTTTATGTTATAGTTATTGCTATCGTGATGTTATTCGTATTTCCCCATTAGAGCGCGGTTTGTTTAGGAAGCTGTTTCGTTAAATATGACTGTACTTACGTTAAAGTTTATGTTATTATTTCCTCTTATGTTGACGCTTTAGTAGGGCGATAGAATGTTATTTGAGTTTTATCATGTCGAAGCAATGAAACAAAAAAATCAATGCAGAGGTAATATTGTGTGATATATGAACAGATATATCGCATAAAATACTTGGTGCTGAAGTTTGTGTGTGTATCCATCGACTTTAAGAAAAGAGAACAATTTTTTCGGTTATTACTCACCCTTTGCTTCATTATCTATATTGTCTTTGCAGGTTTTATCTGCTCTTAAGTTATAGTGGCTTCAAATTTTGCAATAATTGCTTACTTTGATTCCATAGAGATACTGTACGAAGAAGTTTTGAAATAGTTTTCTTAAAATTAGACGCACACTACCTGGCCATAATATTTTATTTGTGTATATTTAATCTCAGATTAAACAACATCATTTAATCTAAATAAAATAGTGTAATTCATATTTTATAATTATCACACCATATATGTTGCGTATTATAATTTAGTATTATTAATCTAAATAAGATAGTTACGTATTATATTTAGGAATCAAATAATTCATATAGACAAGTCAGATATTCAATCTAATTTGCATTAGTATACTGCTGATGCTAAAATAAACATAGGTCAGGTATTTAAAATTAACCAGTTCAATATTCAATATCGTCATCGCATAAATATGATGAAGTGTAAGAATTGTGAGGTCATCAAAATGCATTATAAGCATCTGTATAAACACTGTAATTAAAGTAGGTTATATCAGCGATACCACAACGAATATTAAATGTCATCGATATTCAATTACGCTTAAGTAATTTATGTATAATAAAAATGTTTAGAACTGTTGGAATTAAATTGTAAATAAGATTTGTATATATACCATAATTTTTGTTAAATAAAGCATTAAGGAATTTTCTGTTCTTTAATCAAGATTAAGGAATGTACAGTTCTTTAATCGCCAATTCATAGACCTTCGAGTCTATTCAGTGTATTTTCAAGTGTATGAGTTTATTGAAAAATCAAAGGATATCAACTTCTCCAGAATATCATTTTAGTTCACTTTATTTCTAGCGAAGCAACAATTCCTTGCAAAATTTGACTCAAAATATTTTAAACACTTCATCACTTCATCAATTAGTGCTTTTTTTGGGTTCTTCTAGTGATGCTAAATTTGCCGTTTCTTTGTATCGCCATTACTTCTTGATTTAATCTTCAGAAAGAAACTTTAAGGACAAAAAATTACTTCAAATAAATTTACGTATTATACACCAAGTTTTTCGGTCCGGAAATTCAATAAAATCTCTTCTGGGTAACACAAACGATAATTTATATATTAACGATAAATCGGATATATACGAAATTAATTATCGCGATTGTAAATTAAAATATATTTGTCAAACAAAACGCTAAATAGAGAACATATATAACATATTAAATTAAATAGATCGGAAAAATCGAGTGTCACTAATCATAACATTACGGTAGATTGTTTAAAACTTATTAAAAATATAAGCAATCCGAGCTAGCTGGATATATACGAAAATATTCATATTGTTAAAAAGCAAAAATAACACATAGAACGTCGATAAAGATCCAGTTTGTATTTTATACCATGCAGCAGACGTTTGCTCATATTAACCAAGTGATCCAATTGAGAAATCGACACTTATACCAACAAGCATTCACCAAGTTTCAAAAATTGAACTTAAATAGACATATTATTTGTCTCAGTTATTTATATTAACTTCAAAGAAGAAATAAGAGTTCAAATTGTTTGTCTTATATTTTTAATACTTTCTGTATCCAACATAATTAATCCAAAATGAATTAAATGTATCTACTAATGAATAAGTTACAACTATTTTAATATAAACTATTTTTCTTCCGAATTTTTAATCGCTTTTCATTTCTTATTTTCCGTGGATTTCTCCAGCTATTTTAAAAAGTTCGATTTGTAATTTCTCCTCCCGCCACACTTCCGTTATTAGAAGGAGGAACCAGTGTCTTAATTGCATTCGGAAATGAACCTCCGACGGAACTTGGATCTCTAAAATGTTCAACTGAAATTCACCCGTAGTTCTAGATTTCAATAACTATTAAAATGAAATGAAAAATACCACGCAAGTAAAGGTGAATATATAAACTTTCACAATTGTAACGATATGTTGATGAACTTTGTTTACAAGTTTTATGGTAGACGCAAATTATGATGAATATGAGAGTGTTCTTAAGACTTTTACGAAATGATCTTTTATTTTATTTTCTTATTTTAGGTGAGCTCAACTTCGAAGACAAGTTTTGAATTTCCTAGATAAAATATAGCCATCATTTTATTCAGTTTTGTTTTCTTACATAACTTGCTTTTCTCTTAATGCACTTTTGCTATTTGCTACTTCTTGTTTATTTTTTACTAAAAACCAGTATTATTGGAGTAAAAATATCTTGTTTATTGATGCTCTTTCAGTGAAATAAATTGGCGAAAATTGCATAGTGAGATATCATTAGAGAATACAATCCTGGGATCTCGGCCGGGATTTGATCCCGTAAATCCCGGGACTGTACTTGGCTAATCTCGGGATTTTCGGGATTGCCAGTTTGCATTCCGTAATCCGTTGCTCCTTGACAATGACCTTATTTAGATTATATTAAGGGCAATTATTATACAAAGACAAAAAATCAACCTTAGGTACGTCGTACGATAAAAGAACTACACAGGTACAGCCCAAATAATATGTAACTTAGAAGGGACTTCCCCGTCCGGCATACTTCAATACAATACTGTTAAAGTAATTCCCCAACGGGCCAACAGGAGAATCACCCGATCACCTCATATGATATATCATAATATTGTTGCGAGGGATTCCCCGTCAGGGATTCCCTGTAAGAAAGTATAAATACGCTTATTAGGATTTACCTTTTTCATTTATTATTCTACGTCATTTAAATTTAAAAGTCAATTATCTGAAAAAGTTATTTTAAATGGCGGGAGACTTTGTTCAACATAAAAAAAAACAGTGATATGTCGTCAGCGTGGAGTTATGTTTCAGTTGCGAAAGACGGGAATAGTGCAAAATGTAAGCGATGCCCTGCCATTCTCAAGACTTTGGGTGGATCGACTAAGGGATTACATACACATTTGTCAGCAAAACATAACATTAAGATTTTAGCTGAAGTTAATCGTTTAACAGCTTCAACAAGTCAATATTCTGAAAATCTGAACACAGCACCGCCGCCAGCTAAACGAAAGTTAGAAGATTAATTTACTAAAAGTGCCGACGATAGCCTGGATGGCGTTTTGGCAAGAGTGGTTGCATTAGATGGATTTCCATTCAGTGTATTCATAACTTCAGACGATTTGAGAAAATTGCTCTTAGCGAAATACACGGATTTACCAAAATCAGCCGTCACAATTCGAAAGCGTGTTATGAATTACAGTGAAAAAATCAGAAAGCAAGTAATTGCAGAATTAAAACATTTGAAAAGTGCAGGTGAAATATTCAGTTTATCTTTCGACGAGTGGACATCAACGTCCAATAAACGATACATGGTTTTCAACGTTCATCCATATAAAAAAAATTGGAGCTTAGGACCCGTTCCTATTCATGGAAGTATGACGGCTGAAAATTGTCTTCGTATGTTGAACGTGCGTCTAAGTAAATTTGATATTTCCCTGGAAACTGATATCGTGGCTATTGTAATCGATGGACCGAACGTTATGATAAAGGAGACATGGTATCAATTTTGCCGTCTGTGATGTGCTTTATAAAATAAAGAATTATTTTCAAGACAGGCAAGGCAGCCCTACCTTAGACTCAGATGATACTATAAATGAACCAGCTGCGACTGCTGATTATATGAATGATACCGATAATGATGGCAATTTAGAAGACTTAGACTGTCCAGAATCAGGTTTAATCTTAATGTAACAAAATTAACTTGCGCGAGAACACATACCAGAGTTAACGAAAGATGAAAACATTAATGAGCTCATAAAGAAAATCCGCAAAGTTGTAATGTATTTCAAAAGATCACCATTGAAAAATGAAACAGTACTTCAAAAATATGTGAAGATTGAACATTAAAAAGAGCTGTCACTTCTTTTGGACTGTAAAACCAGGTGGAATAGTCTTTTAACCATGCTGGAACGATTTTCTCTTTTAAAAACCTGCATTCAAACAGCTCTTATAGATCTCAATCATCCAATCCGTTTAGAAGATGCTAATTTTGACTTGGTAAATAAAATTGTTGATGTGCTGACCCCAATTAAATTAACAGTAGAAGCAATCTGTCGACGAGATGCTAATTTATGCACAGCTGATGCCGCTTTGAAATTTCTTATAAAACAATTGTCTAGCAAAAACTCAGCACTCGCCAATAAAATGAAAACATCCTTAGTGGAACGTTTAAAGCAACGACGAAATGAAGATTTAACTGGTGTGTTGAATTATTTACAAAATCCACGAAAAGATGATGAAAATCAGTTATTATCGGATTTGGAATGGTTTGACTTATTTCCAGTTCCTACACAGGCTTTAGTGAGGGCGCAAATAAAGAGTATTGTTAAAAGACTAAATAGCCGAGATGACACGGAAGAGGAAGAAAGGTCAGGATCACAAACAGGTGATGAGCCAAGGCAACAAACCTCCCAACCCCAGATGACACTAAAGGAAATGTTTACAGCTGGAAATTAATAAGAGCATGGAATTCCCAGATCCTGAAGTACAAAATGGATCGGGGTTGGTAAATAGTATTAGACGCGAAATGAGCCTGTTCGAAAATGGAGGAGTTGGTGGATATCACTTAGAATTAGCATATGAATATCTATTGTCTATTCCTCCAACCAGTGTAGAACCTGAGCGAGTGTTTTCAGCTGCTCGCTTATTTTGGCAATAAACTACGAAGCAGGCTTGGAAGTCAAACATTGGATGCTTCGATATTTCTGCGATTGTATTTTCGAAATTCTAAATAGTTTTTGTATTGTCTTTTTTGTTCCTTATTTTGGTATATTGTGTATTGTGTTGTGCAACAATATTATTAATAAATAATTTGTAAGAAATTACTTAAGTTTTTTTTTTATTTGAGCCCAATTAGAAACCACATAGTCTAATCCCGGGATCCCGGGATTACGCTTCAAAAATCCCGTAATCCCGGGATTGAAAAACATGCTCAGGATTGTATTCTCTAGATATCATAGATGTATTGCAGATGCGATGAAAATTCTTAGAAACCTTTAAGTTCAAATAGAGTTGGGTATAATTTTACAAGAAAATTTATTATTTCAAATTTTCGTTGATTACACTGGTCAACAAATTTTCATATTTTTAATTTTTATTTAGAAACTATGTCCAATTTTCGCTTCTTTTATAGTTCTAGCAATAGTAATAACAGCAAATTTATTCTGGCATGTTAGGTTTTGGAAGCTGGAGCTTGGAGCTGTATGGTATCGTCCTGTTTAAACGTTTTTTCTTTTCATTTTCTTTTATACTGTTCTTGGGCATTTTGCACAAATTTGTACAAATTTGTAGTGACATTTGTGTACATATGACACTACTTCGTCAATTCTCTAAGTTCAGACGTGACTTATACGTCTATCTTAGTCGCCTATGGCCTACCTAGGATATACATTTTGCGGTTGGCTTAATATATTCATGGTCATGAAAATGTGCCTTATCAGAGAAGAAAATTCTGAAAGTCGTCGAAAACCAGTAGACTTGTATCTGTATAACCTAAACTCGTTTTCTTGTGTCACTGCATAACGAACGCGGTCTTTTGATTAGTGTGCAGACTGCGCGGGAGTTCTGGAGGGTGTACATTTACAGTTGAATCAGTTTCATTAAATGTTTGTATCCAAGACATAATTAGATTGATATTAGGTGCTTTATTGACGTGCGATGTCAGAAGTGTTTGGCAGGATCGCCATCTTTTGTCCCCTGGTCCTCGTTACGACTTCATCTCCGAGGAGGACTCACTAGAAGTCGGTTTTATTGGCGCAATAAATAATACACTCGAAAACAATATAAAATAACGTTGAATAAATACTTAGCAACAACATTACATATTACGATGTTCACATGTACAAGATTGGTTAGATTAGCTTTACAAGACTGATTAGTTCTCTTCTATCTTCAGCAAATATATATTATATCCTAACCTATATTAATCTAGTTAAACAATTAAACAAGAATGGAAAGGTGTAACAATTAATGGCGACGTGTTTCGTCAAATAAGTATAACATTGAAAATGTAGAAATGGATGTCCTATTTCAGTTATTACAGACATTGTGAAGATAACGAATACAAAACCGACGAAAAGCTGCGAATACAAAAGGTACGTTGATGGGCATCAAATCGTTGTCTTGTGACATATATCAATTCTAATGTTAATTTTCAAGGCTTTAAAATCAGAAAATTATATCTTTAAAACTATAAATAAAACAAAAGTGCGAAACTCTCTGATACACCTTGTACATAAAGAATGAGTTCCATCTTTGAGATACTTCTGATGTAACAATACAGGCTTTTAAATATAGACTTTGACATTTCTGTATTAATTTAAAATTCGTATTTGACAATGTTGAATTAGCAAAATATGAGACACCCTCGGTTGTTTATAAAAGTTTGCAATTGAACGAATAAGGAATACATAACGTTTTTCATTATTGACTTAACGAATTCATTTCATTTGTCGTGTAATTCCGAATGGTGCAATTCCCTTTAAAATTTTATTCGGAAAAGCTAGATGTTGTTATTAAAGTATACCGGATCGTTGCAGTATCACAATAGAAAATATACACAGTCGGTATTCGTTTTCTCCTTTCCGTTATGCGGAGCATAAAATATTCTCAATCTCGGAGGAAATTATATGCCGGAAATATTTAAAGCGCTTAGAAATGGAACGGGGTGAATCGGAAGCTACTAGTCGACTGTTTCTTGCGAAGTATTTGTCAAGGGTGGGTGTGTACATTGCCTGACAAGTCGAAGGAATTAAAATTATATTTTTAGGTTTTATTTTCTTCTCGGATTTTCATGAAACTTTACTGCACCGTTTCCTGAAAGTTATGTTGGTATATACGATCGTATATATGTCTGCGGTATAATAAAAGAAAACTGTGTCAGTTGTAAATAATACAGGGTTATTTAAATGTTCCGGAACACTTAAATATTTTTGAAACCACAGAAATTTTCAAAAAATTTTTCAAACAAAAGTTTTTTGGTTTTAAGCAACCTATTATAAGAATATATTTATAATCTACATGTTGCTCGTGTTATCATGGAAACTGTATTCAATTTGATTTTTTTAAATGAAATACCCTATATATTTTTACATACACTCCAAATCACGAAAGATGATCCCTGCGTCATTGATCTATAATTCTATCAACGACATTCAAAGAATAATCTCCACATCCGAATAACAAACAGTACCTACTTGTATGACAAGGATAGCTTGAACGAAAGTATGTGTTTTCTAGCAAAGACATACGGCTCAAGCAATTTATTTGAGTAAGACAAAGACGGGATTATTACCTACTCCGTGATAAATACACACATTTCCGCTTAGTAGTTCTGTCGTTAGTCGTTGACATTTGACACATTTGACAACATACATTCGTTGATATTTGATGGAATTTATTTTCTTTTTATAAATACATCAATCAACAAACCAGAATTCGGTGTGATTCGATACATACGTGTTCGATTGCAACTTTCCCCTCGTGTTTAAATGAAACATGATTATAAATCCGCTGTAATCCCCTTGCCCCTCCGAATCCTTAATAAATGATGTTTTGTATGTTTACAATCATAAAAACTTAACCTCTTAACGTAAATACAAGACTGTCAAGATACAATTTTCCGACCTGCTGTTAATGAATATAAAAATGAAAAAGGTAATTATCCAACATGAAAGTGGCAATAAATATCAAGTTTTTTTATCGCCTTACGAAATAGAAGAAGCTGAAACGGGTAAGTTAACTTTTAAACATTTGTCAATAACAATTTATTTTTTGATGTCAATTTTTCAGATTCCAACTTCTATAATGAACTAACAAAGTATCATAAATTATAAGAACAAAATATAATACATAGGATTGAAGATCACAATGATGAAGTTGCAGGGAATAAAGATCAGCAAACTACAATGTTTTCTGAAGACCTGAATGAAAATTATCATGTTGAAAAAGAATTGGATGAACGGCAAGAAAATAGAAATAGCTTTGATGAATTTTGGACCGAACAAGAAACTTTATTTCTCATTTGTTTGTATGCAGAATACCAAGACAAATTGAAGCATGCAAAAAAGAAGAAATATGTGTGGCAGATAGTATCTGAACGAACTGTCAGTATCACTAGATGAGCTAGAAGATGATAAATCATCAAATGATTTAAAGCCATTTCCTGAAATATTTCAATTAAAATATTATTATAAAATATACATAGTCTCCATTTCTCCATTTTATTTATATACATATGTCAATCGACACTATTATAGAATCAAAGCTCTGAATACAACGTTCTTTTGCGACGTCGGATTAGTTACAAATGATTACTAAACACGGATTATGTTTACGTTAATCATAATCAAAATAAGTGCACAAACGAAACCAGCTATATTCTTTGAAATTTATTTTTTCAAAACTATAAAGGCAGCAATCACGACAACTTGTTTTAAATTCGTTGCAATATTTTGAACGAGAGAAAAACCATGGTGGTGTTAATACCTATTACATGAGCACATAATATATTTAGATTTTAATAAACCTTTTGTTTAGCGAGTGGCAGATGCATTGTGTTTGGGATTAGTTACAGTAAAACGCATTAAAGCTGTGTAGCAGCAGTTTAAATCGTGTACTTCACAATATTGGATTTAAATATAAAAAGGATAATATCATAGAGCATTAGTGGAACGATCCAACATTGCAGAGATAAGATTGACATTTCTTAGGAATTACATAAAGAATTTGAGTTGTTCTATTCAGAGAGAAGTGGTATTGCTTGATGAGACCCGGCAAGATAATAATCTGCAGAGTGAGGGCAAGCGATATGTTGTATTACATTGTGGTTCAAAATTATGTTTTATTTCAAATGCTTCTTTATTGTTTTCAAGCAAATCACAAATAGAAGATTATCGTGGTGAAATGAATGGAGAAATGTTTAAGAAATTTCGTCATTTTGATGAATGGAGAAAACAGCAAAGTATCACTGGAATTAACGAAGAAGTTATGCTGGCGTATTTCCATATTTATAGAAGGAAAATAGCACCTTCTTCATTGTGGACGAAGTATTCCATGTTAAGAAGTACTTTGAAAGTGTATATGAATAGTGACATATCAAAATACGGAAAACTGATTTCCTATTTGAAGAGTGAGGCAAGAACCCACAAGTCCAAAAACGCGAAAATCTTGGAGAGGCTACATATAGAGAAGTTTCTGAATGAGGCTCCTAACAATAAATATTTGATGATGAAGGTATTATTTATTTTCTTATATTTAATTCAAAGTATTTATTCATTATTCGTTTGTGTATTCTATGCAGGTTGCCTTAATAATGGGTGTATCAGGTGCGTGTCGTTGTGATGAAATAACTAAGCTGAAAGTTGACGATATAGAAGATAAAGGAGGATACTTGTATGTTTCGATAGCTGACACAAAGACAAACGTATCTAGAAGTTTCACTGTTATGGCAGAAGGATTTACAACAGATATTCTTGACCTCTACAGAAAATATGTCTGTATGAGACCAAAATGTATTCCACATGGCAGATTCTTCCTAAATTACAAGAAAGAAAAATGCACTATCCAGCCAGTTGGAATTAACACCATTTCTAAGATACCTCAGAAAGTTGCATCTTTTCTGAACCTACCAGAAGCTCAATTATATACAGGACATAGTCTGAGATGTTCGTCAGCATCTCTTCTGGCAAACGCAGGAGCTGAAATTACAACAGTTAAACGACATGGTGGGTGGAAATCGTCCACTGTGGCAGAAGGTTATATACAAGATTCAGTATCCAACAAAATTCAGTATCCAACAAGATTGATATAGCCAGAAAGATTCAAGGTTCAGACAGTCTAACGTCCTCGACTTCTGGTCATCAAATTTCTCTTCAGGATACTTCAAATACGTCTTCTAGTATAACTCTAAATTCGAATAACCTGAATGCAGAGTCAGATACAAAGAGGATTTCCTTCAACTTTAATATTAATGTAAATGTTAATTAGTTGCTATTGTTTACCCTTTAGAATTAATATAAATGTGTTAAAACTATAGCAGTTTGAATGTCTCTATGCAATCTAAATTTCACCTTGTTTTATCTGACTAGTGGGATAAATTATGTTTTTAACTCACTAGTGAGTTATAAGCTACATAATTGATTTAAAATCGCCATAGTTATAGGTCTATTATTAGGAGGTGTTGGATAAAATACATTTACATTGTGAAATCAATGGCTAATTTACATTGATGATTCAAGCAGCAGTGAAGATAGTGATTAACAATACTTCCTATATGACCGCAGATAAAAAAAAACTGTTAGCTATCCCATGTTTTTACTTAATCTATCTTATAACCCAAGATTTAAGCCAACGTACGTGCTACACGTCGTTTTTAGTTCACGCCAAATATATCAAATTTTCTTGTGTTGGCAGTAAAAGTATCAAGTATTAGTATACAGCTGATTAGTTGTTTATGTAATGTTAGTTTATACTTTTAGTAACTGATTTTTTATGTAACAAATACAATGATATTAATACAAATAATCATACAAAATGTTACACATGCAATTGCCAGACTGTGGCTACAATTTTTATCTAAATATGTCTAGAAAGGTAGAAAAATTACAGAAACAGAATTTAACAAGTAGCTAGATTTCCTAATGTACTAAGTAGAATTGATTGCACTCCCATGCGAAAACAATCTCCTAGTGGTAATAATGCTGAGCTGTACCGAAACAGAAAGGATATTTATCATGGAATATTCAGGTAATAGGACATTCTCAATTAAGAATTTGTGACATCGTAGCCAGATGGCCAGGATCTACACATGACCAAACAATTTTGAATGGATCGGCAATAAAAAGAAGCTAAGAAAATGAACATTTCAATAACCCAGTTATACTTTGTGATAGTTGTTACAATATTATAAAATATTTATTAAATATTTTTTATATTTCCTTTTTTTTGTATATATACTCATGATAATTTTATTATTAAACAAATAATAAGGCAATTTTGTTAAATGATTATATATGTATATTAACTTATTAAACAATTATAATTCCCAGTTACATTGACAATTTAATATATTAAGTTTTTTTTTTAATTGGCTCCTTTTTCTTACTGCGTATTCTTTTTCGTTGCAATTTTAATATTTGGAGTTAAAAATACAATGCATATAAAAAAAAATGTATGTCCAATTAAATACATTTGAATGTGTTTTCATCTTTTTGTAGCAAGTTTTTGCAAGGTACACTAGTGAAATGTGTTTCGACTGCCTTATTTGATTTGGTGTCCATCAGCTCTAATCTTCTGGTGTTAACTTAAAAATTTTTAATATACACAAAACAAATTCATACAATTTGATGAAAACAATAAATAAAATAACTATTGTTTCTATATATATTATATAAATCTATAACTTATTGCAAGTAAAATTTTTTGAAAGTTCAATTACTAAACTTTTTCTTTCTTGCTCCATTTCATGTTCCTTTTTCAAAATTTCTTTCTGCAATCGTACAAGTTCTATTTTACTAGCAGTCAACAAATAATTTCAAAGCAAAAAAAAAACATTTCACAGCAAATAAATTTGTATGAATATGTTTTGTTTATAATGCATACTGCAATTTCAAATATTTATACTGACCTTTGTGCAAAACTCAACTTATCTATTATGGCAGTGTTGTTATACTGCAATATATTCCAAAATTTATTTAAAATAAGGCACTGTAGAACGTTTAACTAATATCTAGGGTTATTCTATGATATAATTGGGAAGATAATGTTTATAAAACTGTCATAACAGTGAATATGTAATTACAGTTATACAAAGTAGATACTCTAGTCTATTGTATAATTTCAATTCCAGTAATAATGCTGTTACAACTAACTTGAAACTGTTTGGTTTTGCCATTCATTAAAATGATTTAAGAATTACATAATCTTATATGTTGACTTAAATGTTGTAAATTCTTGATAGTTCATTTTATTTTTCAAGTGGTGTTATAGTTTAATTTGATTTGCTGTTTACGCAGCTTTGTTCAATTTATATAGTAATTTTAATATAACTTAAGATGTAATTCGATTATATTTGTTCATATAACCTACAAATTAGACCGACTGTGTCAAATATATTTGGCCCGGAAACGAAGTTAAGTTCCATATTCATTTTTCAATTTACAGTATTTAATATGACGCCGAAGTACTGATTTGAATCATACAATGATTATTGATGACGCAGGGATCATCTTTCGTGATTTGGAGTGTAGCTGAAATCCTCGTATGATTTTAAAGTGCTTTTGTATTTACAATTATTTCTATATTTTGCTCCATTCTTGAGATATTTACTATTATTTGTAATTTTTACCAAATGAGACGTTTTTAAGTTATTTGCAAATAATCATCTCGGCCACTACACTGCCACCAATATGCAGTACGTTTATTTACAGTCTCACAGAAAATTAACCAAACAATAACAGAAAGCAAATAAATTAACAAAAAAGTTGAAGTCACTGTATTAAATGTTCGAATTGTAAACCCTGGGTGATTTGACAACGCCCTAATCTTTAACAACCTAGAATTCTGAATAAATTTCAGTTACTGTCTAAATGTAAATGTCAGGTATATCATTCATAGCTAACTAGAACATATACTCTTGCTAAAAATTACAAATAATAGTAAATATCTCAAGAATGGAGGAAAATAGTGACATAATTGTATACATAAAAGCACCTTAATATGTCACGAGGACTTCAGCTATGTAAAAATATACAGGGTATTTCATTTAAAAAATCAAATTGAATACGGTTTCCATGATAACACGAGCAACATGTAGATTAGAAATATGTTTTTACAATAGCTTGCTTAAAACCGAAAGACTTTAGTTCGAAAAATTTTTTGAAAATTTTTATGGTTTCAAAAATATTTAGGTGTTCCGGAACAATTGAATAACCCTATATATATATATATATATATATATATATATATACTAATTACGTGTGCACCAATGTTACCTGGGAATGAGAAAGGTAGAAATCAGTAAAGGTAAAGGCATATGATTAAAAATATATATAAATATTAATAAATTAATATCCCGACAATTTCTTATAGTTTACACATAATTATATTTAATTCAAAATTTACTTTTAATTTTTAATCATTTATTTAATTCATTAACGCCAGTTTAAAAAGATAAATATAATATATAATAATTATTTACATTTAAATTTGTATCGACATTAGTTTAGAGACATTATTTAAAACAGGGAAGCGCGGGAATATACCAGTATGTAATACGCCCAGCACATATAACCTACTGTCAAAGGTACATGCATTAATACTTGTAAATTCTTAAAATTATTTTAGAAATCCAGTTAAACGATTTTAACTTTCAAAATTCAACTTAAATAACAATTTATTTCAAGATAAAAATCAAGATAATTTGCTTAAAATGAGGCTTTGAAATAAACAAAGGACAACTGGCGTCTATTTTAGAAATTTTTATACTATTCACATCAGAATTATACTTGTTCGTTAATTTTTCAACAAAATTTAGTTTGAAACAGTATTATCAATATAATTGCTATTCATAAAAGTGCATAAACATTATAATCATCGTTTAAACATATATTTATCTCTCAAAAGTAATTTTTCTACGAGATATTCAGCAAAGCATCATAAGGGGACGCGCACCCCAGTGAACGAATATTCACGACGAAATAAATCTAAAACGTACCTGAGAATTCATCCAAAGTGCCATAAGTAATAAATACCGATGCAAACATAGAAGAATATCATCCTATTTCACCAAATTGGAAAAACCTTAATTTTTGTCCTACTTGGCTGCACATAGAGTCTAAGGCCGACGCCACCATTCTCCTGCCTTGCCGTAGCCCTAAAATCACAGGTTTTTAGTAATATTAAAATCTATTATCCTTATTTTATTTAAGTATATTTACAAAATACTAAAAATCTTGATTTTAACAAAGAGAAAAGTCTTTCTTTGGAGATTGTGGTTAAGTAAAAACTTAAAAGATTTATAACTCCTTACTACAATTACTAATCGTATAATAAATGCGTATTTTGACAACTAAGTTATCATCATCAGTAGGTAAAATTTAATTCATTACCTACCGATGATGACAACTTAGTTGTTGAAATACGTATTTAGGATACGATTAGTAATTGTGGTAAGGGGTTATAAACTTTTTAAGATTTTAACCAAGAGATAGAAATCGTTTAAAGATAATTTAGTCAATGATAATATCTATTTAAAACACACATAAATACACTTACCTGCGTATGTTGTACATTTTAATCAATTTATGTTAGATTTCTTTTTAATTGATTGATTTTCATAACCAAACATAACCATACAATCGTGAGTTTAAACATTATTTAATCATAGAGATATAAATCATATATCTATAGAAATAGTCAAAGAAGTTAACTATATGTGTACAGATTCTTTAATTTAATAAATTGTTTAGTACATATACAAAATATAAAAGTGGTGTTTTTTTATTCATGCTCAGTGAAATTAATATGTTTTAGTAATTTTTGTGTCAGTTGATTGGACTAAGCGATACATTTAAAATTACATATTAAATTTTACAAAGGCTGTTATACTTTTATAACGCCAATCATCACTATATTTTATTTTACATACATCTTATCATGTAGGTGGACCAACGTGTGATCAATAAGCAATTTCAGTACACTTGCAGCCACAACGTCAATGCTATATTTATTGTATCTCATAACTAGAGACCGGACACATCGGGCTAAAATGACGTCATTATGACGGACGATATACTCGTAAATAGTCTACAACATTTGTAAGTACATCACGCAGTTATTGAATAGCACTATTCATTCGGTTTACAGCATACCAAAAATAGATGTGCAGTTAACCGAATGAATAATGCTATTTAACAACTGTACTTACAGATGTTGTAGACTATTTATATCGTCCGTCGTAACGACGTCCATTTCAGCCCGATGTGTCCGGTCTCGGCTCATAACATTACTTATTTCTTACAGTTTTTTAATATCAGGCATGAGCATCTTAGCAATATATATATGTTTAAGAAAATTAATACTGGTAGCCGTAACTTTGCGGTAATTCATTTTGAAAATAATAAAATAAAATAAAACAATAACTTTGTTATACCACTTTATTCACATGTAATAGTGACCGCGGTTTCGACATACAATGTCATTATCAAACTGCAAAAGTTACAGGCCTACATAGATCTTATAAATGACACAAACATATATGGGGGTGGTTTATGATGTTATTTAAAATTACTATTATATACTTAACTATTATATACAACATTGGAAAAGAGGTGTATATATAAGATCCAACTGGTCGTTAAGAACAATATCTATTGTGTTGTTGCCGCTTTTAAAAATTTCCAATGACTCTAAAAGATTTAATTTACGACCTTTCTCAGCCAAATGCAATATTTTATGATGACCAAATGTATGCCTTTCTGTAATAAGATGGTTTGCGAATATAAACTAATATAACTAAAGAAGACAGATTCAACATTCGCAAACCATCTTATTACAGAAAGGCATACATTTGGTCATCATAAAATATTGCATTTGGCCGAGAAAGGTCGTAAATTAAATCTTTTAGAGTCACTTGAAATTTTTAAAAGCGGCAACAACACAATAGATATTGTTCTTAACGACCAGTTGGATCTTATATATACACCTCTATTCCAATGTTGTATATAATAGTTAAGTATATAGTAGTAATTTTAAATAACATCATAAACCACCCCAATATATTTTTGTGTCATTTATAAGACTGTAACTTTTGCAGTTTGATAATGACATTGTATGTCGAAACCCCGGTCACTATTACATGTGAATAAAGTGGTATAACAAAGTTATTGTTTTATTTTATTTTATTATATATATGTTTAGTATGAGGTTCTTGGAATTGTGGTCGGTTTTGTAATAAAAAACTCAATATGTTTCGGCTGAATAAATTCAGTCTGATTCATTTGGTTTTATTAGCTGCAACAATGTGAAGAACATAGTCAATTAAAAAAATACTTACATATCAATGAATTTAAAAATATGTAATTCGTTATTATTTAAAAACATATAATGCTTTAAGGAAGCATCGCTAGGTTAATATTAAAAAAAATTATTTATTTAAAAAATTAATTTAAAATTTATTGATTTCAGGTAATAGTTCTTGAAATCTCTCTAAAAATTTTAACATATCAGAAAATACCATCCGAATGAAAATACATAATTGAGCAGTATCAATAATCTCGGTGGACTCATCAAATTGCAAAGAAAAGTATGTACATTCCAAAATATCGTGTTTTAGTTTGGATTCCAAATCTGTGTTCATGACTTCGATTCGTCTAGTTACAGTTTGGCGAGCTAATTGAACATCCTTGATAGCAGATATAATCTCTGTTTTATTTTTGAAGTAAACAAATAATACATTCTCCGCTTCAACAAATGATTTTTTTATTACCGCTCCATCTTCGAAAGGTTTGTTGTGTTGCCCCAGTTGTAGAAAATTTTAAAAGACGCAATTGTTGCAGCTACTGCTTGTTTCGCTGGGATAGTAAACATGGATTGCTCTCCCTTTAAACTACTTTTCAAATCTTTCACCTTTCGTTTTCTTAACGCACTTTTTTCGGAAAGTCTTTTTCATAGTTTTTATGTATTAAGTTCTCGCGTTTGGGCAATGCTACTGATGATCGACAAACGAGACAAATACACTAATCTTTGACCATAATAAATAAAAATTCTTCCTTCCAATCGTTATTAACCCCTTCACATCCAGGTGCATATCAAAAAGACACTCTGACATACCAGACAAAAAAGAATAAAAAATTGTGAATTATGATTACATGATGGCTTACATCTTTAACCAGAGTTAAATTATTTTATAAAACTCAAAAACAAAATGGCGGCATGCATTTATATTTTAGGCTTATACCAGTATATCCACCATGTGGATAATAGTGCCATACCATATTATCCGCATTTGGATAATAGTGCTATACCGTAATATCCACATTTGGATATACATGTAAAATTAATTTAACGATATATGTTTTGAAAGTAAGTACTTTATTCGCATAAAAAATATTTTTAGCATTGATAAACTGTTAAAATAATAATGTTTATTTGTGGTATTCTTGAAAGTGTTCCACACAACATAGCCCTGGCTTATCTGGACACTCGATACAAATATTCCTTGTGAGTTTTCTTTGGTTATGTCTTCGGCAAATAACGCAAATTTTTCGCAATGCCCGCTTTTTTCCATCTACCTTTGGCAAATTAACCATAACATGTTCATTTCCTTTTGAAGTCGAAGGACGATTATCCCTTGAAGAAGCATCCGTCATGTTGCGATAACCGTCACTGTATTTATGTAGAATACAATTACAACACAATTTTATATAATCATACATTGGAATATGAAAATCGTTTTTTGCATTACAATATAAAACCTTAGAGTTTAGAAGCATCTGTAACATTAGTTGAAAGCCCACTTTTGTAAACCAAGTGTAGCTTTTTCGTAAAGAATTGTATGGTTCCAAATCTTGATCAACGGCGTCAACAGAACCCATATTCTGATTATAAAATTCAATATGGGCAGGTTTTTTAAACTGAACTAACTTGCCGCCTACCATGTAACGTGATTTTTCGCAAAACCCTGCAGTGTGCTTACTTGTCAACAAGTATACGTCCTTCTTGTCTTTATACCTAACAAGCAGTTGCATGTCTTTCCGCACAAAGCATGATTGGTACCTTTCCAATGTAATTCTAGTTAACTGAGCAGGAACTCCACGATTGCTTCTTATAGTTCCAGTCAAATAGGTTCCCTGAGTCAGTAGAAATTGCGAAAGCCGCACGGAAGTATACCAATTGTCCAAAATAATTTCTCGGCCACTATTCAGTACGGTTTGGGCTAAATGCACGACAATTCTTTCGGTCGTCGAAAGGTTTTCGGTGCCTTGAATATGAAATACATCGAAATTGTCTTTTCCTATGTACAAACAGAAGTTCCAAGTATATCCTCGCAAATGTGGAGCGCTTGGGCACATTGCAAAAAGTTTTATGCCAAATCTACTTCTTTTTGTTTTAGTAAATTGGCGAAAGTGCAATCTGCCTTTGTAAAGCATCAAATGTTCATCGATAGCAGACACTGGTCCTGGGTCAACTAACGTCATGCAGTTCTCTTTGAGCATAGCCATGTAAACTCCAAGTCTGGTCATTGGAGCATTTTTTCTTGCTGCTTCGGGTGGAGAAACCCGAATGAACTTAAGTAAAGAAAGGTATCTGTTTCGACTCATAATAGACTTATTGAAAACTTTTGGCCCAGCGCACAAAATGTTACTACTCCAGTAATCTGTAATGCGAGGGCACTTTACCACTCCAGTAAGAAAATGAAGTGCGAGGAAAACATACATCTCCTCTTTTTCGAGAATCTTCCACTGAACGCCATAAACTGTTAATGTATTTGTATTTTGTTGAAAATACATTTCAGCTCTTCTGTTTGTCCACTTACATAATTTTGCTACCATATTTGGGCTTACAAAACATTCAAAAGAATTGACTGGATCTTTGCATTCTTCAAAATCAATGGCAGGGTGAAAATCATATTCAGAAGAAAAATTTAGTAATGGTCTAGGAACTTGATCGGAATAAGGATCACTTAAAACTTCCCAATCGTCCATGGTCACGTTCTCACCAAATTCGTCATCATCGGATTCTGAATACGTTTCATCTGTGTCACTATTTATTGAATTATCACTCAATACGTACTCCGGATCATCACTACTATCTGTAGAAAAATCCTGGTCATTCATCATATTTAGGATTTTACAATACAACAGCGTAAGTCGAAAAAACACTCAAAAATACCATAAAACACACTTTCCCGCCAAAACTCAATTTAGAGACGTATACGACCGTATACCAGCTTGGTTAACTAGGTACTAACAGTTAAAATATTCCTGCGAAATTATTTTGGGTCTTGAAAAATTTTTGGTGGGGATGGCTTGTGTGCCATACCAGTCGGATAATCTCATTACAGCCTATATACCAGTTCCCTGCTAGATGATATAAGCCCATAATAATGATATCCATATGTGGATATTATGGTACCCAGCGAGCATATTTAAAATATCCACATGTGGAGTACTGGATGTGAAGGGGTTAAAGTGGCAAGTTTTATTTTTTTCCGCACTCATTTTGCCTTTCAAATATTAGGTGTCGTTGAGATACTCAGTTATGACTGGCATTGTGTCGCGTCGTCGCGGATTTTTATATGAATCTAATTCGAGAAGAATTGGGAAAGGTCGCCGAACGTTGCGCAGTTGCATTGCATCGGGAGTCTCGCAAATTCCAATGAGAGACAGAGACGACCTAGAGATAACATTCTAGAGGACTAGAATTTGTGGCGCGATAATTTTTTATTTTTCCTTGATCAACCAGGCGATCGCGATCTGCCGTTTGGGCACCCTTGGTTTAGATGAATTATTCCACAATAATTCTATAGTTATTCCCTTTCTCGTTCTCTTAGATTTAGACAGAATTTAATTTTAGAACAACACACCGACTTAATCAACGATATAATCCGTACTCGAAAATTTACTTGTACTTACGTTGCATATAAATATGTCGAAGGGAAATATAGAAAGTACAATAGAATATTAGTTTGGCGAAAGGGCGTTTTCCTTCGTATTTTCCCAATTCCACTGCCACCGGTCTCCGGCTAGCATCATTCAACCGGTCCTCGTTTCAACAGTTCCGAGGTATTTTGGAACTTTGAAGTCGCGAAATTTCAATTGGAATTGCACAGAGGGGGGCGTCACACGCGAAGAAAATGATTTAATGGCTACGAAAACGTTGTATAAAGACGGTGCGAGAGGCGTGGTGGGCGGACGATTTGTCGGAGAGATTGAGAGAACAACCTGCGTTTTACTAAAATCCGAGACATGTATTCGTGTTATTAATTTGTGTAATTTTAAAACGTGAAGCCGTATGCGCGAGAAAATAGAAAGGCAGAAGTCGTGGCTGGCGAAATTAAATTGCGAAGGTGGTGGCGTGTATCATTTAGGGAGAAAACGTAAGGATGTGGATTTAGAAAGTGTAATTGAAAGGGTTGCGGTAAACTTGAGAGTAGTGCTAGGTGAAAATGCTATATATTTTGTAATATTTTAATAATTTTTTTAATTTATAATGAATTTGCACCGGTAGATGAATAAGATTTCTTTTAAATTATTGATACAGTCATATAATTTATATCCCATTCAATCTAAGAATGGAGAGGATGGCGCTGTAATCTGAGTGCAATTTACACAGGATAAATGTTGTAATTTTACTAGCTGTTATATGTTAAGGTTACACACAGATTGCTGTGAAATCTCACTTTGAAAAAAATTAAATAAAGCAAATGAAATAATAATTAATTGAACGTAGCATAAATAGCATGAATAAATTAAAATGAAATCAATACAGGTTGTTTCTTTTGAAATGCACCTGGAATATAATATGACTTTTTTGCATTAAACCCATGATGTAAATAGAATAAAATATTATTTACAGTAATTATCGACAATAATTATAATAATAATTAGGGACCGGAGACGAGAGGCCCGTGACTCATCGCCCACGAGCGTACTATTGAAAATTTGTTTTTTCAAAGAGTTTTTCATTATATTTATATAATTAGAAAACAAGCGAGTGAGGTGATCTATAAAATACGAAATAAATTTTTATTTGTTCATTTTGTAGTTCAAGTTGAGTAAAGGAGTATTAATATTAACTAGCAATACTTTCTCAAGGTAAAATTTATTCTCTTTGAATTAAATACATCCTTATAGATAGAAAACGTCCTTTCTATATCGCAACACGTTGTAGGTGCATACTAGAAATATTCTCTTATTTCAGCGTATTTAGCAGTTAGATTTTGAGGCATTGTCCCCATACACGATTGCCGGAATGTTATTAAATCTGGATTTCTATTAAAAAATGCGTCTAACTTTTGCCGAAGGCCACATCTGAAGTCTCAAATATATTTGTATGTGTTCGTTGTTCCGTAAACGTAAATCCAAATGACATTTGATAATGTCAATCACAAATATCAGTTAGTGCATAAAATAATCGTGCGTCGATTCTGGTTTAAATAAATTGCTTCTCAGTTTTAAAATGGCTTTCACTTTAGAACATAAAATTTCTTTAGTCCAGGCTTATTTTCGAAGTGGTAATAAAATTGATGGTTTATGGGTTTATTCAATTCAAGATTGCATGGTAGAATTTCAAGTTGAGTTTCCACATTTTGTAATAGATTATATACAATTTAATAATACTTTGGATAGAACTTTAAAACTTTTTTCTGAAACTGGTAGTCTGTTAAGGAAACCAGGCAGCGGAGCAGTTAAGAAACGTACACCTCAAGTTGTCAATCGTGTTTAAGAAATAATGGAAAATGAACCACAAACATCTGTTCGACATTTTAGTCAACAAATAAACTTTCTGTTGACACAACTCACAAGTTATTAAAAAAAGATATGCAGCTTTATCCATACCGTGTTACAGCAGTACAAGAATTGTTAGAAATTGATTACCCACGTAGACTACAGTTTTGTAATTGGTTTGTAAATATGAACAATAATGGAGAACTTTCGCAAGGAGTCATCTTTACTGATGAAGCATGGTTTTATAAAACGGGATACCTAAATTCACAAAATACAAGCATTTGGAGTAGTGAAAATCCACATGTAATTAATGAAGAATCGCTACATCCAGAGAAAATTGGTGTTTGGGCAGCGATAAGCCAAAGGCGAATCATTGGACCAATATTTTTTCAGGGAACGTTAACTGCTCAAAGGTACCGTACGGAAATTTTACAACCATTTGTCAATCAGTTGCATAATGATGAACTTCAAAATGCATATTTCGAACAAGACGGAGCACCTTGTCACTGTACTGCAGAATCTTTGGATTATTTAACAGAATTTTTTGATGAGCGTATAATTAGTCGAAATACTGAAATTGCCTGACCTGCACGTTCATGCGATTTAACACCTTGCGACTTCTTTTTGTGGCCTTATCTAAAAAATAACATATTTCGAACACCTATATTGAATTTGAATGATATGCTACAGAGAATCGAACAGAAATGCATGGAAATTAATAACAATCCAATAATGTTGCTGAATATCATCAGAAATATTGAACGGAGGATTTTAAAGTGCATTGATCTTGAAGGACAACATTTTCAACATTTGTTATAGTTTTCAATAAATACCTATTATTTGTTATTTATTTGTATGTATGAAACTGTCAAAATATACGACTTCGTAGGTTAAGTAAAACTTTTAATTTACGACATACTTCAAAATGTTCTCAGTAAATCACATGCTACTAGATTGACTTTTCAAATGAACACTTGTTATTATATATATATATATATATATATATATATATATATATATATGCAATGCCACGCATGCGTCCCTCTTCTTCGCCACGGAATACCATCTCGGGCTACTGGAGTTGAGGGCCTCATGTTTTTCATTAAAGTGAAATAAGAAGTGGGTGGCAGAGTCCGTGCCTTTTGTCAAATTATTTCACTAGATTTTAACATTTCTTTTATTTTTGTTCTAAAGTTTGTATATTGAAGATCTTTTATTACTTTAGGTTGTTGTATATGTTTATTGTTGTTGTAGTTAGTTGTTGTGTGTGTTTTTGGTGGATAAATCTTTCCGTTCTGATGTGGGATATCCTGCGTGTTCTGTATCTGTGTATTTCTGTGCTTCTGTCTAAATGTATATTAATTTTTATTTTGTTCGTATTTATTTTATGTAGTAGTAACAAATTGCTCAATGTAGTAAGTTGTTTGATGTTTAGTTCTTGAATTTCTTGGTATACTGTTTCTGTTGGTGTTCTATAGTCCATTTTATAAAGGATCTTCGTAATTTTGTTTCGTTGCCGTTGTATTTTTGTCAGGTTGTTCTTTGACGTATTTTCCCAAATATTTATGAGGTACATATAATGTGACGAGAATAGTGCATGGTAAATAGCTTTCCTGTAGTGCATCGGTATTACATATTTTATTTTATTCAACGCTGCTATTACTTTCCTATTTTGTTTCATTATCTTCTCGACATGCGAATCCCATTTCATATTATTTTGTATAGTTAAACCTAGATATGTAGTATTTTACTTCTTGTAGTTGCTTGTTCTTTAGAGTAATATTTAGTTTCGGCTTTGCTTTTGTATTTGTAAATATCATATAGTTTGTTTTTGTTTCATTGATGGTAAGAAGGTTATCGAGATACCATTCCTCTAGTACTTTCGCGTCTTCCAGTATCATTCTCCCTATATCTTTTATATTTGGTGACGTATACAATATACATATATCATCAGCGTATAAATTTATCTGTCCTCTTAGCCGGAGTTGTAGAAGTTCATTTGTGTATAGTATGTAGAGGGTTGGCGGGAGCTTTCTGCCCTGTGGCAGTCCGTATTCGGCGTATAAGTAAGTACTTTCAGTATTATCTACTCTTGTTGTTTGTTGTCTGTTTTCTAGATATGTCTTAATCAGGTTTAGAGTCTCATTAGTGTATCCATATCTTTCCATTTTTTCTATTAGTCTTCGCTTGGATACGGTATCGAAAACTTTCTTCTTGTCTATGAAGAGAGTCACCACAGTTCTGTTTTTATCTAGTTCTTTATTTATTGTGTTTGTTAGATCGTATGCTGCTGATGTTGTGCTTGAGTGTTCTTGGAATGAGTATTGGTTGTAGTGTATAATGCTGTATTTTTGCATATGTCCCATAATTCTAGTTTTTAAGACCTTTTCAACGATTTTATTTAGGGTAGATAGTAGGGAGATTGGTCGGTAGTTTAAATTTGGAATTTATATTAATTCCTTGCACTGAGAAATACTTCGGGCATTGTCATTTAAACATGTAACGAAATTTTGTAAACTATCGAAATTGTCGGTATAAAACCTAGTAGCTTCCAACCATGTCCCTCATCTAGTTATTACTGGAGAGGCAGGCAGTGACGAAGATGCAAATTTTTCCCTGTAAAGAGCGTACGTTCTCAATGGTGTTTTTATGAAAACTTTTTTAAAAGCGGATACAAGTCTATCAAATTCCGGAAAGGTGATTCTATGGAGAGCATGTGCTACACAAGTAATATGCAGCATATTAGCATATGTTTTCTTTAATAGTCTTACTGTTTTTAGCATAGATACAGTATTGTCAATGACAAATAAAAGTATTTTTTCTTTGTACCTGTCGTCCGAATGAAGCATTTGGTGTATATTCTCGTAAATGGTTTTAGCTACTGCTTCCGCATCAACTGTATTTATGACTTTTGTTGCTATTACAAATGCGTCATATGAAATAGTTGGATATAGTACACCAGCTACAACATTTACCACACAGCGTCCTAATATATCGACAGTTTCGTCGGCACTTATTCATAGGTACTGATTTGAAAGATGGCTTCTAATGCGTTCTACTGCTTTCGCGTAGCACTAGAAACATAATATTTGCGTAAGGTGGATTCATCAGGAACATTTCGACCAATATCTGAACAAGTAACTTAAACAATGTTCTAGATCTAAATAAATGAAAATTAAAAATGTATGCGTGAGTTATTGAAACTTAACGAAATTTACTGCAACACTTACGTCAAAATAATTGGGAGAAGTAGATTCGATAAAACGATATTAAACAGGATCTATTACAAAAATTACGTAATATGATAATTCACAGTTAAAACAATGAAAAAAAGAAAGTAACTCACCGTACTTTATTTATCTTACGAAATATAAACTAATAAATAAAATAAATTATAAAAACCTCGCTTCTATCTACGCCCATGAAGAAAGGAATTTCACTCTAACATAGAAGTGGTTGCGTCGCAATTCAACGACAAAAACCAGATGTGCGGTTAACCCAATGAATAGTGCTATTCAATAACTGCGTGTTGTACTTAGCGATGTTATAGACCAGTGGCGGCTCTTTAATGAGAGCAAGTGAGCAATTGCACCCCCTGGAATTATAAAACAAAACAAACCAAGCGGCGACTAACTGAAAGTATTTATTTATTATGTATTCATACTTTCATAGTTATTGACGAGGAATGTGGCACGCTACCAACGTGCATACACCAATCGTCGTCACAGATATACTGAGCAAAGCCCAACTGTTGCTCTCGTAAGGCATTAACATTACATTACATTGATGGTGGAGAGAACTGTATTTTGCCGTACTTCAATGTCGTATAATACATAGCGTTGGAGCAACGGAGCCAGAATGCTCTCGGGCGTTGTTACAATAATTTCGTGTCTTTTTTAGAGAACAACGCGTTTTCGCGTTAACGTATAATGAAAAAATCGCAGTAAAAAATCTTAAACGGCCGATGCCTCAATTATGTTTAGAAAATAAACAATCTGTTAAAGGTAAAGACGTTATAAGAAAATTCAAAATGGATATTTATCAGAAAAATGACTGGATTTGTGGGTGTGAAATTAAAAATACTTTGTTTTGTTTTCTGTGTCTTTTGTTTGGTGGTGAACCGTCTTGGTCAAAGAACGGAATAAGAGACTTAATTCATCTTGGTGCTAAAATTATTAAACATGAAAATTCCGAAGGGCATTTGAAAAATATATTTAGTCTAAGAATGTTAGGAAAAAATAACATTCAGAATGTTTTAGATTCATCATATAGAAAAGCAATTCAACAACACAATGAAAAGGTAACAAAAAATAGGCATGTGCTAAATTTAATAATAAATTGCATTAGATTTTGTGGCGCGTTTGAACTGGCACTTCGGGGTCATGATGAACAGCAAACGTCGAATAACAAGGGCATTTTTCGGGAATTGATAAATTTTACGGCAAAATTCGATAAATCGCTCAGAGATCACATCGACGCAGCACCGGTTTTTAAGGGATTATCAAAAACGATACAGAATGAGCTGCTTGATGCAATGTTGAACGTGTATCATGAACAAGTTGCCAGTGAAATTAAAGCAACCGACTTCATATCTGTGATAGCTGATTAAACCACAGATGTGTCCAATCAGGTTCAGTTGGTGGTTGTTTTAAGATATATTGTGAACGCGAGACCGGTCGAAAGATTTTGGAAAGTTCTTCTGCCTAGCGGGCATGATGCTAATTCTTTATCTGCCTCCATCCTTAACGAAATTAGTTTGCATGTTGATGACCCAGAAAAACTGATTGCACAGAGCTATGATGGGGCAGCAGTCATGAGTGGTGCTATTAACGGCGTGCAAAGACATGTCCAAGACCAGTATCCAAGAGCTAATTTTGTGCATTGTTATGCACATCAGACAAATCTAATTATGTCACATGCTACATCGAAAAGTAGTAATTGCAGAATTTTTTTTGCCAATCTGACGGGATTATGTACATATTTCTCCACTTCACCACAACGAGCTGCAAGATTGGAAGAATTCCTTCAGAGAAAAGGCTTACCTCGTTCTTCAAAAATAAGATGGAACTTCAATTCTAGGACAGTGAATACAATATATGAGCACCGAGAAGAAACAATTGAAGCTCTAGAACAAATCGAGGGAGAAGCTAGTTTACAAACTACCATTCATCAAGCTAGTGCCAATTTGCGAATTTTAGAGGAGGAAAATTTTATCTATTGATTAACTTTCTTTCATAAAAGTATGCCACATGTGGACATATTGTTTAATCAATTACAAAATGTCAATACAGATGCATTAAAAATCAAGAATAATTTAGATAATTTTGAACGCGCTATTGGAAAAATTCGAACCGAAATCGCTGACACAGATAATCAGTTGGTTACACAAAATGACCCAGAACTGACTCCTCGACCATCAAAGCGGCGAAGAGTAACTGATGGTAGCCAAAGAAGGAGGGAAACTATTGAAGTGTGTGATATTATTTTGCTAGAAATAAAAACTAGATTTCGGTATACAGGGCACTTAATATTAGCAAACTTAATTTCTTTTTAACAGTTCTCCTCTTTTCAAAAAAAATTTCCGAAAGATTGCCTTAAAGAAGCAGTAAAATTTTATCCATGCCTCAATAAAAGCAGACTACGAACTGAATTAAGCGTTCTATATTCTAGAGAAGAATTAAGGCAAAATATAGAAGTCGGTGCTGCAGGTCTTCTGCTGGATTGATTAAGCGACACCTTTAATGAAGTTGTTACGCTTTTAAAAATTGTCATTACAATCCCAATGACAACGTCCGAAGCGGAACGCCAGTTTTCACGGCTGAAGAGAATAAAAACTTTCCTGAGAAATACAATGAAAGAAGAGAGATTAAATGCCCTTACTATGTTATCTTGTGAAAAAGAATGTATAAATGATTTCCCAAACTTTATTGAAAAAGTGATAGAACTGTTCTGCAAGTCAAAGATACGTAAAATGGACTTCGTTTATCGTCAGATGTAATTAAACTGTGTAGTGTAATATTTGCTATTCCCTCAAAACAAACTCTACAATGAACAGTACGTCGTTGGTGAAATTTATAAGGATTGGTTAAGCGTTTTTGTATTACACTTTTTAATTTTGAAATTATGCACTCCCTATGTGAACCACCCCGAGCCGCCACTGTTATAGACTATTTATATGTTTCATTGTAATTTCGGCCTGATGCTTCCGGTCTTTAGTTATGATTAATATAATAATTATATTATTACCTACAAAATTTAGTAGAATAATTGCATCTTTCAAAACATAAACGCGTGTTTAAGGGTATAATTTAATAGTTTATCTTGCATATTTCCATGCAATTTCTTTAACTTTTTTAGTGCTTATGTACCAAGCTCTAGTTGTAAGTAATATCGTAATATTTTCTTAAGTGCTTATATAAAGCTCATTAAATTAAATCCCATTCTAAGCCCTTTTAAACGGACCTCCGGTTAACCCCAATTGCTTGATTATATCAATTTATATGTAATAAGATTTCATAATTATTCTCAATTCAAATTAACCTTCCGGCAGAAACTTCGTGAAAATGAGCAACACTGGATTTTGCGAAGAACTAGTTTAATCTCAGTTTATCAACGCGTACACGTATATTCTAAGAGAAAGAGAGACAGAGGTATATCTACATGTATATACAGAAAGAACTTTAGAATTTCGAATAGTGTATTGGTTTGAATTCGATAACTGCCATGGATGAGGGAAGAAAGGGAAGGGAGGAATATTTCCTAACTTCTCTTTCTGTCAGGCCCGAATACCAGACTCGCACTATACTAGATTATTGAGAGAAGGGCTGCCGTTGTACTGGGTCTGCAGCCTTATCGGTTTTGTCTTATTAAACGGCTCTGTTCCCAACCGCGCCTTCATTAAAGACCAAGAGAAAGGATGCGAATTCAAGAGTTGACTGAACGGTAACCGGCTCGCAAATATGGCGCGCCATCGTAGGGTAGCGTTAGATTGGAAGGACGAGAACGAATCGGGCGATACAAAATGGAAAATTGTCTGGCCTATGTAGGTGGTAGAATTTCGTTTTCGATTGCTCTTCCCGCACTTCGTTAAAACTGTAATAGATTGGGTGCCCGAGAGTGGGGTACGGGGGAGGAAGAATGGGTCATGATTTTGGAAACGGTTTAAATTTATGGTTCCGATATTGTTCGTGAAATTGCCTTCCGTTCTAGTTTAACGAATCCTAATCGACGTTTTGTTTCTTGTTTTAATTGACGGGAAGTAGTAATACATTTCGGTACAGTATTCCGTAAAGGATAGTATAAATAAACCTTGCAATTAAACGTTCTGGGAAATTACATACTGTGTGTATTATTAACGTTCGCTCATTGGGGAATTAATTGGGGAATCTGGATAAGATGTTATTTTAAATTAGAAAGAAAAATATGCGGGAATTCTTCTTTATTTTAGATGTTGTATTTATTGTATTGTTTTGGTGGTGTGTTCAGAACCTCAGAAAAGGGGATGTTATAGAGTGAAATAACGCCTAAGCAAAAATAATTTTGGTGGAGGCGCAGAGAAGATTGAATTTGTTTAAAACTATAATAGAATCCTACCTTACTTAAAATGAAGTACCATCTTGTCTATTTTCTTTGGCAAACTCATCTATGACGTCATAATAAATACATTTTTGGCGAGAATATTCTTGCACTAATTCCTTCACAATTGACATTAATCCCAAAGCAGAAAATCTTTCTTGTCCTGTAGAATTCCTAACAAAATATTTTATTCGTTTAAGCGCAGAAAAGGAACGTTCTGCAGAGGCATTTGTGGCGGGGATAGTGAGTGTTAATTCACATAGTTTAAAGAATTTTAGGGCAAGCATGACCTAGTCCGCAGTCACTAGTACTCGTTTTATTTAAGCCTTCTTAGATTGTTACGCTTTAAATTGCATTCTTATATTATTTAGTTGTTACACTTTGAATTTCATAATATACATTTGCAATATCAGAAGTGGGATGGCAGGATTGCCATGTAATGTCAGATGATGGAATTGCAGGATCGCCATCTAATATCTGACCATCTAACTGAAGACAGGATCGCCATATAATGTCACCTGGAGGTAACATTGTTGCCGAGGCAGTTACATTTATACAGCAGTGTAAGATCGTAACTAATAAGGTCATGTTAATGAAATGAATAAGTCGGATATTGTATGTTGTGAATACATGACCTGGTTTAGTCATTACACATTTAACGGTTTATCTTCCGGTATACTGTTTCGTCACATGTTGGTTTAATTTTCATTTTTACGAGTACGTTCTCGCCCTCTGTGTGAATTTGGTTAATAGTATCATCCCCGCACGGCTACTCGCTGAATGGTTGCATGGAGAGTGAGAGTCGTTCACCTGCGGTGAATGTCGGTTGGGTAGTTTGAGTGCATTATACCTTCTTGAGGGACTCTAGTTTGCGATATTTACGTGATATGGAATATCGCCTAGAGCGGATAATAGCATAGAACGCAAGTAAATTTTGAAATTGCCGATACCGCTCAGTCTGAGGTTTGGAAGTAAAGGGGACGAAGAAAAAAACCCTTCTTCCGCTAGAGTTTTGAGCGGAATTTCTGAAACACATTGCGGACCCTTATGAGAACCCCTTAGAAGTCGTAAACTAGACACCGGCACCCTTGATTGATCTCAATCACGAAATTTCCGGCGGACGAACCGACATCCCCCCGGCTTATCTTGTACTCGAAACCTGGACAACTCGTGGAGTTATATGTTTTTTTGGTATCATATTTTGACTTTCTTGCTCTAATTACCCTGGTGAAGTTTCTTATATATAAATTATATTACGTTTGAATTATTAATTAAATATTCTGCTCAATTTAACATTTTTAGTAACGTTTCGTAAGATAATATCATATTTGGGTACTTTTTTTTGCAACTACCTGCAATCTAATGTCAATTTTGATTTCAATTTTTATTTGCTTTGGAGATTTGTGATATTAATTTTGAACGTAAAATTTTCTATTCGTTCACCGCTTTTGTATCATAATTTAAATTTATTTTTGACGTGAGAATTTTCTTGTTTGTATCTTTTCTTTTTTTTACGTACCATCTGCACTCGCTTGGGTTAAACAAAAAAAAATCTGCAGTGGATGTGCATTTATTGCGATTTAAAAATTTATCTGATTTAATACTTTATTGACATAAATTTTTTTAAATTGTTTGAAGTATACGTACTTATTGCTATTACGTTGCTGTATATATTCCTTTGTAAAGTTTTATCATAGGTACCATAGAAAAAAACTATGGTAATTATTTATTTCTTTTGTACCCACATTTTTAACTCTAAGTGTCAGTTCAATTAAATCATCCTTTTTTATATTGTGCAAAAATATCATAATTATATAGATACAGGTGTTCATCCCACTTTATTAATAGTTTGATTTTGAACAGAATTTTGTTCTATATATATATATATATATATATATATATATATATAATATATATATATATATATATATATATATATTGTTATGGGACAAGCAGCACCCTAATTCCAGCATCTATAATAGGAAAAACGGCATAAACAATTATTAAATTCATTGAAAAGGGTTAAATAAGCGGTTTTAATATGTTAAATTAGTATCGAAATGTATATAAATTAATATGACGACAACTTTGTATACTTTTAATTAACCTATCTAATTTTTAAACTTACTTTTATATTTTTTATTTCAATTTCATAATTCAAATCTTTAACGCGAAATTACAGATATCTAATTTATCTACATCAATATTTTGTATCGATACTAGTTAAACACGCCCATTTATTTAAAAGGAAATTAACCCGCGAAAACGATATTTGCTATGCGCATTACAACATAACCTAGCATTAGAAAACATGTTTTGTAAACTCGAAAAATATTCTTTAAATTTTACTATTACATCTAAATTATTGAATTGTTTATTTTATTCTTGTCATTAGAATTAGTAAAAGTAAAACTTCGAGGCTATTTCATATAATTAACTAGGCTTTGAAAATAAAGAAACGCTATCGGCGTCTTTGCCAAAAACGCTTTAAAACGTATGGCCGTATTTTCGATCTCCTCCAAAGAAAATTATTAAAAAATTAATATACCAGTGAAATTAATATAAATATATGTTAAATCGAGAGATAAATAATTGATTTAACATTTGAAAACACACCTGAAGCCCAACACTTGGTAATTTTCAAAATACAAGACGAGCATCATAAGAATTGTAGTACCGACGAAAAGGCAGAACTGAAGCCGTGTACGCTACATACGCCGACATCATATTCGGAAGACCCGCACTCGTATTTCCCGTTGATCTTGCAACTTTTCCTGGACATCAACAGCAGGGATCCAAGGAATACGGGTTCACTACCAACAATTATCTACAACAAAGTCATAATCGTTAATATTTTTGATTAAAACTATACTATCAATAAAATAAAAACCTGAATTTTACTTTTACTTATATCTAAACCTTTCATATTATAGTATCCCTTTGAATAGTTATCCCTATGAATATTTAATAACATAGTAGTACTTACCTGATTTAATTTGTTTACTGTAGTAATTTAGTATAAGATCACATTTATTTATCACACATAACCTTATTAAGTATAATAACACACATGCAAATTCTTTAATAGTTAATTTGATTTATCGCTAGATACAGTTATTTGTTCAATTTACAGTTTCCTTTTTATTTCAATAAATTATATTATTTTTATTAACTAAATCACTCTTTTATTTGTTAGTGCTAAGTTGTAGGAGTTATCTAGTATAAGATTTATTTATTTAAACACATCACAAAGGAATAAACAACCATTCTACCGGCAAAGATCCAGAGAGAGTCACATTCTAACTACTTCATGCTCACGACGACTAGTCGGCACATAAAACATATAGATAGCGGTGATCAAAATATATTTATAATATTAAAAGGCGCCCAATTAAAAAAATTCAAATTTATTCACTTTAACTTACATATATCTTTCAATTCATATTTACTAGATCATCAGCTTCAACGCTTCTCTTCATTTGTCGAACCAACGTGGGGCATTCTTATTGCACCATCTATCTTATTATTCGACGAACCAACGTGGGGCCTTTTTAACATACCAGCGCTTCACAGTATCTTATCAATATATATATATATATATATATATATATATATATATGGAGCAGAGTGATAGTGTGTGTGAGAAGACGTGTATATATCAGCTCCGGAATTCGAACCCAAAATCGGGGGATACCGAGTTAATAATACGCGGAAAGGAGACAAGTGTGAAGCAGGAAAAAAGTAGAAGAAGTGATACAGAAATATAAGAGGAAAGTAGAAGGCAAGACAATTATATTCAGGATAAATAACATGTGTTTACTGCCTCCGAGAGGTTGACTCGGGCATTAGATACGTACGGAAAACATTTCAACAATAACAACTAAGAAAAAAGTACGGTGCTGCGAAACAAATCAGAGTGATAGATAAACAGAAATAATAAAGTACGGTACCCTGAAGAAAAGTCGGGCGTCAACAAAAATAAATAGAGGCGATAAGAAGGAAAAGATGAGCAGTGACGAGGCAAATACAGACGAGGGAAAGAAAGGAGCATACAGTAGAGGAAATGCTCAGGATTTTGGTAAGAGTAATAAAACCCATAGAACACCGATTAAACACGTACATAAGAGATACTCAGATAACGATGAATACTCTACGGATGAGGGAAAAAGAAAACGAGGTGGACAAGAAGATGAAAATGGAGGAACTATGAAAGAAGCTAAGAAAATAGCCAAAAATTCTGAAAGTATGATAGATGGAAACGATGAAAAGTTTGACAAGATTATGCAAATGTTAATGAATTTAACCATAGAAGTAAAACAAATCAGGGAAGATCAAGGAGAGTATAAAAAATTACTGCAAGAAGTGAGGACGGAGAACCATGAAATGAAGGAGGAAAACCAACAAATGAAACAGGAAAACAACCAGATAAAGAAAGAAAATGAAAAGATAAGAGCAGAAATCCGAATATTAGAAAATAGAGCGGAACACTTGGAAAAGGAGAAGAAAAGAAATAACGTAGTTGTATCAGGCATGGAGGTGAACGAAAACACTCCAACCAAAGTACAAGAGAGAGTGGAAACGTTTATAAAAGAAAACTTACAAATTGATGTAAAGATAAAGGCGGCGTATAAATTGGGCCGGTCAATATGTTTATTAGAAATGGAAAGCGCACAAGAAAAAGCAAAACTCATGCAAAACAAGGCCAAACTCAAAAATATAGACAATCACGTATATATGAACAACGATTTAACAAAAAAAGAAAGGGAAATCGAGAAAAAGATAAGACAGAAAGCACACAACGCAAGAGAACAAGGGGCCAGAAACATTAAATTTGGTTACCAGAAATTAATAATTGATGGAAGAGAGTGGAAATGGAATAGAGATAAAGACGCTCTGCAGGAGGATACAAACAAACAGGGGACAAAAAACTAGCTATAGACACCGCAAATATTATAACGATGACGACTATGACAAGGACAAAGGAACAAGACGATGGAAAAGAAAATGATAAGAAGAATAGGAATAAACAAAGGAAAAGTGCAACTTACAAGCCAAAAGAAGACACATGGAGCCAGAAAGTAATACATGGAAAGAAAATAAAATACAAAGACACATACGAGGAGGAGAAGAAAAAACGTACAAATACCATGAAAGGAAGTGACAATACAATAAGAAGTCAAAGTTATTCAACAAATAAGGAACACGAAAGGAAGAGGAGGCATACTATTATGTGGGGTACGTGGAACGTAAGAAGCGTAATTGGAGAGGAGGATGAAATAGTCGAAGAAATGAAAATACAAAAGATAGACTATCTAGGGATAACCGAAACGAAAAAGAAAGGCCAAGGAATAAAAGAGTTGAGGGAAGGCTACCAAATGTATTGGTCTGGAGTAGATGTGAGGAGCAGAGGAATTGGAGGAGTAGGCTTCATTGTCAAATCAAGCAAGGTAAAATCAATTATAGAAGAAAGATTTATAAGCGAGAGATTACTGGCGATTAAAGTAAAAATAGATGAAAGGAACATATGGTCTATAACAGTGGCCTATGCACCGAACGATAATGCAAAGAAAGAGCAGAAGGATGAATTTTACGAAGCTTTACAGGCAGAAATAGATAGAGAGGGAAGCAACATAATGATAATGGGAGATATGAACGGGAGAGTAGGAAAGGATAACACAGGCATAGAAAGATATATGGGAAAGAACGGGGAACAAACTAGAAATGATAATGGAAATAGACTAATAGAGTTGTGTGTCGCAAATGATTATGTTATTACAAACACAAAATTCATGCATAAAGATATACATAAGTTCACAAGAGAGGTGTACTCGAGAAAAGAGAAATCCATTATTGATTACTTCATCATAAACAGAGATAATTGGAAAAAGGTAAAAGATGTACGAGTGAAAAGACATGCAGAAATAAGCAGTGACCATTACCTAGTGAAACTAGAACTCACGATAATTACACTAGACGCCAAGGAAGAAAAGAGGAAGAAGGTAACAAAAGACAAAATAAAGTGTTATAAGCTAAAAGATAATAACGTACAAGAAAGATATCAAGAATATATAAATAAAGAAATAGCTAATAGGATAAATACCCCAAAGAATATAGATGATAAATGGACCCAATTTAAAGGAATTATTTTACAGGCGGCAAAAGCTGGATGCGGAGTAATAAGAACTGCAAATATAAGCACAAAGAAAAGCAAATGGTGGACACCAGATATTCAGCAAAAAGTAAAGGACAAGAAAAGAAAGTGGAAGATGTACATACAAACAAGATCAGAAGAGGATCATAATATATACAAGCAGTTAAGGACTGAGGTAAATAAAATGGTTAAGCTTGCAAAGAGACAGTCATGGGAAGAATTTGGTCAGAAGATGAGGGAAAATTACGCAGAAAATCAGAAACTGTTCTATAGCATGTTGAAGAACCTACGACAAAAGAAACAAATAAAACTGAAAAATATAAAGGACAAGGATGGAAACATAATAACAGAGGAAAAACTAATAATGAGAAGATGGAGGGAGCACTTCAAAGAACTAACAGAAACAAATAGCGAAGCGCACGAGAAAGAAAAAAACAAACAAGTAGAATATAGTACAGAAATAAATATTCAGCCAATTATAAAAGAAGAAGTAATAGAAGCCATTAATAAACTGAAATCGGGAAAGGCACCTGGGGAGGATAAAATAACAGCAGATATGATAAAATATATGGGAGATAAAGCAACAACTGAATTTTGTAATCTGCTGAACGATATATTAACAAAACAGGAAATACCGAAAGATTGGAACATGGCAATAATACTACCACTTTATAAGAAAGGAGACATGAGAGAATGCGCAAACTATCGGGGAATTGCATTAACTAGTATACCTGGAAAAGTACTAACAAGGATACTAGAAAAGAGATTAAGGGATATAATAGAACCAACACTAGAAGAACAACAGCATGGATTTAGAAGAGGTAGAAGTGCACAAGATCTAATATTCATAGTTAGACAATTAGGAGAGAAATTTCTGAAAAAAGGAAAAGAAATACATATCTGCTTTATCGACCTACAAACGGCGTTCGATAGAATTAAAAGAGAAGACATCTGGAAAGCTCTAGAAAACAGGGGGATAGAAGGATATATTATCGATACAATAAAGGCCCTGTATAAAGGTAATAAAAATAAAGTTAGAACACATAACGAAGAATCAACAGAATTTGAAACAAAAATAGGATTAAAACAGGGTTGTGTTCTTAGCCCTCTTCTATTCACGATATTAATGGACGATGTTATAAAAAATTGTAAACAGGGATGTGAGAAACTGATAGTGGGTAGCTGGAGAATGCACCAAATTGCCCTACGCGAATTATTGTTCGCAGACGACATGATTGTAGTAGCAGATTCAGAAAAGAATCTACAACAGAATCTAAATATATACCAATCAGAATTCAGAAAAATAAACATGAAAATTAACATAAGTAAAACAAAAACGATGATAATGGCAGGAAAGGAAAAGAAACACAAAATATGCTTAGGGGGAAGACAACTAGAACAAGTTAAAAGTTTCAACTATTTAGGCACAGTAATAGGAGAAAATGGAAGGATAGATAAAGCAATAGCAGAGAGAATAGGAAAGATAGGGATAGGAATATTTTATAACATGCTTAAAGATACATTTTTTGGAAAAAAGGAAGTATCAAAGGAAATAAAAACAGATATATAAAAAAGTAGTAAGACCTTCACTAGTATACAGTTGTGAGTCTTGGACGATTTCAGATAGAAACAAAAGCAGAATAACAGCAGCAGAAATGAGATTCCTGAGGAAAATTGAAGGAATTACAAGGAAGGACAGAATTAGAAATGAGATAATATTTCAAAGAAGGAACCTGAAACCGGTTAAGAGAATTATTGAAGAAAGACAGCTGGGTTGGTTAGGACATTTGCACCGGATGCACGAAAATAGACCATCAAAACAGGTGTATGAAGCCAGAGTACAGGGAAAGAACAGAATAGGAAGACCTAGAATACAATGGGAAGAACAAGTACGACAGGCAGCCGCAGAACGTGGTATACAATGGTGTGAAGCAAGGAACTTGTGGAAGGAAAGAATAAATGCAATAGTAACTTGAAATGTAGTACTAAAATCCGACACCTAACGGTATAAGGATGTATAGTTTAAATAAATAAATAAATATATATATATATATATATATATATATATATATAAATTTGAATTGTTATTACACTAGTTAATTGTTGCTGAGTCTTTTTATCTTTAGCAAGTTGGACTTTAGGCGTTTATTTTCAGATTGTAGGTTTGCTGTGCAGCATTCTGCCGCTGCGTCTTTGTATTTAGCGTTGGTATTTTTGTAGTCTGTATGTGCATGCGTCTAAGATGGCGCAATCCCTTTTCTCCGTTTTCAGACTGAGCTTCCGTAAGAAAACTGAGTGACGCTACTTACCATCTTTTATTTTAGTCACCCACATTCGTCTCCACTGACTAAGGACACACATGATATATAGAAACACCTAGACTATTGTGCGATACGGCTACTGGTTTCGTCTAGATTTTGACCATCTTGAGATGCTATCGCTGCGCCTGCATGCGCCGTAGATAGAAAGATGTTGGAACTCACTATGAGTTCGGAACGTAATGCAGGGAACTGAAAATATTGTTGATAATTTAAGTGACTCGAAGACACCTTCAGGAACTGTGGGTTTAACGCAAAAATTAACTAATTCTAGAAATTTAAGTGTGCTAAAGTTCTTAAATCTGGTGTCTATGTGGGCCGAAATATTGTCAATTATTTCAAAGAACAACTTACGGAGTCGTGATTTTTTATCTGTTCTGTGTTCTTTGGCAATATCGGTCTGTATTGTTTCTTTGTGCTTGAATTCAGGCGCGGCTAGTGATGACGTATTTGGGAGTGCAAGTACAATGATACGAGTGCCTCGTGTGTTTTCGGTGTTTACTAAGAAAACGTTACAGTTAGTACACGAGAATACACGAAGCACTCGCATCATTGTACTTGCACCCCCAAATACGTCATCACGAGCCGCGCCTGGCTTGAATATTTAAACGCTGAAATTTATTCCCCAAATGTTCAAATTGTTCTCCTGAATTCCTGAATTTTTGTATACCAAAATTAATGTCACTAGTTTGATTTTGTAAAACAGCAAATAAGTTGTCAAAAAAATGGATAAAAATGAATACACAAAAAAAGCGAAATTTCTCATTTTTAATTTAGAACATTGACATAATTAAGATTAGGATTGGAATATCTTAAATTCAATTTCGTCTGTAATTTCTAGTCTGCTACTACTTTTCCAACGATAGACGAAGAGGTAAATTAGGAAAGGCGGTAGACCAGCCCTTTCCCCAATTTTATTCCACCCTTCTCCAAATGAACGCGTCTGCGATTGATCATTACGTTTTCTACTTTGGTTTCGAGATAGGAAATCAAAAGTAGTGAGAATAGTTCATTTAAAGTACGATCGAAAGCTATAAAAGTGTTCCCACTTGTATGTTTAAGCTTTTAAGTCTTTCAAATCGACGTTTTCGCGTCGTTTAAACGTGTAATTCGCTTTTTGTAATTAAGGAGGTGTATGGAGGTTCAAAAACTCAATGAATGCGCTAATAAATTATTCATTACAAATATTGACATGGGTTTATATATTAATGAATAGGCTAGGCTGCTGATTGAGGTTAAAAAGGCGTATATCGACAAGGCAATATGTATAAGTATAAATTGGTAAAATCTAATATGAGAGAGGTTTTGTAAAATGAAAGTCTAGAAAGGTAAATAGAAACGTTTCAGCAAAAAAATATTTTATTTTTCAATTGTATCCTTCCTGTAACTCATTGAAATTAATCCAGCGATATTCAAGTCTTTGTGTTCTTTCAGAAAAGTAAGTTCTATCCAACTGTTCGAAATATGTGCTGGTTTCAGTGATTACCTCTTAATTCAAATCAAATCTCTTGCCACTGAACCATGTTTTCAGGCATATCTAGATTCTGTCAAGCAGAAGGAAAAATAGTGATCGATATACAATGCCAAAGTGAGGGCTTGACAAGAATTCAGTTTCTACAGATTGCTGATTAATATTCTGAGAGGAAACTATATTTAGAAGAATCGTCCTCGATGCTGCTAAACTAAATTAAAAGAGTAGGGTTAGAAAAAGTACTCTAACGAGAAGTGAAGATGACTGATTCGGTAGGGTCGCAGTGGTGTTTGTATATACAGGTGTCTCAGAACTCCGAGAGGAAACTGAAAGATGCTGAAGAAGAAGCGAATGATAAAATTTATTTGGTAATGAAACACATAATATGTTTTTCATATATAACGTGTGTTCATTTGAAAAGTCAATCTAGGTTAATTTGAAATTTTGATAGAATGAGACGCAAATATATTAGTATGTGTTTGTTGTTCCGTAAACGTAAATCCAAATGACATTTGATAATGTCAATGTAAAATAATCGTGAGTCGATTCTGATTTAAATAAATTGCTTCTCAGTTTTAAAATGGCTTTCACTTTAGAACACAAAATTTTTTTAGTCCAGGCTTATTTTCGAAGTGGTAATAAAATTGATGGTTTATGGGTTTATTCAGTTCAAGATTGCATGGTAGAATTTCAAGTTGAGTTTCCACATTTTGTAATAGATTATATACAATTTAAGAATACTTTGGATAGAACTTTAAAACTTTTTGCTGAAACTGGTAGTCTCTTAAGAAAATCAGGCAGCGGAGCTGTTAAAAAACGTACACCTCAAGTTGTCAATCGTGTTGAAGAAATAATGGAAAATGAACCACAAACATCTGTTTGGCATTTGAGTCAACAAATAAACCTTTCTGTTGGCACAACTCACAAGTTATTAAAAAAAGATATGCAACTTGATCCATACCGTGTCACAGCAGTACAAGAATTGTTAGAAATATTACCCACGTAGACCACAGTTTTGTAATTGATTTGTAAATATGAACAATAATGGAGAACTTTCGCAAAGAGTCATCTTTACTGATGAAGCATGGTTTTATAAAACGGAATACCTAAATTCAAAAAATACAAGAATTTGGAGTACTGAAAATCCACGTGTAATTAATGAAGAATCGCTACATCCAGAGAAAATTGGTGTTTGGGCAGCGATAAGCCAAAGGCGAATCATTGGACCAATATTTTTTCAGGGAACGTTAAATGCTCAAAGGTACCGTACGGAAATTTTACAACCATTTGTCAATCAGTTGCATGATGATGAACTTCAAAATGCATATTTCTAACAAAACGGAGACCTTGTCACTGTACTGCAGAATCTTTGGATTATTTAAGAGAATTTTTTCATGAGCGTATAATTAGTCGAAATACTGAAATTGCCTGGCCTGCACGTTCATGCGATTTAACACCTTGCGACTTCTTTTTGTGGCCTTATCTAAAAAACAACATATTTCGAACACCTACATATATTGAATTTGAATGATATGCTACAGAGAATCGAACAGAAATGCATGTAAATTAATAACAATCCAGCAATGTTGCAGAATATCATCAGAAATTTTGAACGGAGGATTTTAAAGTGCATTGATCTTTTTAACGTTTGCAATATTTTTCAATAAATACCTATTATTTGTTATTTATTTGTATGTATGGAACTGTCAAAATATACGACTTCGCAGGTTAAGTAGTAAATTTTAATTTACGACTTACTTCAAAATGGTCTCAGTAAATCACATGCTACTAGATTGACTTTTCAAATGAACACTTGTTAGTTTTGTATATAATGGTATTCATTTAAGGTTATCTTAATAGTAGGTTATAACTAAAGCTGGGATTATATAAAAATGCATATTTTTTATTTATTATATTCTTGCAGATCTATACGGATCACGTAAAAATATTTACGACTACCTTTGTTTTGCATATCTTGCATATAAATACTGTTTTGAGCATATTTAATATAAACTTGCATATTTTATGATTTATTTCTAAAGTGCACCGTACAAATATATATAAAACCATTTATTCATAATATATCAAAATTACACTAACAGTCTGCATGAGCATTTCCGTACAGCGAAAATTCCCACATTTGTGTTTATCAGGTCTGGGAAGTTCCGTGAATCTACGAGCAATTAGGTTGACCTATAGGTCAGTCATATCACCAGTTGCGTTTAGTTAGTTTTCGAAAGTATATGTACACGTAATTTTACTTTGATATTTTTGATATGTCAAAATCATATTCAAATGTGTCGATCTGGATAAAAGATCACTGCCAGATAAAACCGAAGAAACGTACACTCGATTACTTACAAATTTGAAAAACATTGAATCGACAGTTTCACCAATAAGCATACTTATTGACTTTGATTTAGCGATGATGAATGCAGTGTCTGCAGCATTTCCGCAAACCAGGCAACGGGGATGCTTTCTAAATTTTTCTCAGTGTTGTTTCCGTCACATCCAGTTGTAACGTTTGGCTATTTTTTAATCCTTTGCAAGTAATAATTGTAACTGGGGATACCAATTTGCAAGTTACTTTAAGAGTTAAAGAAGTAATATGAGATAGATATGCAGTTTATCATTTATTTAAAATGATTACTTTGCTGATTATGTTGGACGCCACAGGAAAATAACCGTTCCTGTCGGTATAAGTTAATTAAGTATATGCCCGGTGATTCACTAACTCTAGCAATGGGACGCTTCAATTATACTATTGAAATTGATATATATATTTTGTACTAATAATCTCAGGTCGTGTGATATACGAAAGGTGTGTGTATGTATCCCCTGTATTATAGCAATAAATAGAGCACTGTCATTATTTATTATAAGAATATTTACATAAGCAAATATCGGCTTTGTAAATGTATCTATAAATATATGGGTAAGTAATTAATAAAATATCAGATTACATATAAACATATATATATTGAATTTAACACATAGGGACTTTTTACATCAATTGAATAGTGTACAGATAACTAAATATGAATATGGTATTGCTATACCTTGCAAATGTTTTTTATAAAGTTCGTTTGATTCTTTTACTAAAATGTCTAGGCCTTTCTTTCTGATATCAGTATGCTTATCTTTTGCTATCGATAGACTTAAGGACATAAACTCCTACCTTGTGGTGATACCGGAGCTCAGAGGAGTTTCACAAAACAAACGCCCATTTAACTTTTCACTATAAGGATTCTTTGTTGTAATCCAAATTGTTTAAAGCGCGCACAGGTAACTTTATTACTGTGTTGATTCATCCTTTGCGAGTGCTATCAAAACTAGCGTATTTAGTCTTGTTAGGTCCGACGTTTTTTTATTTGCGTCGTACTAGACCTAAGTAAATCAGCCGTTCGCTATTTCTCGCAGGGCTTGATTGACTGATACTTCCTTCTGTGCTATTTCTTCCTCCTTCCCCTTTCATGCGAAAGAATGTTTCCAGAATATTACACAGTCAGAAGAACTTCAGCGTCCATATGAAGCAGAACTTGAAATTGACCTAACAATGCGATTGTTGCCTGCTCTGGCGAATGCCAGAGCACGAAACAATCGCAGCAAATGTGGTAGATATCTATGAACAGTTGTGCGAAGAAAATGTTATTCCACAAGAAGCTCAAGGTGTGCTAGACTACCTTTGTGGATACGTGGATAGGACGCCCTCAACGACGTCGCCGTCGCCCGCCGCGTTTTCCTCATGTTATATGGAATTGCTTTGATGGTGTGAATGAAGATTTACCTAAAACCAACAGTTCCGTGGAAGGATGGCATCGAGGCTTTGACCAGCAAGTTTCTTCAAACCATCCAAATATTTGGAAATTTATTGAAGCACTGCAGAGAGAGAGCAGAGTCTTAACGAACTCAAAATAGAGCAATATGTAAATGCTGCCGAACCACCAAAAAGCCAGAAAAGGTACCGGAATTGTGCTGACAGAATAAAGCGTCTTGTCAGTAACTTCGATATTCAAGGAAACATAGTCAATTATTTACGTGGGATTGCGCATAATTTTAATTTTTAATATTAGTAGATATGTAATTAGGTAGGATATATCTGTTAAGTATTATATGATTTACTAGAATAAACTTAAAATAGAATCAAAAACAAAAAAAACTTCTAAACACGCCAGCCAGCAGTTTATGCTGCCAGTCCTAAGCCTGAATAAAGTGTGAAGGAAAGTTGATGCTATTGTTAATAAATGTAACTATAACATATTTTCGACCAAGCGATTTTCGGTCTATTGCTATTCGGTCTATTGAGTTTGGTCTACTCGCCGTGAGCAGACATATGCTAACTTGCAACCTATCAATGTTTGTCATAAACAATTTTTTTTAACCTATCGCAATGGTCATTTAGAGAACCTAAAGCTTTTTACGGGACATTGGTTTAGACGATCTAACGCAACACATTTGGCAAATTATTGGTGATTTGTTGACTATTAAGAATTCATTGGGGTTGGAAATCTTTTACTGTTGCTAAAGGTTACATTGAATCTTCCTTAAAGGCGAAAATAAAATATCTCAAATTCTTTGAACCAAATAAACTAATTCAGACCTTTCAGGATGCTCAAATGAAAGTATTACTATTAATAACGACAACAGTTTTCACCAAAATATTCTATCTACTTATAATTTGCCTGGCGATACCATAAATGCGCAAGATACACCTCATGTAACTATCAACATATATAGGCCTTTCACGATACGAAGACTTGCACGTCATTGATGACGCTTGCACAGTGTAGCAAGATGTGTATCTTTGTTATGTAATGAATACAGCAGACCAATTCCGTGCTCGCCATGTGCGCCGATGTGAGAATGATTGTATTGCATTAGAACTAATAAAAAGCATTCAGTATGTGTTTGGTACTTGCTTAGACTGCATGTAAGTGTAAGCATACGTCATAAAATGTCGTAAATACGCGAATCAAACATTCCCGAGCACGACAACGTTACCAAGGAATTTACCATCGGTACAATGTTTATGACCGATGGTGTCGCAACAATGTGTTCTGTAGGCCGGTCTCTTAGAAAATATTGTCCTAACTTGTTACATATTACTTGTAAACTCCATGCTCTACACCTTGTGGCAGAACAGGTTCGTAGATGTTATCCAGAGGTAGATGCTTTAATATCGAGTACAAAGGCAATATTCCTGAAATCTCCAAAATGTATTCGGGAATTTCACGAATTGTGTCCCCATACCCCTGAGCCACCACAGCCGATTCTGACGCGTTGGGGTACATGGTTACGGGCGGGGTTTTACTATCATGAACATTTTGAAAAAATTAAAAGGACGTGGTTTTATCATTCGATCCGAAGGAAAGTGCAGCTATCAATACAAGCCAGAGAAAATTTCAAGATGCCCAGATTAAAATGGAAGCAATAACAAAATTAGAAAATTCGTCGCTGTCGTTAGAGGAATCACTGCAAATCGTTAAAGATGTTCACGCACAACTGTGTGCTGTAGAAGACGCAAAAAGTGAAAGTGTTCTAATTAAATTTGAAAGTGTTTTAGACAGAAATGCAGATTTTGACACCTTAACCCGTATTTGTGAGGACAAGTCTACAGATGCGTTAAGTTGCTTAAAAAAGTATTTTGATTATGCGAATATAACATCACTAGATGTAGAACGCTCGTTTTCTGAATATGAACATATTTTTTCCTCACGGCCGACATGTTTTTTCAGAAATAACCTTAGAAACGCACCTGATGTTGAAAATATACAATCGGATTTCTCCAGTTTGTCAATTCTTGGAAGACGCTTAAAACGGTTAGTGTTTTTATAAATCCTCTGTCGTCCACACAATCACTGATTTCGTACATTTTCCATTTTATTTTTAGGTACATACAACGCTGCTATAATATGTACTATTCTTATTTTTCGTTTGATTATGCATATTACTTTAATAGCAGAAAACCAAATGTATATTTAATTATTTCTGATAGAATAAATGTCTCTACTTCTATACTTATATCGGTAACAAGCTCATGTTGCGTCCCTATTCTATCGCATATTCTAATATATTACGAATTACACTCCCATATCGGCGCTCATGGCGCGCACGGAAATTGGTCTGCTCTAGTAATTAATAATGATTCTCTAATTATAGGTATCAAATAATTGACATGACGTGGGAGATATATAGGGTATGTTGAAGTCATAATTCATAATAAAATATATGTAAATGAAGTAGATGCATACATATTAATACAAAGGTGTTTTTAATAATATAAAATATTATTAAAAATCTGGTGTGAAGAACACAAATACAGGTTCACTATTAATATTTTTGTGAACGTGTCCGAACATATCCCTCCCCAGAGACGTAGATACGTATTTCGCCTTTCTACAGGCTCATTGGTACGCCCCTGCTGGAGAAAGGATGAAGGAGGGTGAAGGCGTCGTTACTTCACATTGGTTATGTGGACGGGGCGAGGTATTTCGGCTGTCTGACAACAGGCAGCGCTGAATTTACTTCTACGCTGGATAATTTCTGTGATGTGGCTGTGATAAAGGTGGGGCCTTAAGCCCTAAGGCAGAATCGCCATGTGATAATAGTGCCGTTTGTGCAAGTTCGTGGCAGGGCGCCATGTGATAATGTAGGGCCCTGTGTGATGAGGTCCTATGTGCCTGAAGGATCGGCACGTAATGTGGGCCGCTTGGGCGGCCCCATTGGATAGCAGGTTAGGGCGACTTATCGTAGTAAATGATACGCACAAAGTTCGGGTAACATCTTATAATTACTTTAACACTTACAACTGGTTAACAAAGTATTTACATCGAGTACTATTACTATGACTGTATATGTGAATGTGAATATGAATGTGAATGTGAATCTGAATCTGAATGTCTCTCACTTACATTACTGTCTTTATATATTCGAGATGATCCTTGTAATTCTTTCTAGAATATAACACAAACCCTGACATATAGTTTGTGTATGCAATAAACACGTGAGTGAGTGAGAAAACAAGGTCGTGTTTGTAAAACACGTTACCTTTTGTATTAAAAAGAACGAGGTTGTAGCCTCGCTGAGAGTGTTTGCATATACATGACTATATTGCGTTATCACATGGCGATGTGGTTCTTTTTTGTGAATGTGTCAAAAGATATCCTTTCTCCAGCAGGGGCGTACCGATGAGCCTTTAGAAAGGCGAAATACGTATCTACGTCTCTGGGGAGGGATATGTTCGGACACGTTCACAAAAATATTAATAGTGACCTGTATTTGTGTTCTTCACACCAGATTTTTAATAGTATTTTATATTATTAAAAATGCCTTTGTATTATACAAAACTGGTGGGGTTTACCTACTCATGTATGTTTCAATTATTCTGATCCATACGTATTAGTTAATACATTTATTATTTATACTTTAGATGTAACCTTTGCATTTGATAAAGAAAACTGCTTTTTTAACGACTTTATTAATGCAATTTACTTACACAAATACTACAATATGCAATATCTTTCATCAATATAATAGTAAACAAACGTTGAGAAGTATATTAATGACAATTAATTGTATTAATAAAGTTAAAAACACATGTCTGATGAACTATCTTCATCGTTACTTTCATTTCCAATATTAATAAAAAATTCAGGAGGTTCATCGCGATCTATACCCACTTCCTTATCCCACCATTCTTGTATTAGTTTTTTCGTATGATGAGTGTTGTTTTGCCAAGGTTCAGATAAAATTGTATTCAATGCCCTTTTCTATATTATTTTTGATTTATCAATGGAACGTCCACTCAGAAGAAAGAAGTTGTTCATATTGACAACTTTTCTGAGTATGGGGTAAAGTTGTCAATATGAACAACTACTTTCTTCCTGTCATGCTTTCGTTTAGGGCTGACCAGTATATTGCCTTTACCAACATCAGTACAGATTCTGCTAACAGTTGTAAGGCTTACACCTAATGCTCCAGATACACGCTATAAATAATATAATTTATTATAATTATACCATTACCACGTTCTTCCTTAAAGTACGCGATTGCAGCTGCAATTAGCGATTTACTCTGGCTAGACAACGGTTTCGGCATTATTAGGTAAGCGAATAACTCCACTTTAGTTATACGAATAATTGTCGGTAATAAAGACGAGATAAAAACAGTGGAAACTAATAAAAACGTATAAACAACAAGAAAAATAAATGAGAGAACAAATTTGTCAAATGACAGAACACATTTATCAAATGACAGAACACATTTGTCAAATTACCAATTGACAAATTTGTCATCAATGAACGCTTCTTTCTCAGTCCTATAGACTTATACGGCGATATTAACGTTGAATTTTATCAGGTGTACATACATTAGTATATGACATTACTAGGAGTAGAAAGCTGTCATTTTTGTGTCGAGCCCAGAAGTTTGCTGTTGATAGCCGAGACAGTGCAAACTGGGCGAGACACACAAAGCTTTCTACTCCGTGTGATGTATACTATTTTTTCTTTAAAATAATTTTTACCGTTCTTGTGAGCTACACATTTAAATATATCATGCATTATAGTCGCTTAAATATAGGTTTTATAAATCTGTCAAACAACTGTCAAAGTGTTTTGTGTAAACTTTTATTTATTTAAGTAATATTAAAAGTACAATTATGAACAGAATAATTTTGTATATTGAAATCACTATTGCCTATTTCGATGTCGGTGTTGATAGAAGTAGTTGACATTCTGACATTTCCCATTTTGATATTTAATAAAAAATCTGGTCAAGTTTGTGGCCTTTAGACGAAGAGCAGCATACTCTCTGTACATATTCATGTAAAAGTCTCCGATTATAGTAAAAGAACGTTATATTGCGCACTGACACTTATACGTACCTCAGCAACTAAATATTCTCTGTTCGGTGCATTAACTAAGAAATTGTCAATTTCACCTTTACACAATACCTTAGATTTTTTTGGTTTATAACCTTCGTCTTGACGCTTTAAAAATGCTGTCAATTTGTTATATTTTCCAATATTTACATTATGTGTTAAGTTTAGTTGAGCTTTAATGATTGAATATTGTGCCCATAATATGGAGCTTTTCAAATTTTTCGATAAACTTGCAAAATATGCCAACAAAACGTTTTCGGTGAAGTTGTTGACATTTTGTTCTCTAGTCCACTTCAGAAATTTTGCATACGCATTTTCATACACTTTACGAGATTTGGTCGGGATTAAAGTTGCAGCAGCTTGATTGGCAATTTTTGTTAATTCTGGTGGCGTACATCGAAATTCTTCTTCGCTCATTTTATAAATATTTGACAGTTATCAAATAATCGTTCAGTCACTTTAAGGAGTTATGATTGGTCGGTGACATTTTCTTACTAGTAAAGAAATGAGCCCATTCTTTTACTAGTAAAAAAATGAATTATTTCTAAGGTATGTATTCAGTAACAAAATGATCATATTTTAGTACGTTTGAAGAAAAAGGTATTTTATTTGCTACAGATTTGTAATGCCAAAAGTTCAATAAATGACGTGCACGTCTTCGTATCGTGAAAGGTCTATATACTGCCTACAATACAGGAGCTTAATTTAAATAAAAGTTGTTGTACCGTTTTTATTAAATTATGTATTTAATACTTAATTGACTATGTTTGCATTTGACAAATCGACTTCACATTCTTGACGTTTGAATTTCCGTTGGCCGAAGCGTTATAGCGTTGTTATAGCAGCAAATTAGAATGACATATTAAAAATTTGTTGAATTTTCTCATTTTATATCAAAGATTTCTCTGTTTGATCTATCAAAACTGAAATAATATGACATCTGTCAAATATTTAAGTTGTTAAGCAGTTCAAAAATTCGAACGCTAAATTTTTCAAAATTCTCCATGTGCTTCAGGAGGGATTTCAAAACGCAAAGTAAATATAGCAAAAATTAAAGTTTATCTTGAAAAATGCCCGTGAAAATGTCAAAATGTAAGTTTTCTCAATTCGTTAGATAATAGAATACAGTGTAATGTGATTTCTTGCGTAGGTTGTTGTGAAACCAATTACTTATATAATAAAGGTCTAAAAGGCAAAGGAACCATTGATAGATCTTTGCTAACTAGAAGACAACACGAAGATTTATTAGCCCAACCCCGACCGTAAGTTTAAACATACAAATTCTTCAATGCTTTAACTTTATTTTCAATTCTAGACAACCAAAATCACCACCACCACCGAAACGGAAGGTTAAACAATGTATAATACCTAAAATATGCCCACCACGCATCGACCAATTGGCTATACCCACTCAAAAATTAATTGAGGGCGTTCTGCAAGATTTTAATAGGACTTTAGAAGCCGAACGTGTAGTTCGACTGGTAAACCTTGCGCATAGTAATCGCGATGAGAAACCAAGGTATTCGTCTCAAAAATGTCGCCAAAAGAAGAAGAAGAAGAAGCATAAGAACAAAAAGGAGAATTGCCTAAAAGTTTGGCTAAAGAAGAGAATCAAACGGTCCGCTCATTTAGTTATGATATTGATTCTACAAAGAAGAGAGTTTATGCCAAACTATAGGCAATTGTTGGTCTCCATGGGAATTTTCAAAGCACTAAGACTGAAGAGAAAATGTAGACGTTGCATGTGCCGATACACTAAAACATATTTAATGAAACTATGTGAGCAGCTTGCCGTATATATCGATATGGACTTCACACCGTATAAAAAACTCCCACCTATTGAGTCTTTGCCAGTTTCTGAAGTTGAGTCTGTGGAAAGCAAGAGACACATCTATTGGCAGATGAGGGAGCCATCAGAAGGTATAATTATTTCAAAGAAAGTTGATATATAAAGTTAATAGAATTATCTATGTCTTGATATTCTTTACATAATTTTTAAAGATGTTGCAAGATAATTTGAGCTTTATCAACTATAACAGCTTATACGAATTAGTTTTAACGATATTTATGAATAGAGGAGGAGGAGGAGGAAGGGAAGGAGGAAGAGGAAGAGGAGAAAAAGGAAGAAGAGGACAAGGAGACAGAAGTGGAAGGAGAGGAGGAATCTAGCGAAGCTGCTGAAATTGAAGAATCTGAAGCGGAAGTAACTGAGGTGGAAGGAGGGGTAGGAGAAGGTGAAGGTATTAAGGACGAAGAGGAAGAAAAGGAAATTGCTAAAGAAATTGAGGAAGAAGGAGAAGATTTTATTACTGGCGCGGAGGGCGAAGGAGAATTTCCGCCTATTCTAGGTGAAGGTCTGTGAATATTTTTGAATATATATTGATTTTAAAGAGTTATATTTCTTGGGTATTTAAATAGAAGAAGAAGGTGAAGGAAAAGACGAGGATGAAGGGGAAGGTGAAGACGAAAATGAAGCAGATGTAGGCGGCGGAACAGAAGGTGACGCCGAATCTCCCGCTGATGAAGGTGAATCTCCCGCTGGTGAAGGTGAATCCTCTCCTGAAGCAGATGACGGCGCTGGCACAGAACAGGAGAACGAAGGTGAGGAAGAGACCACAGCAGGCGAGACTGCAGTTGAAGAAACAGAAGGTGAAGAAAGCGAGAAACCTGAAGGAGAGACGACAGTTGAGGAAGGAGAAGAAGATAATACCCCATTCGAAGGTGAAGTACCCTCTGGGAATGAGGAAATTGTCAGTGGAGAAGAAGTCGATGTTTCTCCTGATGAAGGTGAAGTCGAAGTTTCTCCAGAAGAAGGCGAAGTCGAAACTTCTCCAGAAGAAGGCGAAGCTGAAGTTTCTCCAGAAGAAGGCGAAGTTGAAGTTTCTCCAGAGGAGGGCGAAGTCGAAGTTTCTCCTGACGAAGGCGACTTTGAATATATTGAAGGTGAAGAGGAATATGGAATCGAAGAAGGCGAAGAAGAGATAACAACAGCTCCCATTGAAGAAGGAGAAGAAGCCGAAGGTCCGTTTGAGGAAGGTATAGAAGAGCAAGGTGAAGAAGCGTTAGGTGAAGAAGTGGAGGGCGAAGAAGAGGAAGAGATAGAAATAGTTCCGGAAGGCGAAGTAAAACCCGATGAAATTTCTACGATTACTGAAGGTGAAGAAGAAATTCTTGTTGAAGAACATCCACCAGAATCTGTTAGCTATCTGACCTGTCAAGTTTATGCGTCATGGCTCGACGAATTTTCTTCCAATATAGTCAAGTATGGAAAGTGTTTGAGAAGATTTAGAGAAATTCTTGAAGGTAAAATATTACGTTATAAATATACTGATATGAAAATAAAATTTTAGGTTTATACAGGGCGATTTATGCTGAGGTACAAAACGCAATTATTTCAACTAAATACGAGTATCTTGCGAATTTGTTACCAAAAATGTCAACAAACGCTGTCTGTTTGTAAAGGTGATCTGCATGATTACAAAAAAGTTGTTATTTATTTAGACAATATTGATACTGATTCACAATTCACTGTGCGCAATCTAAGAATTATTTTTGTCATTTGATTCAAAGATAAAATATACGAGTGACGTCCAGGAACTGATACCCGTTTTCAAATAAAACTTTTTTATAAAACTTTTTATCTACGACTAAACAATAAAGAAGGTATTATATTAGTGATTATTAGTTAATAATGGGACTCATAATGAAATGCGACCGTTCTTATTGGCTCAATGCAGAGAATAATAATAACATTTTTTCCTCCGACAATAAAACATAGTTTTACGAGCATTACCACAGTAACGATAAACAAGCCCGGATATTCTATCTGTCAAACGAGTCGTTGATACGATAAACTTCAAATATTGCTAAATGTAGCCATTTCAATATTTATACAAATAAAAACTCATTTTCTATTATAAAATCATTAAATTATTTAATTTTTTTTTGTTAATCCTCAGACAAGCGCAGCCATTTTATTAACTGTCGAAACGTCAAGCGCCATATAGATATTATAGTATAATGTTGTCTTTTCTTTTGGTAATTTTCAGTTAGTCGTAGATAAAGTAGTGTATAATAACTTGTAATAGTGATTATTATTTCCTCGAGCTGAGTTACTCCCTCGCCGCATTGCGGCTCGGTTCGTAAATTCAGCTCTTTGGAATAATAACCGTCGTTATTGTCTCGTTGTATAAACTACTATTATTTTACGTTTTCATACCGTATGCTGGCTTTTTTACATAGTTCCTATTTAAATTCAAACATTAGTCGTATCTTGTAACGAGCTCTTGAATACCAGCATCATAGAACTCTGCTCCCATTCCACTAAGAAAAGTTGTAACCTCTTCTTTGAAGTCTTCATTGTTTTGAACGCGTTTTCCTTCCAGAAGCTCTTCCAGTTTGGTGAAGAAATGGTAGTCACTAATGGCCAAGTCAAGGCTATACGGGGGATGATCGATAATTTTCCAACGAAATTTTACAAGGACTTATTTCGTTTACATGGTAATATGAGGCTCCCATGAAGCACGGTGCCGCTAGACACCATTCCGCGCCTTTAGTTCTGAATCGACCGTCGCAGTTTCTTCAGTGTCTCGCAGTATACATCTGCGTTTATGTTGGTTATTTGCGCCATGAACTCAATAAGCAAAACTTCTTACCGGTCTCAAAACACTGTAGCCATTAGTCTTCGAGTCGAGGTCGTTTGTTTGAAGTTTTTTGGTGTAGTCGGTGAACCAGCATGATGCTACTGCATAGATTGACGTTTAGGTGCAGGTGTAACATAAGAATCACAAGCTTCATCCACTATCATTATTTGAATAGCGCTTTAAAAAGCTTAAAGTAGAGGCCATGCCTTTCTGTTTGTGTTCGTCTGAGAGCAGGAACTCACCTCGCATAAATTTTTCCATAGTTTACATGAATTAGCACAACTTTGGGAATAATAGAGCGAGACACGTTTGGAAAATTCTTACTAATGTTATCCAAACTCAAACTCCGATCTTGTTTAATCAGTTAGTTAATTCCAACAAATCATCCCTAATGATGGTCGGATGGCCACTTCGTTCTTCATCATGAACACTTTTTCTTCCAGTATTAAAACATCGACACTAACGACGCACAGATTACTCATCCATCACATCACCGTGCAAACGTCTTTGATTTGCCTAAATATTTCAATTGACCGCACATATTTAGCGTTGAGATAACGAATTACAGCCTCCACTTCACGAACGTGGGCACGTTCAATTTTTTTATATTTAGATGATTCACCAAAACAACATTAACTGTCAGTATGCCATGCGAAGTTGTACGCAGATAGCAGACGACTGACAAACTATACACCGTTCACGATTCGAAGACGTGCACGTCATCAATGATATCAAAACAATGTTGCGAAATCATTTGCAAAATCCATTGGCAAAATTGATTTGTTTACTTTTTAGGTTAGGGTAATAAACGTTTACGTCAAACTTGCAATATTTAGGTTATATAATAGTGAAAAGTTGGGAATATAAAGTAATTTTTTTATTCATTATCGCGTTTTGCTTCAGTAATCCAGCAATCACGGATGCAACAAGTAGCTTACATTGGCTGCAAAACGCTTTCAGCATTTCAAACCAAGAGTAAACAAATAGACGCAAAATATGACAGAATATGTGCCAACACTGAACATAAATATGCATTCGCAGTGATGTTGATATAATATTATATATATTTAGTTTATTGTTTTTGTGTTGGTGTTTCTGAAAATTCTGTTGATGACGTGCACGTCTTCAAATCGCGAACGGCGTATATTAACGATGAGTCTGATACTCGCGGTCATAAAAACGAGGTGTGTACGCAAACGGGTATCAGTTTCCGGACGACCCTCGTATTTAAGGGTTGAACTCTTTTATTTTAAGATAAAAATGAACTTCACGAACTTGTTCACGTAATTCTTAAAGTATCGGAAAGGAAAGAACTGTTTTGTAAAGTAACTTTTTTTGCGAAGTAGGTATAAAGAATTTTTTTTCACAAGAAATCTGAATAAATAATATAACGGAACAGAAACAGGAAGACAATACATTAAAAATTAATTTTAACAGGCTATGAAGAAAGAAACTTTATTCGAATTATAAAATTTATATAAATAATTAAAATGGCAGTATAAATCAATTTCAAAACAAAGTTAAAAAAAGTCGTTCTACTTTCTAACTGTCAATTTGTGTGAACTTTCTTCACATGAATGGGGTTTTGAAGTAATATATTTCCATTCTACATTGGACCTATAAGTCACAATGGGCTTTAAACATTACATAATAAAGATAGATAACACTAGTCAATAAATTTATATTTTTTCAGTTCTTCTTTAGAAACTATATATTGAATTATATTGAATAAATCTGGAAGATTTCACTTCGCTGTGCGATTGTTCACCATGACCAGTCTCCTTAATGTTTCAAAATTGTGGAAAAATTAATAAAAAAAAGGTTTGGATTTCTCATAAATTTTTCAATTAGTATTTTATTGGATCCATTGTACCCGTTTCCTTCTAGAACCTTTTTTTCTTTCAACTAATGGAGTAAATTTGTATTTTGTCACTACTTACAATTCCTAAAGTTCAGCTGTGCATGTTCAATACCTTTTCTAGAATCTTAATTTGATTGGTCGACCCTCTAACTAATTATATTATTATAAGAACAATTTAATTTAAATTGAACTTATGCTTCATAAAAAACGACCTGTCAAAGTGACAGATGATTAACTTTTGTATTACTAGAATTACATCATGGCTAAATTGATCAACTTTTTTCTTGGACATATAAACGAATAAATAAATAGAAGAAATCCCTAATACGATTATATATTTTTTTTTGCTGTTGAATAATTCACTCTGTATTTACTTAGTAATATCAAATTTAAATCAATTTTCATTTTTATTACTGAAACATTTGATCAATTCTTAATTTAGTTTTGTATTTGGTGAAGCCAGTAACCCAATTTTTTAATTAACTTAATACATTTTCAGTGCGAAGCATATATTATACCGACACAATAGCCAAGATCCTGAACAATTGGGGCACTTATTTGAAGGATTCCAGAGAATTTGAGAAGAATATGACCAAATACTTGGTAGGAAGACCGGTTACGAAATGTGCTAAATGTGGCGAATACACTTTGTATAACATACCCCCTGATCATGACATACCTCCAGAATTGAAAGTGGCGGTAGATTCTACTGTTAGATGGAAGCAAATTCTCGATGAAGCTGAAAAACTTTGCGAGATGTATACCGCTGAACCTGAAGACACTATGTCTATGGCTAGCCACGAAACGGTTCAGATAATAGATGCCGTTTTGGCAACCAGTGACACGTCAATGTATGTTTTCGAAGATTTCCTCCCTAACGTTAACAATAGCAATGATCAGAATAACTCTAGAAACAATAACAGAGGTAGAGGTAGGAGATATTAATCGTTGGTTTCGCTTTGTTTCTTTGCCTTTGGTGCTTTTTTATTATTGGAATATATGTGTTCTCTGCCAGTGTTTGTTTTTATATATACATATTTGTATTGATTTTTATTTTTAGAAGCATAATAAAGCTTAACAACTTATTTTTTTAACTTTTATTTTTATCGAATTATACACCGTTGTTACACTTTAAAAATGATCCTTATAACGATTGGGCATTTTTAATAATTTATTTAAATTAATTGCTAACTCTAAGTCATCATAGGCTGTTCAAAATTCAATATTATCGTTTAATATAATTTATTTACTTTAATGGCTAATTATCGAACATCATAGGCTATTTCAAACTCTGATATCTGCATGTAAGTTTGTATGTTAAAATATGTCACTATAACTATTTTTAATCCGGAGCTTTGAATCTACTTAGGTGCAAGTTTGACATTTTGAAATTTTATGCGAAGTCATGGTTCGTATATTTGAATTTATATTTCAATTATTCTTCTTCTTAGGCAATTTTAGGTAAGCAGGTATTAGTATAATACTTAAGTATAATAATTAAGTTGTATTTTTTATTAGAATTTTGTAAACCTATTAGGATGGTTTAATTGATCGAATAACTATTTTTCACTTAATTCTGGTCTTTACATTTTTGGTTTGCTTGGAGCGAGACTCTATAAACTTTTTGTTGTAGATCGCTGTAACGTTTTGTATAATTTTTCTCATTACCAAAACTCTTAATTACTGCGAATTATTTAGTGAATTTTTGATGTTGGCTTCCTCAATTGCTTTTTAATCATGTCAGGATATCTGAGTAATTATCAATCTTTTATTTCAATATTCCGTATGGGGGTAGTACTTTTTTTGTTAATAATGACGTATCCATCTTTCTGCTTAAATTCACGGACAATCATTCTTGACGTTCTCTTCTTAATAATTCCGCTTTGAAGTAAGTCGACGAGTGTTAAAACTAAAAGTCATTTTGAATTGGAACAGTGTTTCTGTTCTGCGGCATGCAGGAATTGACAAATTGAGTTTATTTCATATAAATTCACTAGCGTAGTGTTATTTAGTCGAGGATATTTTTTCCCCGGATTTGAAAGTTTTACACCCACGTGTTTGATTCAGGGCTGTTATTATCTGCTAAGAAAAGCTGCTATGTTAGTATTGGCTAAGAAAAGCTGCTATGTTAGCATCTGCTAAGAAAAGCTGCTATGTTAGTAACGGATAATGTGAAATCTATTTCATCCGCAGACATCTAATTACCCGGACACAGGACATCAACGCAATTGGATCTAAGGGTCATCTTTCACGCAAGGACACAGTACCTACATTACATAACATTTTTTTTGTGACAGAGTCCCGAAAAAAACAATATAATAGTGATTTTGGAGGAACGCATGGCGTCCTAAAACATGGTGTTCTACTCACCATTTTATAATTTTTTTTTCTCTTGCCTCAATATAAAATTTAACTAAGTTCATTTCATATATTAATCGCTTAATCAGTTTTCTAGTTTAAATTTTAGTAGTATTTTTTTTAATAGTATCAATCTCACATGTCACATTGTTTTAAAGTAAACAAATTTGAGTAAATTAAATTTAATATTTTTTTATCAGTAACGGAATCCTATGTAATTTTATATCTAATTTTATTTAAATAATATATTTTCCATTTAATTGGTAAACTTTAACAATTATAGAATAACATCCTAGTTACATTTAATTTTTTTTTATCTTAAACATATATTTTTGCATATACAGGCTGAACCTTTTTTTATATTACTATTTGATTGGAGTATCCGATTATGTGAATACATTGTGGTTTTAATAATTTATTGCATTATTAATTTCTATTTGTGTGTACCACCTAAGTACGTATTGCATATACGGAGTGTATCGAACCTGTGTAAGGTTATTAAAGCTTTAATGGATTACCGATGCAATATCCTATAGCTAGATAGATAGATAGATAGTTACAAAGCAAATCATACGAAATGTATGATTTGCTTTGTAATTTGTAGACAGCAATGTTTACATCCTTACTTTGCAATTACATACATACTAACTTGATATTTGTAAATATTTCATATAAAAGCCGAAAAACTCCAATAATTTATCAATTGTTATATATATATATATATAATATTTTCGTGACCTTGGTATGATATGGTAAACTTAATAAGTCGGCGATTAAAGGTCTGGTTTATTACTTCAATGTATATATATTTAAAACAACCCTACATGTTTCGGCAATGATGCCTTTGTCAAGGATATAAAAAATATATCTATATATATATTTTTTATATCCTTGACAAAGGCATCATTGCCGAAACATGTAGGGTTGTTTTAAATATATATACTTTGAAGTAATAAACCAGACCTTTAATCGCCGACTTATTAAGTTTACTATATATATATATATATATATATATATATATATATATATATAACAATCTCCTGACCAAAATTTAATACTGCTACTAACCTACTAAAGATGTTTTATTACAGATAAAAACTAAAACAATTGAAAAGTGAATAAATCCCCGGCATTCGAGATATAACTTTTACGAATAAACTCTCATATTACGTGCATTTTTCTTTAAACCATCAAGTTTTCCATAATGCCTGATACGAACACGATTTTATAACAAACTTTTCCGTTTTATTGTCTACATGGGAATGATGCTACGGCCCGCATTACCTCTGATGGAATTCCACGACTTTTCCGTGTGTAAATGAAATTCAAGATACAGCATGACTTTCCCTTAGACGGGTTGCAATAACATTTTAAAAAATATCTTCTCGCTGTGCTGTAAAACTTACTCGTTTCCTGGCTGCCTTTCGCGGTTTATTTATGGTCGTCGCGCAAGCCGGGACGCAATATGATGTGTCTGTCGTTGGAACACCGGAAGTGGGTAGTTTGTTTTACGTTTTAGTGCCTGTTTTGTCTCGCCGCAACCGGCACGGGTTTTTATTGCTTTATTGGGAGAACGAATCGCTCATGCTTTTACTTTGAATTTCCTCTGGGCTTTTCTTACATACACTGGAGGAGTTATTAACGGTACAAGAAGTGTAATTCTCCGCTGACTCGTTTTCAATTAAATGGCAGCTTTTCTGATACGTTTATTTATAGTAATAACTATGAACTACGAGAATAATACGAGGGGCTATGAAAGCAATATGCTATCACGACAATTTTCTTATAAGCTTCTGTGACATTTTATAGTGTCATCTCCAAGTGTGATTCAAATCGTTTAATATTTGTTACTTTAACATTCGTGTACAGAAGAGAAAATGAGTGATTTGAAGTTTGAACACAAAACAATTTATCAAAAGAAGTCAGTAGCTCGGATAATATTCATGAGAGAATGGTGGCAGTGAGAACAGCCTGTATTATTTTCAAGTCAAATTTTGGTGTAAGCAGTTCAAATGGGTCAGAGAATCCATTCTTGATCAACCAAACTGTGGAAGACATCTGGAAGCACAAACTGAAGAAATCATCAACAAAGTTGAAGATATGGTGTTGACTGACCGCTCAGTAAAAGTTTCGCTTATTGCTAGAGAAATAGGAATATCAGAAACGAGTGTTCCTAAAATTCTCCACGAAGATTTTGGAATGAGCAAAGCATCGGCACGATTCCCAAACTGTTCAGTCTTGAAGAAAAATTGTGTACACGACAAATTTGTGAAGATAATTTGACTGTTTTATCTCAAAATGAAGACTTCTTAACTGGAATTGTAACTGAGGATGAAATTTGGGTGCACAAGTGGGGCCCTCCCACGAAACAATAATCTATGCAATGGATTCATAAGGGCGGTCAACCACCCAAGAAGATAAAACGCAATTTTCTCGCATAATTTTTGATTTTATCCCCTTATATTCCCATTATAAATCTTGCTATTTCCATATTTTCCAGTATTTCAGAATCGTTCGGAAATTCTCCCATAATTTTCATATTTTAGTGATTTTTCCTACTGTTTTCAAATTTCTCCAATTCCACACTTTCGCATTTTTCAGAAATTCTCGCATAATTTTCATAGTTTAGCGATTTTGTCACATTATTTTCAAATTTTGCTGTTGGCATATTTTATAGTTTTTCTGAGTCTTCCAGAAATTCTCCCATAATTTTCATATTTTAGGGATTTTTTCATATTAATTTCAAATTTCTCTAATTCCACATTTCCGCATTTTTCAGAAATTTTAGCACAATGTTCATATATTAGTGATTGTATCACATTATTTTCAAATTTTCCTGTTGCCATATTTTCGAATTTATCAGAATATTTCAGAATTTCTGGCATAATTTTCATATTCAAGCCTTTATTTCCTATTACTTTCAAATTTTTCTTCAAACTTCACATCTACGAATTTTCCAGAAAATATCGCAAAATTTTGTTATTTTGGAGATTTTATTCTATTATTTTCAAATTTTGCTGTTTCCATATTTTCCAACTTTTCAGAATCTTTCAGACATTCTCGCATAATTTTCATTTTTTATAATTCCATAATTCCGCATTTTTTAGAAATTCTCGAATAATTTTCATGATTTAGGGATTTTATCCCATTATTTTCAAATTTTGCTATTTCCATATTTTCCAGTTTTTCAAAACCTTTTAGAAATTCTCGCATAATCTTCGTATTTTAGCGATTTTTTCCATTATTCTGAAATTTTTCCAATTCCAAATTTCTGCATTTTGCAGAAATTCTCGCATAATTTTCATAATTTAGCGATTTTGTCACATTATTTTCAAATTTTGCTGTTGGCATATTTTCCAACTTTTCAGAATCTTTCAGACATTCTCGCATAATTTTCATATTTTAGCGATCGTGTCCTAATTTTTTTTAATGTTTATAATTCCATAATTCCGCATTTTTTAGAAATTCTCTAATAATTTTCATAATTTAGGGATTTTATCGTATTATTTTCAAATTTTGGTATTTTCATATTTTCCAGTTTTTCAAAACCTTTTAGAAATTCTCCCATAATCTTCGTATTTTAGCGATTTTTTCCATTATCCTCAAATTTTTCCAATTCCAAATTTCTGCATTTTGCAGAAATTCTCGCATAATTTACATAGTTCAGCGATTTTGTCACATTATTTTCAAATTTTGCTGTTGGCATATTTTATAGTTTTTCGGAGTCTTCCAGAAATTCTCCCATAATTTTCATATTTTAGGGATTTTTTCATACTAATTTCAAATTTCTCTAATTCCACATTTACGCATTTTTCAGAAATTTTCGGAATTCACCCATAATTTTCATATTTTAGTGATTTTTCCTACTATTTTCAAATTTCTCCAGTTCCACACTTTCGGATTTTTCAGAAATTCTCGCATAATTTTCATAGTTCAGCGATTTTGTCACATTATTTTCAAATTTTTCTGTTGGCATATTTTATAGTTTTTCTGAGTCTTCCAGAAATTCTCCCATAATTTTCATATTTTAGGGATTTTTTCATACTAATTTCAAATTTCTCTAATTCCACATTTCTGCATTTTTCAGAAATTTTCGCACAATGTTCATATATTAGTGATTTTATCACATTATTTTCAAATTTTGCTGTTGCCATATTTTTCAATTTATGAGAATCTTTCAGAACTTCTGGCATAATTTTCATATTCAAGCGTTTATTTCCTATTATTTTAAAATTTTTTTAATTTCACATCTACGAATTTTCCAGAAAATATCGCAAAATTTTCTTATTTTGGAGATTTTATCCTATTATTTTCAAATTTTGTTGTTTCCATATTTTCCAACTTTACAGAATTTTTCAGACATTTTCCCATAATTTTTATATTTTAGGACTGGTTAGAGTCTGGTGTGTGTAAAGCATTACAAGACTTTGTTCCTACAGCTCCTCGCTGCAAGAAATCACAAATGTTGATTTGACTTTCACTTCTTTAAAGGTAACTGAATAGGATACCGATTTCGAAAAATATCGCCCCTAACAAACCAGTTCCGAGGTTCGAACCCGCGATCAACAGCACACCAACTCCCATTGTTCGACGCTATTACCACTTGCGCCGTTCAGCCGTCAAATTTAAAATTTATGAAAAGTAAAGAATGTAAAAGATCTAAATTAGGTCCATGTGGGACACCAGACGCAGAGAAAATTCTTGATAAAAAACGACGTAGATAAATGAAAATTATACAAGATGTTTTTTTAAGTTATTTGAATTGTAAAAATAGAACTAAACCCAATGATCTAAAATGGAAATATTTCTCTTCGCTTTAGTGTTTTCAAATGTTTTGTTATTGCCTATAAGTATTCCTAATTACTAACTAAAATATCTAGTAACTTTCACAACACGATTCTTGTCATAATTCCGCATTTTTCAGAAATTCTCGCATAATTTTCATATTTTAGCGATTCTTTCCATTATTTTCAAATTTTTCAAAATCCAAAGTTCTGCATTTTTTAGAAGTTCTCGCATAATTTTCATATTTCAGCGATCTTAATAAAATATTCCTAATTCCATAATTCCGCGTTCTTCAGAAATTTTGGCATAATTTTCATATTATAGCCATTTTATCCTATTATTTTCAAAGTTATTTGAAGGAGAAGAATAAACGTCGAACTCAAAGTCTATTAAAAAAACACAGTTCGAACAGGTATCAGACAATTACAGCATTGAATGTTAACTGTTAATCTGACAGTCGCTTGCTCTTTTCTGAAAAGTTATTTAAAGGAGAGGGTTTATGTCAATAAACTTCGAACTTGAGCGTGTTAGAATGAGTTAGAATCTACTGGATATTGTCTTTTGTCCCAATATATTGAGTTCCTATTTCAACCCGTTTAAAAATAAAAAGTTTTGAAATAAGTTATTGATTTCTAATTCCCCCTAGGAATTTCTGGGAAGCTCTTTATTTGTCATCCGTCTGTTAAATTAATAAACTGTAGCTATTCAGAGTAACTTTGATATACAACACTCCGACATAGAGTTTTGAAGAATCAAATTTATTACATAACACATAAACACCTCCGTCAAATACTATGTCTTTCTACACCATTAATAACCAGGGCTGTCGTTGATATTCTTACCAGTCGGTCATATTTCCGTTGTACTTCATCCACTCAAGCCTTTCCGAAACACCTCGCTGCAAATGTTACATCCACCCTGTCTCACTCTCTCCCTTGTTATCCCTACTTGTTATTTATTGCACTCCCGAGATCTTTGACTTATTATCGGTGCGCGAATGAGATCGAGGAAAAGAGGAGGCAGAGGGAAAGGTGAAGATAGGTTATGTTCGCGATGTGGGAGGAGTGGAAGACGTGTAGTTTCAGATTTCCTTCGATGTTTTCTTTCGTTGTTATTTTTCGTTATTGTTGTTGGGGCCGTTTATACGCGAAATATAAAGAGGCTGCTTAGTATTTTTTCACTTCTCTCTCTCCTTTTTTTATTTATATTCATTACACTTCCGTCTCTAGAGGATAATATATTTTCGTTTTGTGTCGTATTGTTAATAACGAAATTGTTTTTTCATCATCGGGAACTCTGTGCAGTGCAGTATTGAGGGAATTGGGAAAGTATCAACGTTAAAATATAGATATTTTGTTTCTTAAATGCGATATCGAATGGAGTTAATAAGGCTAAGTAATACTGCTAATATGCTATTACTAGAGACCGGACGCATCAGGCCAAAGTTACGATGGACCATATAAATAGTATAGTTATTGAATAGCACTATTCATTCGGTAAACCACACATTTGCTTTTTGTCGTTGAATTGTGACGCAATTACTTCAATATTACAGTGAGATTCCTTTCTTCATGGGCGTAAATAGAAGCGTGAGGAGTTTTTATAATTTATTTTATTTATTAGTTTATCCCGTAAGATAATAATAATACGTTTATTATCCAACAGTCACAATAACAATTACAGGATAATACCATATTTATATAAAATCAAATGAAATGAAGTGAGTGTTGCAAAATATAATATATATATACACAGGCTTAGTTAAAAGTATGGAGACGGCGATTTATTGTCGTTAATATTCATTTTAGGGATTTATGTTCAATATAAAAGTTTGTTAGGATATTTTGATCTACATTTGAGAATATTTGAATTTTTTTTTTCTTCAATTGTTTTTTAGTTACGTCTGTCCGCGCAATTTTTTTTAATTGGGAACTAGTAAATTTTACTCTACCATTCGATAGAGATTTTTTTTCTCTTTACAAAATTTTTTTTGTTTTTTTAAAATTCATTTTAATAACTTTTTTATAAGAAAAAACCGGTTCATGTGTTTAACAGATGTTCGGTACATCGCAGATAGACAGAAGCGTAGCGATAAATAAACTTGAGCGACATAATTTTATCAGTGGTTATTGTGTACGTCAAATCTTTGACAGAAATAATTCATTTGTGCAATTTGTTGCTGTTAATATTAACAATGGCGAGTTTAAGTGAACATGAACGAATTGAAATACTTATGATGTTGGGTTATGGAGATAGACGAAGAAGTTTACAAGACGTTAGTAATTTATTTAATGATACGCATCCAAATAGAAATCCAATTTCTAAATCCATTGTTGGTAAAACTTTAAGATGCTTTGAACAAACGGGTAGCGTTAAAGATTTGCCAAGGAGTGGTAGACCTAGAACAGCAAAAAGCGATGATAACAAACTGGATATTTTATTGGCTGTATCTGAATATCCCCATTTATCAACCAATCAATAAGCGGCCAATTTCAATATTTCACAGTCATCGATCGTGTCGTTTTTAAAAAGTGAAAAGTATAAACCTTATAAGGTACAGCTTGTACACGAGTTAACGGAAGATGATTTTCATAGGAGATTACAATTTTCTGAAGAAATGTTAAATATTTGCAATAATAATGAAAATTTTGTCAACAATATTCTTTTCTCAGACGAAGCTTCCTTTTGCCTTTTGTCATCGGAAAATACCGCTTGGTTTTTGGAGCACCATACACAGTACCCCCAAGAGGTTAATGTTTGGGTTGGCATTCTAGGCGGTCATATTATCGGTCCCTTTTTCATCAATGGCAATTTAACTTCGGCTCTGTATTTGCAGTTATTGCAAAATGAAATAATACCTGCTAGTGCTACGCTCTATCCTCATGAAAACAATGAACGCCTGCTCAATGACAGTATCTGGTTCCAGCAAGATGGCGCCCCACCACATTATGGTGTAAATGTTCGTCAATATCTGGACAACATTTTTCCCCACAGATGGATTGGAAGACGAGGAAGCATTGAATGGCCAGCCCGTTCGCCAGATTTAAGTCCTTTAGATTTTTTTCTTTGGGGATACGTAAAAAACAAAGTTTACAAAGAAAATCCCGATAACGTCGAAGATTTACAAATCCGAATTACCAGAACGATACAAGAAATTCCCCGAGATTTTTTACAGAACTCTGTTCGGGGTTTTGTAAATCGATTGGGTCATTGTCAAATTACTAATGGACGACAATTTGAACACTTACTTTCATTTTCTTTGTTTTTATTTTGTTTAATTTTTCTTGTAAGAAAGTTATAAAAATGAATTTTAAAAAAACAAAAATATTATTGTAAAGAGAAAAAAATTCTCTATCGAATGGTAGAGTAAAATTTACTAGTTCCCATTTAAAAAAAACTGCGCGGGCACGCGTAACTAAAAAACAATTGAAGAAAAAAAAATTCAAATATTCTCAAATGTAGATCAAAATATCCTAACAAACTTTTATATTGAACATAATACCCTAAAATGAATATTAACGACAATAAATCGCCGTCTCAATACTTTTAACTAACCCTGTGTATTATTGAATTTTTCGTATGCATTTCAACAAAATACTCACAATATGCCGTTATGTACTTAACATGCATGTTGCATATTTTCCAAGCTCTATAATTTAATCATTAAAAAACAGGCATATCAGTATAGAGGTGCAGAATTGTTGCTAGCCTAAGAAAACAAATTTCAGTCATTTATAGCCATCCGTTATTAATATTATCGTTATTATAATTTATCGTTATTGTGATTGGTAAACGATTCAGAATGTTGGCCCTTCTTCAAACATTGTTCGTAACATATTTTTACTCTTTCGAAAATTCCGAAACACTTTTATAACGATCCCTCACGTCAACACGTAATCTCCGTATACCACAAATTCAACTTGAACGATTGTTAAAATCATAACTTTCACCGAAATTTTCTCGCAAACTTGCCTCAATAAATATCAGGCGTACACAAAAGCCTCGGAACCTCGCTAGAGTGCGAAACTTTGGTAGGCAGTATCTAGAAGAATTCGATTTCATTAGACGGTGTAGCGATTGTATGGAACATGCCGCGACGAACAAATTACATTCGAAACCTTTCCCGGTTTTATCTCCTGTATCCCTGTATCATCTCGAATTACCTCACTAGCTGACGCGGAACTTATATTGAAGTGAAATAAATAATTTGTTCCCTAGCTTTTTTCAATTTCCGTCTGATCGTCTGGCAAATTTCGTCGACAGATTTGACAATGTGATTCCTTGTGACGCGAGTCTCCGGAAACGAAGACGATGTTCTTTATTGTCAAATACGTTTTCCTTAAATTTTAGGTTATTTATATATTGTGTCCAAAATTAAGAAAATACATTTTTTAGACGGCTAGGAACATTAATATACTTTTATTAATTCTGGTCAATTTGAAAAATTTAATCAAATTTTTAATAGAATACAAAATTCCCGGGATTAATGTTTCGTTTTGTACAGAAATAATGCGCAGTATCGAGCAATATTTGTGATAAAAATATAAATTTCTAATAGGAATGTTAATTATTGTTATTAGTTGGTCCCCGTGCTGTCTAAGATTAAGATTTCATTTAAATATTACTTAGTATGATTTTTCCCAGTATGACGCCCAGACAGAACCTGCGAAAAGATAAATTTAGGTACAGAAAGAATTAAAACGTACAAGTTAAAAGATATAGAGACGGCAAAGGAATATAAATTACGTGTAGAAATAGAGATTGATAAAATAAAAGAAACTATAAATGAATTAAACGTAGAAGAGTTGTGGACTCTTATGAAAGAACTAGTAACTAAAGCAGTCAAGGGAGTTTGCGGAATGACAAAAATTAGAGAAAATATCAAACAAACCAGATGGTGGAACGAAGAAATAAAAGCAGAGATAAAAACTAAGAAAGAGAAATGAATGCAGTATCTGAACGATAAAACAAATGAAAAATACGACATTTACAAAGAGCAGAGAAATAAAGTTAAAACCATGGTAAAATCAGCGAAACAAGAATCATGGAAAGAATTTGGGGCCAAGATGGAGAGAGACCTTTCCGGAAACCTAAAGCTGTTCTATAGAGTACTAAAAACCCTCCGATACGGAAGAACATATAAGCCAAATCTTATTAAAAATAAACAAGGGAAAATACTCGATGAAGATGACGACATTATAAAGAGGTGGAAGGAGTATTTCGAAGAACTCTTAACGATAGAAAAGAACAATGACATAAGAACCGAAGAAGAACAAGATAATATTAACGAAAATAACGAACAAGACGTAGAGATAACAATAGAGGAAGTGTCGGAAGCCATAAGAAAATTAAAAAGGGGCAAGGCGGCAGGGCATGATGGAATATATACGGAGATGATAATGAACCTAGGACCGAAAGCTGTGGAAATAATGGTAAAGCTATTAAACAAAGTATGGAGAGAGGAACAAATACCACAGGACTGGGAGATAGGGATATTGATACCGATATTCAAGAAAGGGAATAAACGGGACTGCGCTAACTACAGGGGTATTACTTTGCTCTGCACGCTGGCCAAACTCTATGAATGGATACTGACCAAAAGACTAGAAAGAACAGTGGAAAGACAATTAGAAGATTCACAAAGTGGTTTCAGAAAGGGAAGAGGAGTTCAGGACCACATATTTTCACTGAAACAATTAATAGAGAAGTGTACCAATGATAATATATATGTAGCCTTTATAGACCTCAAGAAAGCCTTTGACAGCGTGCCAAAGGAACTAGTTTGGAACAGTCTAAGAAGGGGAAGAGTCGGGCAAAAATTAATAAAGAATTTGTAACGACGGAGGGATTAAGACAAGGAGGCAACCTCAGCCCAGTACTATTTAATATAATAATGGATGATGTAACAAAAGAAGCGAAAATGAAAGTTAAGAAAATGAAGGTAGGTTACTACAACATGGTAGAAATAGCAGAGAGCATATTTGCAGATGATTTGGTGATTTATGCGAAAAATAAGCACAACCTCCAGTGTAATCTAGATATATGGGCAGAGGCGTTGCGAAAGAAGAATTTAAAAATTAACGCAGAGAAAACTAATGTTATGGTAATAGGGAAAAAAGATGATGAATTACAAATAAAACTTGACGACATTAAAATAGAACAAGTAGAAACATTTAAACACCTAGGGGTGAAAATACACAAAACAGGAACCATGGAGGCAGAATTGAATTACAGGTTAGATGCAGCATCAGCACTTTATTACTCTTTGAACAATGCGTTCCTGAGAAGAAGAGAAGTGTCAAGGAAAACTAAGACCGCAGTTTACAAAACTATATTTAAGCCCGTATTGATATACGAAAGTGAAAGTTGGACATTGACGAAACGAATTGAAAACAAAATCCAAGCAATGGAGATGAGGTTTTTAAGAGGAATAATGGGAGTTACTAAGAGAGACAGAGTAAGAAATAGCAAAATAAGGGAAGAACTTGAAGTACGGACGCTGAAGGAAGATATACAACGAAGTCAATTAAGATGCTTTGGACACTTGACAAGAATGGGAGTGGAGAGAACAATAAGAAAAGTATGGCAAGCAAGAAGATATCAGAGAAGACCAAGAGGTAGACCTAGGAATTCGTGGGACGGTCAAGTGGAAGACATATTGAGAGCCAAGGGAATGTCAGGGAGAGAGGCGAAAAGAATGGCACTCAACAAGAAATAATGGGCAAGGATGATATACGGAACAGAAAGAAATTAGAATAAAATAATAATGATAAATTCTGCTAGGATGCACTTACTGATTTAATGTACTGTAACTTTAAGGAAATGTTTGATTTTGTATTTAACCTTAACACCTAACGGTAAACAAGGTATTGATAATAATATATATATATATATTTATATGATTTTTCTGAACGATACAAGATCAGTACTACTTAACTATCCATTAGAATGCGATTTGAATGTAAAAAGCGTAGAGGAGTTTATGGTGAAGCTGTTGTATATTTACGAACAGTACAATGTTGTTTCGAGAAGTTTCGTGGTGGAGATGGGTCTTTCTTAAAACTTAAGAAATCAGCCTGAAAATAACAACGTGAAAAACATTGTATGATTTATATACAAAATATAAATCTTAATACATAAAACAAAGTCTGGTTAGTTACACCATTTATAACTCAAGATCGGCTGGACCGATTTTAATGATCTCCGATTTGTTGGATTCGTCTCCGCCCCGAATAGCAGAATAACTATTAATATAATAAAATATCGGAAAAATTCACTGAAAAAAATTATACAGAAAATTAATTTTTAAATAAAGCAGGAATTCCGCGATCTTCCGCAATTGCCAGCTCACGTCACGCACGCTTATAGCTTATTTGTAATAATTGATGTCCATTGCAAATCAGTGACATAAAAGTGGAATTTTTGTTTGTTTCATGTTGTCTGTGATTTGTTTTGAAAAAAGCATATAAAAGTTACCGGTCGATTTGTTTGTTTTGTGCGAGTGTTATTAATAAATCGTATTGTGGGTGTATTATTAACGATGCCGCGACCCAGAAGATCTAATCTTTTCCAGCAAAGCCGTAATGCAATTAGGCTTCGGAACATTGCGAATCAATCCACTGAAGAAGAACGAGAAATCGCACGAGAAGAGCGCCGCGTTAGTATGGCCCGACTTCGTGCTTCTCAAACACAAGAGCAAAGAGAGGCAGCCCGTGAAACGGCTCGGTTGGAATGAGGAATCGTCAAGCTTATCGAACAGATCGTTAATCTTCGACGCGCAAGAAGAACTGCTTCAAGTGTTGATTTGAATCGAGCAGCGTTCTATACGATTGCACAATTGATTACAGCTCCTTTCGTTCGCATTGGTCCGCGAGCATTGTGGTGCATTGAAGTTTGCTGGAGAAACGCCTGGATTGTGCTGCCTTAATGGCAAAGTGAAATTGCCATTATTGACTTCGCCACCTGAGCCATTGCACTCATTGCTTCGTGGAAAACCACTGGAATCACGACATTTTCTAGCGAACACTCAAAAATACAGTGGCTATTTTCAAATGACTTCATTTGGGGCAGACACTATCGAGGAACACGGATTTAATCCGACAGTCAAGGTAATTTATGTTGAAGAGAGTAAATGTTCATTTTCTTTAAAAGATAAAATTTAAGATAAAAATTTACACAAATGTAGGCTCAATAATAGGTGGAAAAGGCCAATCCTTGAGTGTTTTTGGTCTGAATTTAGAAATTGCATGTTTTTCTCATGGTCAATTGTTCGTGACATGTTCACGTGTCGGCAAACCATCCGCTTTATTTGTTCTTGCGCCTGATAACAAAACGAAAAGTATCGTATATCACAAGATCCTTCACTGAAGAGAATCAACCCATGCAGCAAAATACATAGCTTCAATAAAGCAAATGCTTGCTGACACGCCATTGGAATACTTGATTTTTATATTTTTATTAAATCTTTATTTTCTTTATGTATATATCCTAATAAACTATTGAACTTAATAAATTTTTTTACTCATTTTATTACGTTAATAAAATCCTAAATTAACTTTAGCTAAAAGTTTACACAACATTTATTGACTGTTAGGCGGTACGAAGTTCGCCGGGTCAGCTAGTAGATACATAAAATACATTACCCCTAAGATGCATAAAATAGAATAATATTTAATTGCTTATAATAGGTTTTAAATATTCTTAAATTAATCCAATGTTCTGGTATGGTTTAAACAGGTACGTATTCAACTATTTCTCATTTGAGTGCTATATAATTGTCAGATTTTCTCTTTCTTAGAAAATTGTGGGTTACATTTTTCAGCATTCAAACAACAGTATTCCAAACAACACGCTCCAAGCCACTTAAGGTTTTTGAAATATTTTATTTTGTCGTAGAAGTTTAATTTGGGGCTCTTACAAAAATTCCCGCTTTATGTTTTGCGTTTGAGATTTTGGAAATTTTTTGTTTAAGGTATTGGAATTCACGGCTATCTTTATTCATGCTTTCACGAAATTTTTCATCAAATCTAATTTTATGTGTAATGACGGTAGAAGTACTTTATCAGGTTCAAGTAGTGACTTATGAAGAATATTCTTTTGTCCAGTATATTAGCCCTAACTGGCCGGTCTTTAACAATATAGTGGGAATTTTTTAATCGACTGGGCCACACACAAAGAGAACAACAATTCTTTGTATACTCTAGTTGTAAAGCAAGTAGAGCATCGGGTATTTCTAGATTGTTCGCTTTCTATAGTATTCCGAAAGTCACATGATGTACATAGAATATGACGTCATCACTTAGGTCGCCGGTTGACGTAATCTCGCATGACCCACATCACAATAAGTTTTATACGCACGTTTAACCTTGGAACGTGATCTACTAAAATCAGAGCGATGGAACTGACATCTAGTTTCCTTCCATTTCCATAATACCATGATATTACATAGACAAAGTTAATAGTTAGAATAGATAGGTGCGTAGTTGACGAACTTTCCCAGAGATCGATTAAATTATTATATATATATATATATACCGTGTGTCCCAATTTCGATGCTCACCATTGGTATCTCGGTTATTAGAAGATATAGAACAACGGTTAAATGGGGAATGTTTTGCAGAATTCAATACTCGCGGCAAATCTCATTTCAAATTTGACCTAACTTTTTAAATTTTTAAAATATTTTGAAAAATCAAAAATTTGCCGATTTCGTTATTCCTCAATAACTTGTCGCTTAGTCTGACCTCTTTTAAAGTTTTACATTGTTCAGACACTTTTTTAAAACAAATTATTTGATACAAACAGAAACAAAACAACAAAAAATTGTCATTTGTTTTTAAGTTATTACCACTATCTTTTGTTTTTCATATGGCGGCCATATTGGATTTTGGGTTTGTTAGGTAGTCCTCAAAATGTGCTTTTCAACGATGTATAACATGCCTGAAAAATTTTTATTTATAAGGAAAATATTAATAAAAACGTAAATTAATCTTTAATATGAAATTAGTAGGCTGAAAAATTAAACACCAATGTCAAATGAAAGTGAAAAGATATTCTAAGTAATACTGTAAACAAACGAAACGATAAAAAAATTATAGAAATAAAAAGTAAAGATACAGAACTTAAAGTTCACATTCACTTAAAGAAATTGTTCAATATGACGACCATTCTGTTCCACACAATTTTGACACCTTGTTCGAGTAGAGTTACAAACTCTACGTAGCGTGGTTCCGTTTACTGATCGTAGCACATCTAGTACTCTTTGTTCTAAAATTTCCCGAGTTTCTGGAGGTTCAAAATCAAATACTTCGTTTTTACTGGTACCCCATAAATAAAAGTCAAGCGGGGTAAGGTCGGGTGATCTCGCAGGCCATTGCACGGGTCCATTATTTGAAATCACTTTCTCATTAAAGTTTTCTCTCAAAAAATGTTGCACGTTACGAGTGTTATGGGCCGGGCAACCATTTTGCTGGAACCAGATGTTTTGCATGTTCTCGGGATTAATAATTTGCCTCAAAGCAGGCATTATCTCGTTTGTTAGTAGCTCCAAATATCTGTTACCAGTTAAATTGTAATCAAAAATGAAAGGACCTATTAACTGATTATCTAAAACGAAAAAAAGAGTTTAAAAAACAAAAAAAATGTAAACAAAATGTCATACCAATTAAACCGCACCAGACATTAAAACCAAATCGAACTTGAAATCTTCTTTGATTTACCAAATGTGGATTTTCAGTAGACCAATGATGATAGTTATTCCTATTGAACACTCCACAATTGGTAAATCGTGTTTCATCTGTCCATAGTATTTTCCTAGGAAAATTAGCGTCATATTCACATTTTTGAAGGTACCACCTGCTAAATTGTAATCGTCGGAGATTGTCATTATCACTTAAACCTTGTACAATTGTTGGTTTGTAAGGGTGATACTTGTTTTTCGTCAAGGTTCTGTGAACAGTAGATTTTGAAATCCCTGTTTCTCGTGTCACACGACGAACTGATGTGCTGGGATTGTTCCTAACGTTCTGCAAAATATTATTTAGACGTGTATCAGCATCATTAACTTCACAGTTAGCTCGTTTTTGTTCGAAGCTTCCAAAGTTTTTCAATTTGCTAACTAGTCTTCTAAAAATTGTCCTGTGTGGCTGTTGTCTTTCTGGAAAACGCTCTGCATAACTCGTGCACGCATTTTTAGTGTTTCTATTTGCTTTGAAATACACTTCCAACATATCAACTTTTTCTTCGTTTGAATATGTATGTGCCATTATCAATACTTATAAATCTTAATACTTGACAATAATTACTTATCACTAACTACAAGTAGTTTTAATTAACTTATCTCTGCAGCACTAATTGTACTTTGACAGGTTATCGTTTTGTTTCATTGTCAGAATACATTTGTCATTGACGTTTGACGGAACATAATGTCTTTGCTAGTGACACACGCTCAGAGGTTAGAATTATCTGACATTTGATGTAAAATCAAATACAAATCTCCCCACTACTTTTAATCCTGCGCGAACTTACCCCTCCTCGCGCCAACTTAATTGGCGTTTGCTATACTTAGAATATCTTTTCACTCTCATTTGACATTGGTGTTTAATTTTTCAGCCTACTAATTTCATATTAAAGATTAATTTACGTTTTTATTAATATTTTCCTTACAAATAAAAATTTTTCAGGCATGTTATACATCGTTGAAAAGCACATTTTGAGGACTACCTAACAAACCCAAAATCCAATATGGCCGCCATATGGAAAACAAAAGATAGTGATAATAACTTAAAAACAAATGACAATCGGGGGTTTCTGTTTGTATCAAATAATTTGTTTTAAAAAAGTGTCTGAACAATGTAAAACTTTAAAAGAGGTCAGACGGTCAGACTAAGCGTTATTGAGTTATTGAGGAATAACGAAATCGGCAAATTTTTGATTTTTCAAAATATTTTAAAAATTTAAAAAGTTAGATAAAATTTGAAATGAGATTTGCCGCGAGTATTGAATTCTGCAAAACATTCCCCATTTAACCGTTGTTCTATATCTTCTAATAACCGAGATACCAATGGTGAGCATCGAAATTGGGACACACGGTATATATATATATATATATATATATATATATATATATATATATATATATATATATTCTCGGCTGTTGTTGCAGATACTTCTTGGTGAAACATTTTAACTTCATACAGTAAATAATAAAAATAAATTAAAACACTTGGCTTGTTTCACTATGAGATTTATTTAAATTCTCTAACAATTGTTTCGGCTGTTATGCCATTCTCAAAGAGATCTATAAATCTAACTTAAAGACTATCGCACTTGTTCTTATATGTTGTCAGTTCTTGTGTGTAGTGGGGGTGGTATTATATTGTGTATTACGGTGTCTATAAAGGGTGTATTGACATATTCTATCTGTGTGTTGGTGATTAATAGATTTTGTTTTTTCGCTATTTTTATTTCTAATATTTCTAGGAGGTCCAATCTCTTGCTTTTTGTGATATTGTGTATTAAGTCGCAGTTATCTATATCGGGGAAGTGGTTGAGTTCTATACAGTGTTCGGCAAAGCCTGTGTTTTTCTCACTATATAAAATTGACTTTTTGTGTTCTTTAACTCTGTTTTTAATGGCTCGTCCACTTTGGCCGATATAGATAGCTTCACAGTCTTTACATTTTAATTTATAAACACCTGATTGGTCCATTTTATCTCTTTTATCTTTGTTGTTGCTAATCATTGTTCCTAAATTTGTTTTATTTACCCAGCTTATTTTGATATCTAATCCTTTTACTATTCTGTTTATTTTATTAGTGAGTTGTGGTATGTATGTAATTTTGTGCCATCTTTGTATATTTTCTGTTATTTTCGGGTATAGGTATTTGTTCTTATTATTTTGTATTTCTTTACGTTTTAACAGTTTATCTACGATTTTAGGGTCATATCCATTATTTCTTGCGATTAATTTAATTGTGTTTATTTCTGTATTAAAATCTGTCTTGCGTTCAATAGTTATATACATAGAGCCACAAACACACCATTAAGCAAGACAGATTTTAATACAGAAATAAACACAATTAAATTAATCGCAAGAAATAATGGATATGACCCTAAAATCGTAGATAAACTGTTAAAACGTAAAGAAATACAAAATAATAAGAACAAATACCTATACCCGAAAATAACAGAAAATATACAAAGATGGCACAAAATTACATACATACCACAACTCACTAATAAAATAAACAGAATAGTAAAAGGATTAGATATCAAAATAAGCTGGGTAAATAAAACAAATTTAGGAACAATGATTAGCAACAACAAAGATAAAAGAGATAAAATGGACCAATCAGGTGTTTATAAATTAAAATGTAAAGACTGTGAAGCTATCTATATCGGCCAAAGTGGACGAGCCATTAAAAACAGAGTTAAAGAACACAAAAAGTCAATTTTATATAGTGCGAAAAACACAGGCTTTGCCGAACACTGTATAGAACTCAACCACTTCCCCGATATAGATAACTGCGACTTAATACACAATATCACAAAAAGCAAGAGATTGGACCTCCTAGAAATATTAGAAATAAAAATAGCGAAAAAACAAAATCTATTAATCACCAACACACAGATAGAATATGCCAATACACCCTTTATAGACACCGTAATACACAATATAATACCACCCCCACTACACACAAGAACAGACAACATATAAGAACAAGTGCGATAGTCTTTAAGTTAGATTTATAGATCTCTTTGAGAATGGCATAACAGCCGAAACAATTGTTAGAGAATTTAAATAAATCTCATAGTGAAACAAGCCAAGTGTTTTAATTTATTTTTATTATTTACTGTATGAAATATATATATATATATATATATTTAGTGTCAATAAGAATTAAAATTTATTTCTTATTTATTTTATTGGCCGTGTCATAATATTAAATAATAGACTTTTTCTTGGTTTAGCGACATTTAATGAATTTCAGTTTTTTACTACGACGTTTCGACTTTTTCTTATTAAGTCTTTTTCAAGTGATTAGAACTAAAAAATTAATACAAAGAAAGGTAAGAAATATATTTACATTTGTATGAATGAATTAAAATTAAAGTTAAAATAATAATTAAAGTAAGGAAAATTAAAGGATACAAAACTCACCAATTTATTTCGTGTCAAAACACATATTTTGTGTCACATGTATGGCCAGACATGTCGAACCTTTTTATAGGGTCTAACTGCCTTTCTCGGAATATTGAGTGTAACTAAATGTCTTGGTGCAGAAATGAAATTGTTTGTTTCGTTTTAAAATTAGTTTGGTCAGGCCATGTGTTTAGGGAAAATACAGTATGTTTACAATGGGAAATTTTTTTTTTTGTGTGGTTGGGGTTGCCTTCTATTGTTTAATGAGCGGATAATAAAGTTTAGAAAGTCCATCAATCTCGTTACGATCGTTGATTGTTTTGTTGTTTTTGAATATATGAATCATTTCTAAGACCTCCCTAGCCTTTGTATTTTTTTGTTTGGTTATTATTTTTGTATTTTCAAAATCAAAATTATGTTTTAATGTTATCTGGTGTTTTTTTAAAGCTGTCTGATTTTTTGCGTATTTGTGTCCTTTTAATCTTTCCTGTAGTAACTGTTTTGTTTGGCCTATGTATACTTTGTCACAGTCTTTGCAGGGTATGTTATATATTGTATGTGATTAAAGATTTAAGTGTTGGTGTTGAGTCTTTTAGTTTTGTGTGTAGGAATTTTAGGATTTTTCGCTTTGATGTGCTATTTTAAAATTAAATGGTTTAACTATATTGTTTAGTTTTTTCGGATAATCTAGTTATATAGGGTGTAGAGATATATGTTAATTCATTGGTTGTTTTATTTATAATTTGGCATTTAGTTTTGTTATATATTTTATTAAGTCTATGTTTTATAATGTTTTGTATAAATTGTGGTGGATAATTGTTTTCTGTTAAAATTGTTTTTACTTTTTTCAGTACTGTTGGTCTGAAAACTGGATTGGTGAGATTTAAAGCCCTGTCCACTAACGCCGTTACAACATTTTTTTTGTGGGATAGGGGTTGGTGTGAATAAAAGTTTATGTATCTGCCGGATGTGATTGGTTTAGTGTACCATTTTGTTTGTATGTTATTGTTTGTTTTTATTAGTGTTAAGTCTAAGTAGTTTATGGAGTTGTTATTTTCAAATTCAATGGTAAAGCTTAAATTTGGATGGAAGTTGTTGAAGCTATTTTGTACATTACTTATTTCCTTTTCTGGTAACATCATTATGCAGTCATCGACATAGCTTTTGAAAAAAGTTGGTTTGTTTTTTAGGGATTTAATAACATTTTCTTCGATGTGTTCTAATACTAATTGGGCTACTACGCTCGATATAGGTGCTCCCATTGCTAGTCCTTCTATTTGTTTGAAATATTTATTGTCGAATTGAAAATATGTGGAAGTTAAAGTTAATTCTATTGCTTCAAGAAAATCTGTTAATGGTAAGTCTGTGACATTTTTGATGGAGTCCCATTTTTCTGTAATTACTTTTTTTTGCTAGTGTTAAAGGAATATTGGTGTACATTGATTCTACATCCAAGGAAACCAGTTTTTCGTTGTTATTTGTTTTGATTTTATCGATGTATTGTTTGAATTCGAAAGTATTTTTAATATAATATTTATTTTGACCTATGGCATTGGTTAATGTTTTTGTTAGATATTTTGATAGTTCATAAAACGGGCTTTGAATGCAAGATACGATCGGTCTTAATGGGATATTTTTTTATGTAATTTTGGTAAGCCATATATTTTGGGTGGTAGTGTGTAATAACTCAATACATGGCCATGCACATGTGTAACACTTTGGCAAGGCGATAGCCTCGGCTTTAATACAAAACATTAATGTATTATACAAACACGGCCTTACTCCGTATTTGTTACGTACACAAGGCTATGCATCAGGGTTATACACTTGTTTCTAGAAGCAACTTGTAAGTGACACAAGGATCTTCTTTGGTATATAAAGGTGATAGATTAAGTTAGAGGGATAGTCACAATCAGTCAGTGGTACGAACTGTGGATACATCATAGTACCCCCTTTCTACACTGTCTAAGTTGATATAATTATAATGTATATATCTTTGTAAATACTACTGTTATCCATTTTTTAAGTGTTAATTAATTATAGTATGTAAACCAAACTTCGTACGTGTATCATTTGATTCTTCGCCCAGCCTCGAACCTGCACAACAATGTGGCTGCACAAACGGCCCACATTACATGGCGTTCCTTGCCAGCCCTTAGGGCATAGGGCATTATATGGCGAGCCTGACTTAAGGCGATTCTGCCTCAGGGCATAAGGCCCCACATTACATGGCGATCCCGCCTACCCACGTCACAGGACGACCCTACCAGCCATTTAAGGTTGAAGGAAACCCGTGGGAAACCGGAACGAACCAGCGAAGAAGACGGACTACAGAATGGAAGAAATCATCTCCATCTCCTGCCTACCTACGATCCTGCCTATCCACATCACTAGATGGCCCTGCCAGCCATCTAAGGCTGAAAGAAGACCAAGTGGAAATCTGGAACGAATCATGGAAACGGAAAGTTGGTAAACCACTAAGAAAATGGACTACGCGATGGAAGAAGTCATCTCCATCTCCATCTCCAAGAGCAAGCAGAAGCTCCTCTCAAGCAAAAGAACGAAAGGAAACGAAAGAAGAAATACAGGTATTCTTTTTAAAATAAAAACAAAGACAAATATACAGTGTAAAAAGTGAATGAACAATGCAAGACTTTCGCATACATAAACTGTGTACATTTCGTTAGTTAAAATGTTTATTATTAGTTTAATGCATATACACAATATGTGTATTAATAATTTCTGCCTACGCAAACAAAATGCAGAATATGCAAACAGCGTAAGCACCGGTTCGTTTCTTTTAGAGGTCAAGTGTACGAAAACTAATGTATAATTAAAAAGCATTAAATTATGGCCGAAAAATCCAAATTTAAACCTGTCCAAGTTGTTAGTTAAATACGCGAGAATGTAGAATTTCATATATATTTTTTAAAAGCCGCCTGCATAAAACAGAAGAAACATGTTATATTTTTCACAAGTTCATTTACGTTAAATGCATATATAAAATGCAAACGTTTTCATTTATATTTTTAATAGGCGCCACACATGAATGTTGTAGTTCATATTGTTTATTAAACGAACATGTAAACAATAGCATGTATATTTAAACTTATCGTGAACTAATAAACATCGATTTAAAATATGTATGTACTTACTAGTCAGTCTACAAGGTCAAGTGCGTAGAAAATGCACGGACATTGTTTATTGTAAACGATTGCATATTGACATTGAACGGAAATTATTGTCAACACATTCAAAGTTCGCAAACGAAGAAAATTAATATTAAAGAAAAGATCAATATACGAGGAGTATTATATTAATTTTATTTACAAAGAATTCCGAAAATTTTGTTACAAACGCCTTAACACTAACAGAAGTTTGATTCCAATGATGTAATGGTTAATAATGGGACGACCAATAGCATCCTAATCACGTCAGGAGCTCAATAGACGACAGAGACCTATCGATTGTACCATTACCAAACCAACAGCAGTGCAGTTTCCACCAACTCCAAGACGGATCATCTTAGAGTTGTGGAACTGTCGAAAACGATAACCAACCGAATCAGACGAACTTCAAGAGCAGAAGAAAGGCAAAGAAAACTTCAATTCGCCCCTAAGTCGTAAGGAAGCAAGCATGCGCTTCGAGGAAATGGTCCGATACGACGAAAAACGCTCTCATAATTTTTTTTAAAGAGAATACAGTTATAACAAAAGTGTGTTTTGTTAACTGGTCTCTAGATTTTCTGTATTGAAGAAAAGGCTTACAGTATAAGGGAATTTCCGCTGTACGAGCAACCTTACTGTAGTCAGAATAAGCTTCACAGGATAGTTCTGCGCAGAACATGACATACACGAAATAAGTGTTGTCCAGGGAAATACACGAACGAGTGATTTCCAAAGTAATTTTTCCCATGGAGGGAAATAGAAAAATAGAGAGTCGATTTATGTAAAAATAAGTATGGTTAAGAAGGGAGCACAAAGAATTGGAAACAAACAATCAAGCACAAGAATTGAAACCACAAGATCAAGCATGAGGAATCGAAACAAGAACCAAATGCGAAAAAGAAAGACAAGAATGGCGAACTGCGAAACAAGGCTATTATTCTATATAAGTTACACAAGATATAGAAATAAAATTTAAGGAAGCGAACAGACTAACAAAATTGAGATAGTGTACAAAGGCCCAATTATTATTTTTTATCATCTACCATTTAAGATTTGCTATTTTACCATTACCTTTAAAATTTATCATTTACTATTTAAAGCTTTTTTTTACGATTTATATTATATATTTATTTATTATATAATTATTATTACTATTTCTATATAGACTATTTATCATTTTACGATTTACAATTTAAGATTTACTATGTACCATTTATCATGTGATATTTGATAACGATTTTGCTTTATAATTGTAATAGGTTTCAAATCGTTTTAATCTTAGTAACTTTAATAGTACAAGGGTTTTATTGTAATTTTGTAATTTCATCAATTTAATTAATGTATATTATATTTTCAAATAGAAAATAAGGAAAGTAAATAGATATAGAGATTCTTGGTAAATGAAAAACCAAACACACTCTGTTGGTTTTCCTTTTTCTCCAAGGGGGCAGGTGTAATAACTCAATACATGGCCATGCACATGTGTAACACTTTGGCAAGGCGATAGCCTCGGCTTTAATACAAAACATTAATGTATTATACAAACACGGCCTTACTCCGTATTTGTTACGTACACAAGGCTATGCATCAGGGTTATACACTTGTTTCTAGAAGCAACTTGTAAGTGACACAAGGATCTTCTTTGGTATATAAAGGTGATAGATTAAGTTAGAGGGATAGTCACAACCAGTCAGTGGTACGAACTGTGGATACATCATAGTACCCCCTTTCTACCCTGTCTAAGTTGATATAATTATAATGTATATATCTTTGTAAATACTACTGTTATCCATTTTTTAAGTGTTAATTAATTAGAGTATGTAAACCAAACTTCGTACGTGTATCATTTGATTCTTCGCCCAGCCTCGAACCTGCACAACAATGTGGCTGCACAAACGGCCCACATTACATGGCGTTCCTTGCCAGCCCTTAGGGCATAGGACATTATATGGCGATCCTGATTTAAGGCGATTCTGCCTTAGGGCATAAGGCCCCACATTACATGGCGATCACTGCTAGTCGCTTAAAGCCGTAAGCGCACATTACAAGTGCATTATGTATTTTTAATTTGTTGGCTGTTTTTGGTGAGATGATTTGTTTATTTTCCCATTTTTTAATTAGTGTGTTTATCTTGTGATATTTTGTGGGGTCATTCTTTAATTTAGTATACGTTTTATTGTCATTTAGGATTTTTTCCATGTTTTGTATATATTGTCTTTTTTCCTTTATTACTGTTTTATTAGATTCGTCAGATTGTAGTACTATTAAATGACTGTTGTTTTTTAGGAAAGTTTTAGTTTCTTTAATGTGTTTATTTAATGCTTTGTCTGTTTCGTTATTATTAACTGTTTTACTTAATTGTTTCTCATTTAAGAGGCTGTTACAGATTTTAGACCTTATATGATTTTTGTCATTTTCCTTGATTTTGTCTATTGAAGATTCTACGTTTGCATCTTTTTTCAAAAGATATGTCGATGACTGCATAATGATGTTACCAGAAAAGGAAATAAGTAATGTACAAAATAGCTTCAACAACTTTCATCCAAATTTAAACTTTACCATTGAAATTGAAAATAACAACTCCATAAACTACTTAGACTTAACACTAATAAAAACAAACAATAACATACTAACAAAATGGTACACTAAACCAATCACATCCGGCAGATACGTAAACTTTTATTCAAACCAACCCCTATCCCACAAAAAAAAGTTGTAACGGCATTAGTGGACAGGGCTTTAAATCTCACCAATCCAGTTTTCAGATCAACAGTACTGAATAAAGTAAAAACTATTTTAATAGAAAACAATTATCCACCACAATTTATACAAAACATTATAAAACAAAGACATAATAAAATATATAACAAAACTAAGTGCCAAAATATAAATAAAACAACCAATGAATTAACATATAGCCCTACACCCTATATAACTGGATTATCCGAAAAACTAAACAATATAGTTAAACCATTTAATTTTAAAATAGCACATCAAAGCGGAAAAAATCTAAAATTCCTACACACAAAACTAAAAGACTCAACACCAACACTTAAACAATCACATACAATATATAACATACCCTGCAAAGACTGTGACAAAGTATACATAGGCCAAACAAAACAGTTACTACAAGAAAGATTAAAAGGACACAAATACGCAAAAAATCAGACAGCTTTAAAAAAACACCAGATAACATTAAAACATAATTTTGATTTTGAAAATACAAAAATAATAACCAAACAAAAAAATACAAAGGCTAGAGAGGTACTAGAAATGATTCACATTTTCAAATATAACAAAACAATCAACGACCGAAACGAGATTGATGGACTTTCAAAACTGTATTATCCGCTCATTAAACAATAGAAGACAACACCACCCACACAAAAAACAAAAAAAAAAAATTTACCACTCTAAACACACTATAATTTCCCTAACACATGGCCTGACAAAACAAATTTTAAAACGAAATAATATAAAAATTTCATTTCTATAACAAGACATTTAGTTACACTTAAGATCCCGAGATACGCTGTCGGACCCTGTAATGAAGGATCGACATTTTTCCGACCATGCATATTGCATTGTGGCATGTGTTTTAACACGAAAAAAATTGGTGAGTTTTGTATCCTTTAAATTTTAAATTTTTAAATTTTAAATCTAAATTTTAACTTTCTTTACTCTAATCATTATTTTAATTTTAATTCATTCATATAATGTAAATATAATGCTTACCTTTCGTTTGTAATTTTTTTTTAGTTCTAAATCACTTGAAAAAGACTTAATTATATACAAAAAAGTCGAAACGTCGTTAGATAAATAAATTGAATTTCAGTAAAGGTCGTTAAACCAAAAAAAAGCTTATTACTTAAATATATATATGTATATATATATATATATATATATATATATATATAAAAACCCAAAACATTTAATTTGTTATTTATAGACTCACAAACTACATAATCGATTTTGAGAAAATTTTGCCTGTGTGTTCCTTATGTTGTGTGGAAAGTGCTATCATATTTTTTTTTTCAAATTTTATTGACAAATATTAAAGAATTAAAAATATTTGAAAGCACATGAATTTATAAATAAAAATTAAATCCCGTACGTTGGTAAGCGCATCATTTGAGAACGGCTAAACCGATTTGGCTAATTTTTTTTAATATTCGTAGTAATCCAAATAGGGTTCTTAGGGAAAGAAAAATTGGAAAAGTTTCCCGGAAAATTGGAAAATTCGGGAAAAACTGAAAATGTTTTTTTCTGTGGGATTTTTATATGAACTCAAAACCATAACTCACGATTTGAACGATGGATATGAGTAATTATTTTTTAGTTTTGCTCGTTATGGCCCTGGTAAAGTTTTCAGGACAAAAAAATTGGGACAACTGCAAAAGAAAGTAAAAAAAATCATAATTTTTGTATACACTCTCGATCGCAACTGACGATATAAACGATGTATTTGGTTGATTCATTTTTTGTTTTATTTGTTAAGCTCCTGAGATGGAAATAACTCAATTAAATGTTTTGAGTCGGAAAAAATCTGTAGATCTGGAGAAAAATCTGGAAAAACGCATTCTAACCTAAATTAAAATATTATTATATTTGCTATTATCGGGATAAAATAAAACAAATTTTTAATGAATTTCACTATTTTTTACTTCACAACGTAACGATCGTTTCACTCACACAAGCAAATTACATTTGTTTTTATTTTTGTGTTGCTTGGCGAAAAATTCATCTCGCATGTAAAATTTCCCGTTGGCGTACTTCTGAATGTACCCCTCCTCAAATTGAATATCCATGACCACAATCGTCAATAGATACAATGATAACTTAAAAATATGTTTTTTCTCATTTTTACTTTGTTTACACATATCAAATAGCTTTTCACAAGTTCACAAAACGATCACAAACAAATTTATTGAAATTTGGACAGTACAACGTCTGTTGGGTTAGCTAGTAATTGACAAAAAACAATGGTCAACGTTTTCAAGATTAATTAGAGAATGCGATGAAAAATTCATATTATAAGTCATATTCCAAAGTCTTCACTTCATATATAGATTTAGATTGCAGTTCTTTGAAGTACATAAGTAATAATAGCATAACAACGAATAGATACGTTCAACAACCGAATAATTGGAAGACGCAAGATTCGCTTATAAAATTTGTAAGTAAATATTGATAACCAGTTCCTGTTAAGAGCAGTTCTTTTAAAACAATCCTTCCCGATCTAATTTGTGTATTTGTGTATTATAAATTCACTTCTTACTTGAATTAATTTTACTCGTTTTAATTCAAAGAACGTCTTCAGGAATAATATCGAACTTGTTCTTCTTTGCATAAAAGTGTTCCTCTTGATATTTACGACTGTGAATAAAATGAACATCCTTTCCAGATTAAAGGAATTCTTCTTTTTTTTTAAGTATAAATAAACATACGGCGGATTAAGAAAAACCCCTTTCTCGAAATCCCTATCTGGGGACAGAAGGATTTCAGAAGGCTGGCGTGGAATGTCAAAGAGGATTCGGAGAAAAGGAACAGAATGTAAAGAAGAAATCATGGCACGTTAAGCCGGCAATTAACATACATTACATGATCCAAAGCGGCAATTACATCATAATTATCAGGGAGCAATTACAAGATCGTTAACGTAATAATTGAAGCCGGTACTAAGTGCATTTTCGCAACACACCGTAGGGCGTTTAAAGTGCTCGCTAATACTAGAGAAAGGTTGTCCTCCCTCTTTCTCTGTCGGTGTGTATATGTGCTTGTGAGATCTCACCCGTTGTATGCTGATATGGTTGTGGTGGAGAATTTTAAAGAATCACGCGTCTTGTATGTTTGAGACGATATTTTTACGGGTCAGCTTATTTTGTTTTAGGTTAAATATAATTGTCATATATATATATATATATATATATCATTATATATATATATATATATATATATATACAAGATGTGTATAAATTGGCGGACCCACTACACGCGGCGATGTTCTTCGTTAAATTCGGAGTCCAAAATCCTAATACGAAAATGTTGTACCATGCTCCATATCTTTGCACGAGGTTCCTAAAGTTCGGACTTTCAGTCTTGAAATAAGCATTAGTACTCGATATTTGTTGACAGAAAGAGCTACAATTTAGAAGAAAGAAGAATTGTTGTTATTATCCTTTCGTTAAAGTTTTCTTTTTGATTTTAAAGTTTGTTTTTAATATTTGTTTATTATCAGAATAATTGAAACATACATGAGTAGGTAAACCCCACCAGTTTTGTATAATACAAAGGTATTTTTAATAATATAAAATATTATTAAAAATCTGGTGTGAAGAACACAAATGCAGGTTCACTATTATTATTTTCTGTGAACGTGTCCGAATATATCCTATCCCCAGAGACGTAGATACGTATTTCACCTTTCTACAGGCTCATCGGTACGCCCCTGCTGGAGAAAGGATATTCCCAGACACATTCACAGAAATGAACAACATCGCCCTATCACCGTAATTATCCAGACCGAGCGCAGAAGTAAATTCGGCGCTGCCTGTTGTCAGACAGCCGAAGTACCTCGCATACCGTCCACATAATTAATGTGAAGTAACGACGCCCTTCCAAAGGTTGGCACAGCCAATCTCTCTAGAAAACTGCATTTTGTTTGTGTCTTCACTCATACTACGGCTTAACCGCATGTGTAATGTATCAGAATAATTGAAACATACATGAGTAGGTAAACCCCACCAGTTTTGTATAATACAAAGGTATTTTTAATAATATAAAATATTATTAAAAATCTGGTGTGAAGAACGCAAATGCAGGTTCACTATTAATATTTTCTGTGAACGTCCGAATACATCCTAGCCCCAGAGACGTAGATACGTATTTCACCTTTCTACAGGCTCATCGGTACGCCCCTGCTGGAGAAAGGATATTCCCAGACACATTCACAGAAAAGAACCACATCGCCCTATCACCGTAATTATCCAGACCGAGTGCAGAAGTAAATTCGGCGCTGCCTGTTGTCAGACAGTCGAAGTACCTCGCATACCGTCCACATAATTGGTTCTTTTCTGTGAATGTGTCTGGGAATATCCTTTCTCCAGCAGGGGCGTACCGATGAGCCTGTAGAAAGGTGAAATACGTATCTACGTCTCTGGGGATAGGATATATTCGGACACGTTCACAGAAAATATTAATAGTGAACCTGCATTTGTGTTCTTCACACCAGATTTTTAATAATATTTTATATTATTAAAAATACCTTTGTATTATACAAAACTGGTGGGGTTTACCTACTCATGGATGTTTCAATTATTCTTATACATTACACATGCGGTTAAGCCGTAGTATGAGTGAAGACACAAACAAAATGCAGTTTTCTAGAGAGATTGGCTGTGCCAACCTTTGGAAGGGCGTTGTTACTTCACATTAATTATGTGGACGGTATGCGAGGTACGTCGGCTGTCTGACAACAGCCAGCGCCGAATTTACTTCTGCGCTCGGTCTGGATAATTACGGTGATAGGGCGATGTGGTTCTTTTCTGTGAATGTGTCTGGGAATATCCTTTCTCCAGCAGGGGCGTACCGATGAGCCTGTAGAAAGGTGAAATACGTATCTACGTCTCTGGGGACAGGATATATTCGGACACGTTCACAGAAAATATTAATAGTGAACCTGCATTTGTGTTCTTCACACCAGATTTTTAATAATATTTTATATTATTAAAATACCTTTGTATTTGTTTATTAACTTATTTTGACGAAAAACACATCTGAAAACGTTGTAAAACAATAAGTAGGCAGCCTAATGTTGTTCTAGTCAAATACATTACTACTGTCAAATTTTGACACTTCATATTTCATTCGACTTGATTATTTTTCGTGTTTATTTGTATAATTTTGTTTAGTTTTCGTATATATTTGTATAGTTTTAATCAGAGTTCGGGTTTTCGTGTTTACTAGTTGTTCTGTTTATTTATTATGAATTTTACGTTCAACGAATATGCCGATATGTACATGGTATACGGTTTCTGTCGTGGAAATGCTAACATGGCAGGGCAGGAATATCGAGTGCGTTTTCCAAATCGGAGGCATCCAAGCAAAAATGTATTTCGAACGCTGGACCAACGACTTCGTGAAACAGATCGTGCAACTGAAGAGCAAGTTCTAACCACAATACAGGAAGATCCCTCTGCGAGTACCCGTCAATTAGCTTCTACACTAAATATTCCCAGTAATAAGACTGTTCATTTGGTTCTACGAGAAAACTTGCTTCATCCATACCATGTTTCTAAAGTTCAGCCTCTCTACGGAAATGATAACTTATTTCGAATCAATTATTGCAATACAATCTTAAATAGAATTCAGGAAGAAGGTGACTTTTTAAGACGTATTCTTTGGAGCGATGAGTGCATGTTTACCAGAGATGGTGTGTTTAATACTCATAATTTTCATCATTGGGCAGATGAAAATCCACATGAATTTCGCGAATACGGTCACCAAAGAAGGTTTTCTGTTAACGTTTGGCTGGTTATAATAAACCACAGGGTAGTTGGACCAATTTACTTACCAAATCGCCTAGATGCCGGTGAATATTTAAATGTTTTAGAACAAGTTATTGATGAGATACCGCTGAACGTACGCCGTAATATGATTTACATGCATGATGGAGCCCCTGCGCACTTTGCTCGTAATATAAGAGACTGGTTGACTGCACATTTCCCAGACAGATGGATTGGTCGTGGCGGTCCCCTTTTGTGGCCTGCGAGATCCCCCGATCTCAATCCATTAGATTTTTTTGTTTGGGGTTTCATTAAAGGTAAAGTTTATGCTACAGCTCCTCAAGACGCTGACGAAGTTAGAGCCCGAATTGACGCCGCAAGATTAGAAATCACACCAGAAAGACTTGAGCGAATAGTACAAACGATACCACAAAGATTGCAGCTATGTCTACAAACTGATGGATTTCAATTCGAACAATTATGTAGGTTATAATTACATTGATTTCTATCAAGAAGATGTACAAAAATTAGTCAATATTTTCAAAAATTTTTAAAACTTTGTAATATTTTCGTAATAAATATGTAATCTAAGAAACCAATTTTATTTCGTTTCTTTTTTAAATTTAAAATGTAAGGTTCACATGACGACGTGTAAAAATGTTCCAAAGATTATAACTAGCACATGCGTGTTCAATGTTGCCAAATGTTTCTTTCAAATTCATTTTGAAGACAAAGGAAGCCTGATACATCGTTTTAGGATTAGGACTTTTAACTCAAAATTTGACCAAGAATGTCGCCACGTGTAGTGGGTCCGCCAATTTATAGACACCTTGTATATATATATATATATATGTATATATATATATATATTGTTAGTAAAATGCTCTTTGATGGTTTATAAATAAATATATAAAATCAATATTTGAATAAAAATAAAGTAAAAGGATATTTACTTTATAATAGCTTAGATCTTTAATTAATGTGCATGAGATTCTTTTCAAGGGTTCAAGGTAGGTTTATGAGCTGATGAATTACCTTACTAATATTACTGTGTATATAATTAATAAATAAAATTAAGTTCGTAAAGATATAAATAGATACATATTTCAATAATTAACAAGATCTTTATTAAAGAATTTAGGAAACTAAAATTACATGTAAATTATCTATTAGGTGTATGAAATTTGGCCTATCTTCATCTGGTTTAAACTAGTTTAGTTTGTTGTACGCAAAGAGTTGTTAATTTGGTTAAATCAATGGTATAATTAATTACGAAGGAAAAGAATATTGTAATATTTCCTTTAGTGACTAATAAGAGAGGTAAGTACTTTTGCAATATGTATTGATAACTTTGTTCATTCTAGAATAGTAGTTTTATATGATGTACAATTAAGTAAGGTACCATATTTTTACAACATTACATTTACAAATACAGGTTTAATCTGCGATTCTTCTATGCGGTAGGTTCAGTTAGCAGGAAATATCAGGATAACAGGTCTGGAAGACTTGTGGGAAGTCAAAGGATATTGTTAAATTTTGGAATTTCAAGGTGAACATGAACGGTTGATGCTTCTATTTTATTTCTATGGGTTTCGTAATTTTCGGGAAACGTTTTAAAACTTTCAAATGGTTAGTAATGTTTAAACTTCTCGATTTATCAATTAATAACTCGGCGCATCAAAAATACGTGTATTACGATTTGTACAAAAGGACGCCAACTGCTAGTGGTTTCTATTCTTCCAGGATCTCTTTTTCATTTTACCAAATTTGTATTAATTTTGTCTGTAATTCTTTTAATTGATTTTTATTAATTAATATAAACTTCCTTATTGTTTAAGTAAATTTCTAAACTGAATATTAATACATTTTTTCCTCATTTTGAATGTTAATTACGTTATAAATTGACATAACCTATTTTAATACTCTCGTTAAACACGTGATACAATTATAACATGGAAATGTCATTATTATATTATTATATTAAAATATCTTGATTAGTTATATTAATTGGAGAATTGCGTATATTTAATGTAAATTATTGTCGAAAATAATAAATTACACTGCACAACAATATGACAACTTATGTCTGATGATTGACTTTTATCACGTGATGTTTACTAATTTGACGTCGCTGATTTCAAATATACCCTCAGTTTTTTTTTGTAAGAGCTCTTGTTTACGAGATATAGCTTTCACGAAAAAATCGCTGTGTTAGTGTGTTAATTTGCTTGTAATTAAGAAAATACTAAGTTTTCTTAATATAATTTGATTGGCATCGTCAAGAAGAGTTTGTGTCAATGATCCAAATCATTTTTGTTTCATTTGCGGGAGTATATATTTAAAGAATACCGTTTGAATGTGACAGCGTTCGTGATTGAGGCTTACAAAAATTACTTTGGTCACACACTGGAAATGAAAGACAAGCCTTGGATTCCGCAAAAGGTATGCAAAACGTGCGTTGAGTTTCTACGTTTGTGGACAAATAAGAAAAGGAATAGCTTTAGTTACGAAACCGCTATGATCTGGACTGAACCCTTGAACCACCACGACGACTGTTATTTTTGTTTGGTGAACATAACTGGCATTAACCGAAAAAATCGAGCCAAATGGGAATATCCTTCCATACGATCGGCAAATAGACGTGTTTTAATTCCTAAAATATCACTTGAACCTCAGGCTGACGCTTCACAGTAGGAGCCTATGCATTTTGAGGTGAAAACTGACAGTAGTGATAGTGACTTTGAATGTGACCGGAAAGCGCCAAAACTATTCAATCAAGATGATTTAAACGATCTTGTCAGAGATCTGGGACTGTCAAAGGCTGCTTCAGAAATTTTGGCTTCTAGACTAAAAGAAAGAAACTTAGTAACAAAAGAAACGAAAATTTCTTATTACCGCACAAGAGAACAAAATCTCCTCAAATATTTTGCTGAAGAAAATGATTTCGTATTTTGTAAAGATGTACCTGGTTTAATGGCTGCAATGGGACTTCAAAATTACGTTTCTAGTGAGTGGCGTCTATTTATAGACTCATCAAAACGAAGTCTAAAATTTGTTCTCTTACACAATGGGAATAAATTAGGGTCGTTGCCTATTGCACATTCCACAAAAGTAAAAGAATAATATACAACTATTGCTCTGGTTTTAGACAAAATTAAATATGTGGAACACAATTGGCTCATATGTGTTGATTTAAAAATGGTCAACTTTCTTTTAGGCCAACAAGGTGGTTATACAAAATATCCCTGTTTTCTTTGCTTGTGGGACAGTAGAGCTAAATATCAACATTGGATTAAAAAAGATTGGCCTCCTCGGGAAGCGCTAGTTGCAGGATAACAGAACGTGATAAACCCACCTTTAGTATCAAGGGATCGTATAATTTTGCCTCCGTTACATATAAAACTAGGACTTATAATACAATTTGTAAAAGGTCTTGACAAAAATGGAAATTGTTTCCTTTTCCTATCAAAAAAGTTTCCAAAACTGAGTGCAGAAAAGATAAAAGCGGGAATTTTTGATGGCCCACAAGTAAGATCATTAATAAAAGACTCAAATTTTATGGACACTATGACAGAGATTGAGAAAACGGCATGGAATGAGTTTGTTTGGCTTGTTAAATATTTTTTGGGAAATAAGAAAAGTTCTGAATTTTCTCAACACGTCGAACAACTGATGAGTCACTTTCAAAGGCTTGGATGTAACATGAGCATCAAGTTACACTTTCTTCACAACCACCTGGACTATTTTCCCGCCAATCTTGGGGACCTAAGTGAAGAACAGGGCGAGCGATTCCACCAGGACCTCCGTACCATGGAGGAACACTATCAGGGCTACTGGAACGTACACATGATGGCTGACTATTGTTGGAGCATTCAGAATAGCTCTCTGCCTACAGCCTCAGCAAGAAAATCATATAAGAGAAAGTTTTTTTCATTATAAGAATTAAATAAATTAGAATTATCTCTAAATTTATAGTGTTTTATTATAAAAAAAACACCCGTGTCATATTTTTAACTAGAGCTGATACAGAAATTTCAATCACGGAATTGAAATCGTCATCAAAAATTGGACTAATATCATGTAACATAACCCAATCATCAGAAATGCTGTTGTGCAGTGTTATTTAATGAATTTAGAAAACCCCAAATGAATTTAATATATTAATATAACTAATTTGGCTTTTACAATTGATTACGTATATAGAGGTGAATCAAAATTATTGTACACTTATTAACTTAAATAAAACATTTTAGAACTAATATTCTTATGTTAATTCTTGCTTTTATTATTTAGATATAAGACAATACTGAGGATGATCAGAACCTTACCAATATATTTATATATATATATATATATATATATATATATATATATATATGTATATATATATATATATATACCCATTATAAATAAAGCGTACATACAGGGTGTTTAATAAACGCACGGCAAAAATTCAGGAGGCTATTCCATGGGCTATTTTAAGATTTTTTTTTATTGAGTGGTTTTCGGAAAGATGCTTCGTTTCGAAGATACAAGTTGATAAAGCCAATCAGATTTAATTATCTACCGTCATGTGACTTGGGCCCATCATTGTGATCCAGAATCGAAGCAAGAGTCGATGCCGTGACAAGTTAAGGGCCTGACCCACTTCAAGAAGTTTAAAGTCGATCTTTCTACAGCAAAAATAATGGCAACTGTTTTTTGTATCTGTCAAGAATTTTGCTAATTGATGATTTGAATAAGGGCAGTACGATAAATGGAGAGTATTATGCAAGCTTTATGCATCGTCGCAGAGATTCTATTAGATTGAAGATCTCCGAAAATTCATGTTGGTCTACGACAGGGGTGCTCAGACCTTCAGGGATTGCGATCTACCACAAAACATTTAGATGACAAGCGATCGACACGTACGACAATCGACTACTAGGAGTAGCCTGGTTACAATAAAAAAAACAGATTTATGAAAATTATTTATTGCAATTACTTATAATATATAAATATAAAGTATCCAAACGGTCGATCGCGATCGACCATTCGATCGCAATCAACCGTTTGGACACCTCTGGTCTACAACAATGCACCAGTGCACAAGACAGTCAAAAACTGGTCCTACTGATTGTGGTTTTGAAGAAATTGAGCACTCACTTTATAGTGCAGATTTAGCACCCAGTGACTACTTTTTGTTTCTCAATCCCAAAAAAGATTTAGGGACGATGACAAACTTTTTGGAGAGAAACAGAAATAGTATTTTTACGACTGATTAAAGAAATTATTGAAACGTAATACCTGTTCAAAAGGACTGTTCAGACGGGAATAAAAACTCATATTTAGTCTAATTTCTATTAGTAAATATGTTTCCCAATAGGATAGTCATTTCTCTCATTTTAGAGACACCCTAAAATATTATTATTTTTTTTTGCATTTATGTATCTTTATTAGTTTATAACATACTTCAGTACGAACCTGAGGAAGCCACTGTGTTGACGGAACAATTGTCGTTTTACGATTACATATTAATAAGGCGAAGATTTAACTATTAGTTTTATTTTCATTTTAAAATTAATTAAAGCAAAAATAATAACATTTATTATAACAAGTGTTCATTTGAAAAGTTAATCTAGTAGCATGTGATTTACTGACATTCTCACATCGGCGCACATGGCGAGCACGGAAATTGGTCTGCTCTATTCATTACATAACAAAGATGCACATCTTGCTACACTGCAAACGTCATCAATGACGTGCAAGTCTTCGTATCGTGAAAGGCCTGTATATGTTGATAGTTACATGAGGTGTATCTTGCGCATTTATGGTATCGCCAGGCAAATTATAAGTAGATAGAATATTTTGGTGAAAACTGTTGTCGTTATTAATAGTAATACTTTCATTTGAGCATCCTGAAAGGTCTGAATTAGTTTATTTGGTTCAAAGAATTTGAGATATTTTATTTTCGCCTTTAAGGAAGATTCAACGTAACATTTAGCAACAGTAAAAGATTTCCAACCCCAATAGCATCTTAATAGCCAACAAATCACCAATGATTTGCCAAATATGTTGCGTTAGATCGTCTAAACCAATATTCCGTAAAAAGCTTTAGGTTCTCTAAATGACCATTGCGATAGGTTAAGAAAAATTGTTTATGACAAACATTGTTAGGTTGCAAGTTAGCATATGTTCGCTCACGGCGAGTAGACCAAACTCAATAGACCGAAAGCAGTTGACCAAACTCAATTGACCGAATAACAATAGACTGAAACGTCACTAGACTGAAGCAACAATACACCGAACATCACTTGGTCGAAAATATGTTACAGTTACATTTATTAACAATAGCGTCAACTTCCCTTCACACTTTATTCAGGCTTAGGACTGGCAGCATAAACTGCTGGCGTGTTTAGAAGTTTTTTTTTTGTTTTTGATTCCATTTTAAGTATATTCTAGTAAATCATACAATACTTACCAGATATATCCTACTCAATTACATATCTACTAATATTAAAAATTAAAATTATGCGCAATCCCACGTAAATAATCGACTATGTTTCCTTGAATATAGAAGTTAATGGCAAGACGCTTTATTCTGTCAGCACAATCCCGGTACCTTTTCTGGCTTTTGGGTGGTTCGGCCCCATTTACATATTGCTCTATTTTGAGTTTGTTAAGACTCTGCTCTCTCTGCAGTGCTTCAATAAATTTCCAAATATTTGGATGGTTTGAAGAAACTTGCTGGTCAAAGCCTCGGTGCCATCCTTCCACGGAATTGTTGGTTTTAGTTAAATCTTCATTCACACCATCAAAGCAATTCCACATAACATGAGGAAAACGCGGCGGGCGACGGCGACGTCGTTGAGGGCGTCCTATCCACGTATCCACAAAAGTAGTCTAGTACACCTTGAGCTTCATGTGGAATAACATTTTCTTCGCACAACTGTTCATAGATATCTACTACATTTGCTGCGATTGTTGCGTGCTTTGGCATTCGCCAGAGCAGGCAACAATCGCATTGTTAGGGCTATTTCAAGTCCAGCTTCATATGGACGCTGTAGTTCTTCTGACTGGATGTGACGGAAACAACACTGAGAAAAATTGAAAAAGCATCCCCGTTGCCTGGTTTGCGGAAATGCTGCAGACACTGCATTCATCATCGCTAATTCAAAGTCAATAAGTATGCTTATTGGTGAAACTGTCGGTTCAATGTTTTTCAAATTTGTAAGCAATCGAGTGTACGTTTCTTCGGTTTTATCTTGCAGTAATCTTTTATCCAGATCGACACATTTGAATATGATTTTGACATATCAAAAATATCAAGGTAAAATTACGTGTACATATACTTTCGAAAACTAACTAAACGCAACTGGTGATATGACTGACCTATAGGTCAACCTAATTGCTCGTAGATTCATGGAACTTCCCAGACTTGATAAACACAAATGTGGGAATTCCCGCTTTACGGAAATGCTCATGCAGACTCTTAGTGTAATTTTGATATATTATGAATAAATGGTTTTATATATATTTGTACGGTGCACTTTAGAAATAAATTATAAAATATGCAAGTTTATATTAAATATGCTCAAAACAGTATTTATATGCAAGATATGCAAAACAAAGGTAGTCGTAAATGCTTTCTTTTTACGTGATCCGTATAGATCGGCAAGAATATAATAAATAAAAAATATGCATTTTCATATAATCCCAGCTTTAGTTATAACCTACTATTAAGATAACCTTAAATGAATACCATTATATACATAACTAACAAGTGTTCATTTGAAAAGTCAATCTAGTAGCATATGATTTACTGAGAACATTTTTAAGTATGTCGTAAATTAGAATTTACTACTTAACCTACGAAGTCGTATATTTTGATAGTTTCATACATACAAATAAATAACAAATAATAGGTATTTATTGAAAACTATAACAAATGTTGAAAATGTTGTCCTTCAAGATCAATGCACTTTAAAATCCTCCGTTCAAAATTTCTGATGATATTCTGCAACATTACTGGATTGTTATTAATTTCCATGTATTTCTGTTCGATTCTCTGTAGCATATCATTCAAATTCAATATAGGTGTTCGAAATATGTTATTTTTTAGATAAGGCCACAAAAAGAAGTCGCAAGGTGTTAAATCGCATGAACGTGCAGGCCAGGCAATTTCAGTATTTCGACTAATAATACGCTCATCAAAAAATTCTCTTAAATAATCCAAAGATTCTGCAGTACAGTGACAATGTGCTCCGTCTTGTTGGAAATATGCATTTTGAAGTTCATCATCATGCAACTGATTGACAAATGGTTGTAAAATTTCCGTATGGTACCTTTGAGCAGTTAACGTGCCCTGAAAAAATATTGGTCCAATGATTGGACCATCGCCTTTGGCTTATCGCTGCCCAAACACCAATTTTCTCTTTATGTAGCGATTCTTCATTAATTACATGTGGATTTTCACTACTCCAAATTCTTGTATTTTGTGAATTTAGGTATCCCGTTTTATAAAACCATGCTTCATCAGTAAAGATGACTCTTTGCGAAAGTTCTCCATTATTGTTCATATTTACAAACCAATTACAAAACTGTAGTCAACGTGGGTAATAAATTTCTAACAATTCTTGTACTGCTGTGACATGGTATGGATAAAGTTGCATATCCTTTTTTAATAACTTGTGAGTTGTACCAACAGAAAGGTTTATTTGTTCACTCAAATGTCGAACAGATGTTTGTGGTTCATTTTCCATTATTTCTTCAACACGATTAACAACTTGAGGTGTACGTTTCTTAACTGCTCCGCTACCTGACTTTCTTAAGAGACTACCAGTTTCAGAAAAAAGTTTTAGAGTTCTATCCAAAGTATTCTTAAATTGTATAAAATCTATTACAAAATGTGGAAACTCAACTTGAAATTCTACCATGCAATCTTGAACTGAATAAACCCATAAACCATCAATTTTATTACCACTTCGAAAATAAGCCTGGACTAAAAAAAATTTATGTTCTAAAGTGAAAGCCATTTTAAAACTGAGAAGCAATTTATTTAAACCAGAATCGACGCACGATTATTTTATGCACTAACTGATATTTGTGATTGACATTATCAAATGTAATTTGGATTTACGTTTACGGAACAACAAATACATACTAATATATTTGCGTCTTATTCTATCAAAATTTCAAAGTAACCTAAATTGACTTTTCAAATGAACACACGATACTTGCTCAATGCCATCTATTATTAAGAATTCGTATGTAGTATATTTAAATATGTAAAATAGTTAGAAAACGAAATTATTTGAGTTAAAATCTCACAAATACCGCAATAAGAAAACAGCAAGGGAAAAGAGTTAGACCAGGAACAACATCCAGAGCCTTAACAAGAATAATTAGAATAAATTCTGTGTAAATTATTTTTAATTCCCCTTTTATCTTGTCTGCCCGTTTATGCTCGGGACCAAAACTTGCCCGATTTCGTCAAGCAGCCGTCTTCCCGACCGGGCAGCTGGAAGACGAAGAGAGACAGAGAAACGGAGAACAATTCGTTCCCCTCACAAGAGCCAATAAAAACTTTTTAATAAAACTCTAAACAATTATTTAACAACGTTGTTAATTTAAATTTATGCGCGAGCGAGATAAGAAGCAAGGACAAGAAAGGCCCTGGACAGTTAAAAAAGGAGACTGGGAAACGGTAGCTAGAGACGCATAAAAAGTTCGGAAACAACCGCCTGTACTTTTCTTTTATTGCTTCGTTTTCATTTGATTTTGAATTTTTTCGGTAATTCGAGGAACATTTTCTTTTATTAATTACATGAGTTTTGGATTATTTAGGCGGAAGTATTCATTAAGATATCATTCTCGTACCCCTTCGGGGGTATAATTTTTTTATAGATGCAGAGTGTTATCAAGAGAAGTTAAGGCCTTCTAATAACTTAAGAACATGGTTAGTATTTTTAAAGATTTTTATTTTATTTTATGGATTCAGTACAACGTTATTTATACAAGGTGCGGTAATAAAATATGACGAATTTAAAAGTCTAATTTGCAGGTAGCGTTACGAAGTGCGAGAAAAAGTATTTATTGTTGTGAGGGACGGTTGACTAATTTGTGCTATAGTATAAAAACAAAGGAATAGTTTATAAGATATTTAAAAAAGACAGAAAATTGGATAATAATATTTTTTCTGTATGATACACACGGAAATAATTTCAAGCGATTTAAATATTAAAGAAGGGGCTCTGGATAGATCTCCTCTACACCCATTGCAATGGGCATACCAGATGGGAAAATCAGGTGAGGGTGCCCTGCATAGCTTGGTGAGAGGGCTCGAAAGGAGCATACACTACAAGGAAATTGCACTTGCAGTCTTCTTAGACATAGAGGGAGCTTTCGATAACATCTCGATGTCTTCTATTATTCGATCTTTAAGAGATCGAAAAATAAAAAGCACCAAATGCAACTGGGTTCATAACATGCTGCGTAGCAGAGTAGTTCATGCCCAAATGCAAAACAAAACGATCTCCATGAGGACAACAAAAGGGTGTCCTCAAGGAGGCGTATTGTCACCGCTACTATGGAGTCTAGTAGTGGATAATCTGCTCAGGACATTAAATGGCCAGGGAATATGGACGCAGGGGTTCGCCGATGACATTGTCATAGTGTCCCAGGAGAAATTCCCGGGGACAGTGGCGAGCATCATGCGAAATACTCTGCGAATTGTAGAAAGATGGTGCCTTGAGGAGGGATTAACTGTCAATCCTCAAAAAAACAAGTTGGTAGCCTTTACCAATACGAGAAAACTAAATGATCTGGGCAGCGTACAGCTGTTTGGACAAGAGTTAGAACTAACCAATGAAGTGAAGTATCTAGGCATAACACTTGATGCGAAACTGAATTGGAGCAGACACCTAGCCAAAGTGGCAGACAGGGCGGCGCAGCTCTTCTGGAGATGCAGAAGAGCTGTTGGCAAGACTTTGGGACTAAAACCAAATGTGGTACACTGGTTGTACACAGCAGTAATAAGACCAACGATTATCTATGAAGTAGTTGTCTGGTGGAGGAGAACGGAGCGGACATCGTCGGTGGGGCTCCTCACAGCTCTCCAGCGACAGGCCCTGTTGGGAATCACGGAAGCTATGAACAGCACGGGACCCGCTTCCATGGAGGCCATCGTGGGTCTCCCTCCGCTGGAACTATTTATAAGGGCGGAGGCAATGGCTGCGATACTGAGGCTGAAGGCCAATGACGTATGGTGTCCTAACAAGGTTGTAGGGAGCCATACAGATATCACAGGAACTATACTGGAAGAGCCGATATTTCAAATGTGAGTGGACAGTATGGCACCTGAAATTATGTTTACAGCTAAGCTGAGCATACTTATACCGACCAGGGAACAGGAAAAAAGTCGCTCGATCGATTGTGGTGCCGGCACCTGGTACACTGACGGATCACAATCTAGTCAGGGGGCTGGTGCAGGCATATGCGGAATGTGCCCTAGAAGGAAGATATCGATATGTCTGGGGAAACATACTACGGTTTTCCAGGCCGAATTGTTAGCAGTTGCAGCCTGCGCCGATGAAATTCGGGAAGCCGGTTGCGCAAGCAAAAAAAATTAACATAATGACTGGTAGTCAGGCGGCTATTAAAGCCATTATGAACCCATCTACCAGGTCTAGGCTGGTGAAATATTGTAAACAGGTCCTCAATAACCTGGCGCAAGACAATACAGTGTCGCTGATATAGGTGCCAGGACATGAGGGAATTAAAGGCAATGAGATAGCCGACAAACTGGCCAAAGAAGGTACTAATAGGAACTTCATAGGACCAGAACCTGTATGTGGAATCACTAAGGATTCCGCTAAAAGGGAGATCTGGTTATGGCTAGAAAAAGAACATAAAAATAAATAGAGGTTAACGGAAGGTCAACTCCATACCAAAACACTACTAAGGGGGCTGGACGGAAAGTTTTCAGCCAACCTATTTCGTAGTAGCAAAAAAGAAATTAAAATAATTACCGGGTTAATAACCGGACATTGTCCTTTAAGGAAGCATTTGTACACCATGGGCTTGGTTAGCGAGCCCTGGTGTAGGAGATGTGAAAAACAGGAGGAAACTAGCCTTCATGTAATATGCACGTGTGAGGAACTGAAGGAACTCAGACAGAAATATTTCGGGAGGGATCTATTGGATCCTTCGAGTGTACTCAAACTTCTCCTGAGGAGGATAGTGGTTTTTATCGAGGACACAAGACTAACAGAGTGGAATTGAGAGATCTATTGCTATTGCTCAAGTGCCTGGCCGTGGTGGCGTCCAACCCAAAACAGAGAAGAAGAAGAAGAAGAATTTCAAGCCAATTTAACCGTGTTAAATTGTTAAATAATGTAGATATTTTTGTTAATTATTATTTAAAAAATAATATAAAAGGATAAAATATTTAAAAAAAATACGGACATTTCACAAAATCCAAAAAAAAATTTTTGTTTAGTACTTCTTAAAAGAACATCTCAAGACTCCAAGGAGACTAATTATTTCCTGTTTCTTAATATTTTGATACAATTGGATTGAGCTGAGGCAGTACTTTGGGTATCGAAGGGTTAGTCTAGAATCATGAACCAATACGATTCACATCTTCTGGCGATATTAAGATTGTCAATTTGATTTGAAAGGACATCCATATCTATATAGAAAATCAGACATTATCCTGCTGTATTGCGATCCAGGATAACTGGTTGTTTTACACAGGTTATCCATACTTTTAAATAGTCCAGAGATATTCTAGAGTAAATAAATATACGAAGTTAGTGCTTAAACTCGTTAGTTACTTAAATAGATATTAAAAATATCTAGTAAATTTTGCTTCTCAAGAGATCTTTGTTACGAGTATTTACATAATTGTAAATAGTTATATAGAAATACCAATGCCTGTAAAGTCATAAAATATAAATATTATTAAAAATTAAACGTGCCAAATAAATATTATATATATAATCAAGACCTTTTCTACCATACGGTGTAAAGGTTTCCTTTCTCTAATATATGAATTTCTTCCACTTTTTCCGGTCCCTGGCTTCCTTCATAGCTTCTCCAAATTCTTTGTTTCTCCCCTTCAGTATTTCTGCTATCGCCATATTCCACGTTTTCCTTGGCCTGCCTCTGTCTCTTTTCCCGCTTGTTCTAGCTTACCAAATGTTTTTTGTTGGTCTTTTCTCGTTCATTCTTACTAGGTGTCCGAACCATCTCAGTTGATTTTGTTCAATTGTTTCAATGATTGATTTTACATTTAATTCCTGTCGTATTAACTCATTTCTTATTTTATCCTTTCTTGTTACTCCCTTAATTCGTCTTAGATACTTCATTTCCATGGATTGGACTCTGCTTGTCATCCTTTTGTTTAGGACCCAACTTTCGCTGCCATAGGTGAGTATTGGTCTATATATAGTTTGGTACAATGTAATTTTTGTTTTCCGACTAATTCCTTTCTTTCCTATGAAGGTTTTACTCAGAGTGTGATACACTTTTGATGCATTATTTATCCTTTGTGTTATTTCATCATCCATTTTTCCATCACTTTGTATCATTATTCCTAAATACTTGTAACGTTCCACTTGTTCCAATTTCTTTGTTCCTATCCTTACATTTATTCTTTGTTGCTTTCCTATGCTCATTATTTTGGACTTTTGTGTGTTAATTTTCATTTTTCTCTTATTTAATTCTTCTTCCCACATTTTCAAATTATCTTGTAACTGCTTTTCTCCTTCTGCACAGATCATAATGTCGTCTGCAAAGGCGCATTCTCCCAGCTTTACAGGTCTTAGATTTCTATATCCAATATTCACTTTCTTGGTTTTAGTGCTTATTTCTTTTAGTATGTCATCCATTATTACTATAAATAATGTGGGACTGAGGACACCTCCTTGTTTTAACCCTTCTTCTACCCTAAATTCCTCTGACTCCATATTATCTGTTCTAACATAATTTCTATTTCCTCTATACAGGCTTTCAATTGCTACTCGCAATTTTTTGCTCACTCCTCTTTTCCTAAGACTTTCCCATACCATTTTTCTCGATATTCTATCAAATGCTTTATCCAAGTCCAGAAACGCCAAGCAAACATCTCTCCTTCTGTTGATCTTCTCCATTAATTACTTAATCGCAAATATGTGGTCTTGTGTGCTTCTGCCTTTGCGAAATCCACTCTGAGGTTCTTCTAGTTGTTGTTCGATTTTGTCCCTTAACTTTTCATCTAAAATTCTTTCATATAATTTTGCTACGACACTGACTAGAGTTATACCTCTATAATTGGCACAATTCATAGAGTCTCCTTTCTTAAATATTGGCACAATAACCCCCACCTTCCAATCCTCCGGTACTTCCCCAGTATTCCATGCCATATTAATTATTCTAGTTAATATCTCTATCCCTTTTTCTCCAAGCCCTATAACCATTTCATTCGTGATTTGGTCATATCCGGCTGCTTTTCCTCTTTTTAGTTTCTTTAACATTTCATCTACTTTCTCCTTTCCTATTTCCGACTCCTCGTATTCTTTACATTCTTCGTCTTCTGTGGGTTCCAGTTCTGATATTTTGCTCTCATTTCCTGGATTTAATAATTCCTGGAAGTGTTCTCGCCACCTCCTCATAACATCTTCTTCTTCTGTCAATATTTTATTACTTTTGTCCTTTACTTTACAAATATATATTACCCATACTTAATACGGGTATATCATCCAAATTTTAATATACAAGTGATATTTCTATTAAGATACATAAATAACGTCATATCTTCTGCATATTTGAAAAAATGAAGGATTTTTTGCTAGAATAAAAATAATATATTGGAAAAGAAAAAAGTTAAATGTATATATTTGATCCTAGTTTAATAATTTCAAATTAAGTGTTAAGACTTGCGGTGCTAGGTTTTCACCTCTTTGATTGATAAATACAAAATAGGTTTGATAATAATTACTTTACTAACCTACGCTTGTATTACAATTTCACCAAAGTAATTTAGGTGGTGTCCTTAGACTTGTCTGTTGACGCTGTCTGTTGTAAATTTTAAACTCTAACTTCTTGACAAATATCGTAGAACAGTTACAAATGAAACAGACATGCAACATACATATCTGTAACTGTACACATGGACAATACACCTAGTATTTTCAGCATTTACTTCTGCTTAAGACACGTGTTTCTGCCATCTATAGGCGTCATCAGTCAAGCTAGTGAAGCAATGTAATACAAATGATACAAATCTTGTTAAGAACAGATTTGTATCTGTATATACATTTACGCTGAAATCGCCTACAAGATATAGCAAATTTCGTCCTATAAGGTGGCACTATTTAATAAGTGACATCTGACGGACGAAAGAGGCTATGCCGAAAAAGGCGACCTTTCGCTTGACCAGCTATGATGGTACATAAGCGAAAAAATACGTACAGGTGTAGTCCATTAACACGAGCCAGATGGCGGTAAATATACAAAAAGGTGTAAGTATATCAATACGTTATGCACGTATTACGCATTTGTTACAAATGAAACAGACATGCAATATACATATCTGTAACTGTACACATGGACAATACACCTCGTATTTTCAGCATTTACTTCTGCTTTCGGCATAGAGTCTTTCGTCCATCTGATGTCACTTATTAAATAGTGCCACCTTATAGGACGAAATTTGCTATATCTTGTAGGATATTTCAGCGTAAATGTATATACAGATACAAATCTGTTCTTAAAAAGATTTGTATCATTTGTATTACATTGCTTCACTAGCTTGACTGATGACGCCTATAGATGGCAGAAACACGTGTCTTAAGCAGAAGTAAATGCTGAAAATACGAGGTGTATTGTCCATGTGTACAGTTACAGATATGTATATTGCATGTCTGTTTCACTTGTAACAAATGCGTAATACGTGCATAACGTATTGATATACTTAAACCTTTTTGTATATCGTAGAACTGAGTCTACAGAATAAATTGAACACTGACATAGTTTTGGTGGGTGTAAACTATTATAAAATAAAACATCTGCTTAGGCCAATAAGGCCACAAATCCTACAATATGTGACACGCCCTAACTAATAATTAGAGACGGGAGGCATTAGGCCGAAATTACGATGGACCATACAACATCCCTAAGTACAACACGCAGTTATTGAATAGCACTATTCATTTGGCTTACCGCACATCTCTTTTGCCATTGAATTGTGACGCAATTACTTCAATATTATAGTTAAATTCCGTTCTTCATGGGCGTAGATAGAAGGGTGAGGAGTTTTAATAATTTATTTTATTTATTAGTTTATATTTCGTAAGATAAATAAAGTACGGTGGGTTAGTTTCTTTTTGTCATTGTTTTAATTGGAAAACAAACGGGTGGTGATCTATAAAATATGAAATACATTTTTATTTGTTCATTTTGTAGTTCAAGTTGAGTAAAGGAGTATTAATATTAACTAGAAATACTTTCTCAAATACTTTTTCACTTGGAATATTTTTTAAATTATTAATAGACACATCTAATGTGGTTAATCCATCATTTAATTTGAGATTTGATTTTCAAAATAAATGATTAGTTTTGGCAAATTTCAAAAGTGTTCCTGAAGAAATATGTAACGAAATTTTGTAAACTATCGAAATTTTCTGCATAATATCTTGTACCTTCCGACCATGTTCCCCTTCTAGTTATTACTGGAGAGGGAGGCAGCGACAAAGATGGAAGTTTTTCCATGTAAAGAGCTACTCTCAATGGTGATTTTCTGAAAAACTTTTTTAAAAGCGGATACAAGTCTATCAACTTTCGGAAACGTGTTTTTGATATATTCACAGATTCTGTGGAGAGCATGTGATACGCAAGTAATATGCAGCATATTAGGATATGTTTCCTTTAATAGTTTGCCTGTTTTTAACATATATGCAGCACTGCCACTGACAAATAAAGGTATTTTTGTTTTGTACCTGTCGTCCGAATAAAGCATTTGGTGCATATTCTCGTAAATGGTTTTAGCTACTGTTTCCGCATCAACTGTACTTATAACTTTTGTTGCTATTACATATTCGATATATAGAATAGTTGGATGTATTACAACAGCTACAACATTTACCACACAACGTTCTAATATATCGACACTGATGAGATACTGATTCGAAAGATGGCTTCTAATGCGTTCTACTGTTTTCGTGTAGCACTTAGGAACATAATATTTGCGTAAGGTGGATTCATCAGGAACATTTCAACCAGTATATTTTTGGAGAAAGGTTTTGAAGGTGGGATTGTTAAGTTTATTTAATGGAATATTTGCCACCATTAAAGTTTCACAGTTCTTCTCTAAAATTGTGAGGTTCCAACGGGTTTAACTTATATTTTATGTTTTGGTTGTGTATTTATGATAAGACCCTTTCAGCTCTTCTACAATTTGTCGGCCCAACGTAGGGGCTGTTACTCACTGTCTTTTTATCAATTTGACGAACCAAAGTGAGGCCATTTAACATACCAGCTTCACTGTATTTTATCATTTGGCATTGTATTTTTTATCAATTAACCAAACAGCCTTTCTACAATATATATTGAGGTAGGTCAGGCCTACATAGGAAAGCCTTAGTTTATAAAATACAGATCGTTAACGTTTATATGTAAATATTAGAAAATAAGAAAATATTGGAACTGAATTCTTCATCTGTCATATCAATAAAGTTGATTTCGCGTTTTTAATTGTTCAAAATTAATTCTCATATTTATTTATTTGCCTTAGTCATTTTATTTCTATATTTTGTATTTCCGAAGATATTTCAACTTAATTGATTAATAATAAATGACACGAATTATTTTAGAGAAAACTGTACTTATTTGAAATAACTACAGCGGGAAATATCCCAACCATAAATTAGCATAATATAAAATTATTAACATTCACATGACAATTATTTATTTACTAAAATAAAATATGTAATTTTTATTAAGCATATATGTAATTTGAGTGATTAAATTATCATTTTCATTAAAATTAAGCAGCGAGATTATATTAATACATACAAATTAGACGAATAAGAAGCTAGCATTCGGAACAAACGAGAGTTAGCGTCACTAGGTAAAAAATTCCATAAAACACCTCGACGTATTTAAGTGCCTCTCTGGAAATAAAAAGAAAAATCAAAAATTAAATTAGAAAACCTATACAACGAACCAAGTAAAACATTACCTGTTTATCCAGCTCCTATATGACGCATTTTGCGTGTCCAGACCTCAACCAGTACCGCATAAACCGAAAATTCCATTTCACCGGGAATAGCATGCCGCTAGATAGAAGCTAATAGGTGACGCCGTCCGAGAAACCGCCTAAACCTGTATCCTGCCTTTACGAATACACGGAAGACTCCAGACTCATCCATTCCCGTCTATTTTTACATAAGTATTATTCCAATCTCCTACAAATTTTGAAAATGTTGAATTAATTCATTTCACAAAATATAACCTCTATTAAAGATTTCTTGAATAGATATACCTTATAGGTACATTTAGCATTTGTAGTATTTAATTAAAAGTTTGAAGAATGCAGTTCCCTGTTTATAATTATTCAATTTTAATGGTAACATTTACGTATTTATCTTATTTAAATTCACTTTCATTTATTCTATATGCTTAACCTTAAATTTATTTAATGTTGATATTATCACGTGACATTATTCTTTTTGATTTAGACTAATTTTATAATATCGATCACTTACCTGTTATTTAACACTTTCATTAAAGCCTTTACATTATTCCTTAACTCACTCGTTTCATTTAGTAGAATTTGCATTTAAGAAAATACCATTATTTATTGTGTTTTTCACCATCTGATTTTGTATGTATTCTTATTGAAGTACCGAACCTGCATTTATGTGTATTTTGTAAGCACAACCAAAGAGTCTCAATGTTCTGATATAGCCGGACATTTAACGCAAATTTAAGCCCACCCGACAATAAATATAAGAAGTTATATACATGTAAAGCTGTGGAGGTTAAGTATACTTCGTTATTAACGATTATGTATCAGTTGAATTATACGCAAGTAACAGATATAACATTTTAAAACAACTCCATCTATATGTAACATTTGATACCTTATTTAAATAGAGATTTGTAAATCATTTTAAAAAATTTACCTTACCAGCTTTTTGATATTTAAACATTAAATTTTGTATTTATATTAAGGCCCTATTGGCGTTTAACAATATATATATATATATATATATATATATATATATATTGAAGATGTTTTCGGTGTTTCTTTTATTACAGACGAAGGAATTCTGATATCTCTGTAATACATTTCAATAAAAGGCGGCGGCAAAATCGTCCTCGGCGAGATATTTTTCAAAGCTACAGCTCTCTCAGCAAGAAATTCAACATCCTCCCTAATTGAATTAAGGGCAGAATTTCCTCTTGTCGACAGAGCTAATACGAAAGCGGTTATTAAAAATCTCGTTTAAAAACGAAATGGAGAGATGACGGCGGGGAAAATTTGGTAGATGACGATCTCGGGTAGCTTCTTCTATACCCCCGTCCCCTTCCATTACAGGCACTAAATTTCGTCGTCATAATCGTTTCGGTTCGCTTTTTCCTCTCCCGCCCGCCATCAGTGAACGGTCCTGGAAAAATCGTCTTAATAAATTAACCAAAGCAAAATTATTAAACTCAAAAGGAAAAGAATAAAAAGCTGGGTATGAGATGGGACGAGAGGTTATATACACCGGAAAAAGTCCACTTTCCTCCAAATTTTACGTTTCCATCTCCCCGAACTCAAGACTCCATTTTCGTTCCTTCGTGCCTTCACCGAAAATTGAGGGGGTTCCTTTAAAGTCATATAAATATTCAGCAGATTTTATTATCGGCTCCAATGAGCGGGGAAATCAAATCCGGAGAAAATATACGCGGCTATTTCGTATGAAAGAGAGGGAGGAAAAGGTGGAAACGCGAACAAAGAAGTGGATAAAGAACCGAAAGAATGACAGTTCCGCGCGCTAGCAAAGGCGTACCATTAGACCGGAAGCGGGATTATGTTACATCGGTTTCCTGTAATGACGCATTCATATTCTTATCTCGAGGTCGCAGAAGAGTCAATCGTAGAGTGCTGTGACTGCTAGGCCGGAAGCAGGAGGGATGTAGCGGGAGAATATAAAGGGGAGGTGGACAATTTTTCTGGATGTTCCTTTATTTTCCTGAGGCTTTTCCAATTATGTCGAGATAACTTACTCGATTCCCGAACAACTTTTGTCTTGACTATTAGATTTATGCATTTACATTAAGTTGGATAGATGATGTACCGCGTTGCCCCGAGGGCAAGAATTTTCAAATTAAATTCTGGAGTTATTTTTCGTTAGTTGTTTCCCTAAATAGCTTGTACATCGCCGAGATTTAGAGGACCAAAGGTTTGCTAGACAAAGATTATATACGAGGAGGAGTCAATATATAAATCTCAAAACGGGATAGAGGCAATAATAATCAAAGTAACTTCCTGAGATTTATTTCACTTTTCTACATAATCAGCCTGTATATTCAGGCACTTATCCCATCTTTTTACAAGTCCTTGAAAGTCGGCGGCAAAGAAGTCTTTTGGTTGCTGTCACAGCTAACAAGTGGATTATGGCATCATCAGTTTCAAAATGACAGCCATCAAAATTATTTTTTAGGGGCCCGAACACAAAGAAATGGCCGTTAACAGCTCTTGCATTACTTCTGCTGCGTGAGGGCGGGCATTGTCATCCAGAAGAAGCACTCCCTTTGTCAGGAGTCCATGTCTCAAAACACGGTCTTGAACTTTTGGGTGTTGGTGTGGTGGGACGCTTCCATTTCATGGAAGATCTTTTTGATTCTGGTTGAAAGTGTTGAACCTATAACTAGTCCCCCGTAACAATTCGTTCCATGAAGTCACCTTTCTCAGTGTACCGAGTGAAATGCTACAAGAACAGAGTCATTCTCGTCATTTTCTGCTCCTCACACAACTTGCGGGGCACTCACCGTGAACAGATTTTACGAAACTGCAACTACTCATGAATGATGTTGCAAGCGGTTCCATTTGAGCATCTTATAGCACGCGCTACGTGATCGATCGTCACACGCCGCTGTGGCTTTAGCTGACACCTCCGCAGCACGTCCGAGATGCTCGCGATCTCTGATGCTTTGCTTTCCCTTGCTAAACTCCTGTATCCAGGCAGTGAGAAACAATTGTTTCTATACACGGGACGCATTTCGCGATGCACTTCATTTGTGGACAGTCCTTTGGTCCACAAAAAACGCACACCCGCCATCGTGCTCTGGCTATCTCTGACTGACCGCGTGCCTACGAGATATGACGCGACCTCTACGACAAGCATACATATGCTGTCATCTGCTGGCAGAAAATGCGTGCGTAATTTACCAATGGTATAAGGGAAACTGACGTTCGCGGCTTATACACTGAATCACTCATGTGCGAGGTAAATCCAGAAAGTAAGTTGCGTTTGTATTTTTTGTCGCGGCAGCGCTGCGAATCTAACTAATTCGAGAAGGATCGGGAAGGGTCGCCGAACGTTGCGCAGTTGCATTGCCTTAGCAGTCTCGCAAATTCCAATGAGACGGCCTAGAGTTCATATTCGAGAGATTTCGAATTTGTGGAGTGGCTATTTTTTAATTTTTCGAGATCGACTCCAAAAGCTCTCGCGATCGATAGCTTGGGCACCGCTGTTCTAATTACATCTTTCCATTTATCATACGTTGTCTCTTTCTTTCAAGGACGTATTGAACAACATTTTTGAGAGACCTTTATATTTATTAAATTTGAAATTTTCGCACTGTTGCCAGAACCATTTGTCATAGCTCGATGACCGCTTTCGGAACTCAAAAGAGAAGGCAGTAATTTCTCGTTTTGCCGGATTGGGTAACCTCAAGAGGAAATAAGATCTAGAATCGGCCAATATCCACTACTTTCGACTGGTTTTATATCCGGTGAGTATTAAAGCTATGAAACAATTTGCAATATTGAACGTGTGAAAACCATCGTTACACTTTATTTCCGAATTGGATAATGGGAAATATTTCTCATCGTCTAAAACAATAACTTTGTTGCCAATAAAATGCTGACGACGGCTTGATGTTCGGCAGCATCTTGGGATTTTCTTTAACTGGGTTGCGGTGTGTTTGGGACACTTCCTTCTTTTTCGATGTTCTAATCCATTTTTAGCCAAAATTCTGCCAACAGTTCTATGCGCAATTCCAAATCTACAGCCTAAAGTGCCCGTAGACGTCCCAACTCTGTCTTGAGCAGATTGGATGCGTATGTTTGTTTCATGTGGGTCAACACTGGAGGTCGTCCACTTTTCGGTAAATTCATGCATGGCATACCTTCTTCACATTCCCTAATTGTGCGGTAAATGGTTGACAGTCCAATATTTTGGTCTCGAAAAATTTTAACAATCTCGCGTTTAGGTACTCGTCCAACTAAATTATATATAGACTTTCGTATTTCGATCTTGTATGACATCTTTCAAAACTATTTCTGACAAATCTTGTCACCATAGTAACTAGTAGTAACTAAACGTAACTAACTAAACTAAACTAACGAAAAGTAACTAGTAGTAACTAAAAAACGGGCATCTTTTCTAGCCCAGGGGTAATTAGTTTGGACCATTTTTTTATATCATTTCTCGTCAAAACTTTTTCTCAAAACTTATGTTCCATACGCTAGCAATTAATGGATATACTCGTGGATAACATCTACGAATTGTTCGTGCCATAAGATTTAAAGCATGGATAGTGGAAGTGTGTTCTTTAAGAGATTGGCCTAAGGAAAGCATGTTTGCGGGAACATCACTCATAAACAATAAACGTTGCTTTGTTGCAAGTTGGTATTTGTTGAACGAGTTCAACACCACCTTTACAATCTGATCGACGCACTAAGGAGCATTTGGCCTCAAGAACCGGACAAAATTAATAATATCGTTGTTTTTGACTCTAGATGTATCCAAATTAGTATCCGTATGTTTTTGAGGATGCTACGTTGATTTCTGGCATTATTTTACAAATCAGCTGCAGGAGCGTAGACTTAGGAGGGGGTGGAGGAGGGAAGTATTGTTAAAAACGCATAATGGGTATAGTTTTATATATTTTTAGGGGTTCTAATTTCATTTCTGGCCTTGCTTATAAATCAGCTGCGGGAGCGTGGACTTAGCGGGAGGATGGTGATGGAATTAATATTAAAAAGAATGTAATGGTTGGCAAAGAAAAATTTCAACATATTCTGACAAAAACCGCTTGCGACCAAAATTGGGTTAATGGATTTTGTTTAATTTTTCAATAATGTCTAAACAAGGTCACTAGTTAATTATCACGAAAATAATTTAACAACCCTAAATTATTCAACTCGTCAAAATTGTAAGAAAAACAATTGACGTAATACGGCTAGTAATCTGTTAATCCTATTTAATTGTTTGTTTATAATATCCAGAAGGGTGTAAATCTCTACCTGTTAGTTACATATGTATATAAGGTTCTTTTTTATATATGTATATGTGTGTGTGTTTGTGTATATATTCACATAGTACATCCATTCTTGGTGGAAAAATATATGATCAAACTTTTATTGACTGCAGGTAACAAAAAAGAAAACGTATAAAATGGGCATCGAACCACGGCCTGTATAGATTTATAATAAAACTTCATGATTGGATTTGGTTAACATGTTATTTAATATGAGCAAAGAAAAAAAAAGTAATTAAAAATACATAATATCTATGTAATATTACAAATTGGCTCACTCCGATTCATCAGATTGGTGGATTCAAGAATTTCTTCCTCAGTTGTTAACACATTTAGTTCTTCGGGTTCAAACAATTCTAAGGTTTCACTCAGGAACGGTTGGCTTTTGCTATATATGCGTTTCCTTGTTGAACTTATGAAAGGGTCTGATGTGAGCAGCAGCCTATTCAGGATATCCTGATTGCAGTACAACCTGAAAATTTTCTTGAATAATTTTCTCGGTATGAACGGAAGTGTTTGTTTCGAGCTTCTGCAGCTTCTTCCGATAGTTGACCTATTGGCAAGATGGCATACTTTATTACTGACGCTCCATGCATGAGGATTTTGTGTAACGTAGGGGTCATTGGATGCCAACCATAAAGATCTACATATAAGCTTGCTGTATTTTTGCAGTATTCTTCGAATTTCTCTAAATTAATTTTGTGGCCAGAAGAAATCGCTTCCAAGATAACCTTAAGTTTCAAAATAAACTCTTTACTTATGCCTGTGATTTGACAGGCCAACTCTGGATCAGCGAAGAATCTTCTGGATGTGTATCCCGAATTTGTATTTCCAATACTAGGTTTTGGCATATCTATTAGAAGTCCCGTTCTTTCCCTATATGCTTTCTGGATTTCTTTGGTTTTCTTAACTATTTCCTTTTCTTCCGCGGATCGGGCTTGCCATTTTTTTAAGGAAGCTTGTATGCAAGATGTAAAATTGTTTCAAAGAAGCGTATTCTTGCATGAAGAATGGACAAACCAAATCTTAATGATTGAGGATCCTCCGAATTTCTACTTTCGATGTCATTGAAATTTTTGGAGGTCTTTCCGCATATATAACATTTTCTGGTAGATGAAGTACCAGTTGCCGCGTTGCATACCTTGGCATCTACCATGGTTGGGAGCAAAACATGACGCACAATGATAATTCCATTTGATCTTTCTATTTCGGTCTTCATCAGATGATTTGCTTGGTCTTCGACATACTTTATTTCTTGCTGCGTAATATCCACATCTTCTTTTAGAAATCGAATGCGGATTGGCCGACAAAATCGAGTTGATGATGGTGTGGGATTTTGCCACAATATTTTTAATCTATCGCCAATGTGTGATTGCAGTCTTAATGGCACCAATGAGCTTTGAAATATGTTCGAGTCATCGTTAGAGCTATCTAAGAACTTTTGCTGATAAGGAATTTGATGAGAGCCATCACATCCCCACTTTGTTATAAGCTCTAGGCTCTTTAATTCTACTGCATCGCAGCTTTGAAGAACGTCTTCCAGATAAAGACAAAGTCTCTTTATTGTGTGAACAAGTAGGTCCTGAAGCACAACTTCAACGCTCGTCTCCGTAACTCGGATTGACTCTGGTTTTGGATAGCAGAGTTACTTTGCTTCTCTAATTAGTGTATAACAACGAAATACTCCCTTGTTGGAATCGTGTAACAGCTCCCACTGCCTCCTTGTAAAGTCGCCATCAATAAAAATTTGCAAAGCCTGCTCAGGTGTGTAACGATTTACTCTCGGTTGCTGAGAAGTATTTATTATCTTCCTGTAACGTTTGGCTCTTGTTGGTGTTGAAGTTGCATCTATTATAAGTTTAGACGCAGCGGCATTTCCAGATATTCGTTGGCTCACGCTGGCTGCATAGGTAAGCTCCTCAACAGGCACCTGCTAGCGTAGTTCTTTTGTTTTGCGTCGTTTACTACGATCATGCAATTCTTGGAAATGTTTCCTTGGGCGCCCCGTCGAATTCTTGGCCCAGTTATGTACTGGTATTGAAGTACTAAGCCATTTCTCGTTTTTTTCAAAAACCTTGAAAGAATTGAAAATTGTACCGTCGCGACGGTACAATTTTCAATTCTTTTGTAAAGAAGTAACATAGAAGAACACGGTTGGTGTAGTTCCATTGTTCGTACTATTAAATTAACCACAGAAAGAGTTTTTACGATCTGTTGTTTCGACCACACATAACCACAGTTTTTGATCATCCAATTTAGTCTTAATTCTTTTTGAATATGTTCACAAATGTTTCAACATTAAATTTCGTAACGTTTGCGGACTTGGTAATTTACAGTATACGTATTTATTCCACAAGGAGACAAATGCTTCATTGTCTAGTAAAGTAAACCGTAGGTTTCATACAATAAGGGTAACACACAAATCAAATGTTTCATTGGCTCGTAGTTTTTTTAATAAGAATGCTGTGCGTTATTAACGCGACGTTGACAATCCTATTTGGACCAACACATTAGAGGCAAATTACAAATTACACATTGAATTCTTGCGATTTTCTGTCTCTATTCGGTAGGTCCGTTGTAAGCTACGAATATTCTCTAAAGAACTGTTTTGATTGTCTTCCACCTGGGGAGTTTCTCCACCTTTCCCTAGATCTACTTTCAGCCCACTTTTTCATGGCTGTTTTGATAGTTGTCTTTGCGATGCTAATGGAAAGCTCCGGTTCAATGAAAACTGTGCAGTAGGGTGAGTGAAAATGAACAAAAATTTTTTTTTTTAATTTTGAAAACTCCTGTATTGTTATTGATGACCCTATTAGAAAGCACTATTTATGCAAAATAACAAGACTCTGCGACTTTATTTCGAGGTGGCGCATGATGGGTGAAGTTTGAAAAATAACCATATTTACATAAAGGCTGAAAAGTACAATTTAAAAATCTTTTTTATCTACCATTTAACAAAACTGTTGGCAACACTTAAGTTTATTGCTAAAAACAAAAATATCTATACGAGATTTGTTCTTCCATTTCGTCTGGTTTAGTTTCACCAAGTTTAGCTGAAAGAGACCCTGGGAAATTAGTACACTCTCGCTGGCTAACTTGCGCCAATAGGATTCTTCGTTTATACATTGGAATGGCTACACCACCAGAAAACCTTAAGCAACTAGCACTTTTCATTATGAAAGTATACGCGCCAACATGGTTTAACATAAAGTCAAAGCCATCTTGTAACCATGGTCTAGTTCATGTTTTCAACATGGTCAAGAGAAGTTTATATTTAAGAGATGACCTTAAGAGTATTGTTTTAAAAACTATAAACAGAAATTCATTATTCGCACACCCAGAAAATATTCTGTTGGCCATGCTTCAAGATGATACTTCAAAAATTAGGGAATTGGCTCTCCGAAGAGTATTAGAAGCAAGAAAAGAAAATGTGTGTATTAAAAGCAAGAAAGTTCGCGAGTTCCGCCTTCCACAACTTCAAGTAAATGCGACGAATTACTATGAGTTAATAAATTGGTCGAAATAACTGAACCACCAATGACTATGAAATATTCTAATATAGAAATTTCAAACCTGATTCGTTCGGGAAATAATTTCAGTCAATTTGGGATGTTTCCTTGTCATACCCAAGCAGTAGAGAGGTGTGTCAAGCTCGTCACTGAAGCTTCAATATCTGTTTGTGGATCAGAAGCAAGAGACGGTTTCATTCGCTCTAGAATTAAAGCAAGGCAAGACATACCACTGTTTGAGTCGAAATCTCAATTATTTCAACAACGAGATCCTTTACAATTAGCTAACCAATGATTTCTGTTTTTGTATTAAATATGCTTTATGTGAGTAAATAAAAGACTGTAACTGTTTGAATTTATTGAATAAAAACACATTTAAACCACACTGTTTACGTTTTTATAAATGATAAAGTTCCACAAATTAAAGTCTTGTGCGCCACCTCAAGACGTTGACATAGGAAGATAAGATTTTTTCTCTGCACTTTTAAGTACTTAGAGCATCGATGTTTAATACAGGAAAAACTAAATAAAAAAAAAAAAATTTCGCTCCACCCTACTGTCTAGGCGAGGCCTGTCCGGTCATTTTGTTAGACCTGTGGCCTTTGTGCCCAGGGACCCAGACTAATATCACTTTGCGATCGTAATGCGATATATATTTGTTTAGAAAATTATAAAAAAGATATGCTTTCGTACAACAATTTTTTTCTCTTTGACATTTCCAAGTTCTGCGTAAAATAAATATGATTCTTTTGTTTATTTTTAGAAATTTTAAATAATAATAATTTTAAATTCAAAATATTAGTTTCTAGTTTGATTACATCGAAATGAATTAGACGCACAAATATTGTCAAGTTGGAATACGAAAGTATTGTGAGAAATACGCCAGAAGGAAAAGATGCGCTTGATTTAATAACAAGGTGAATAATGCACCGAACAACATTCTCTGGAGCAAAAGCGAAAAAGTACCGTACATGTTGTACTTAACATCTTCCATTTCACTAATAATATTTGCATTCGTTTTGCACCGAATACTGGTATGCCGCATCATCACTTTGATAAATTAAATGCCGGGATTTTTGTCTAGAAATTACGTTTGCAAAGTCGTAAATTTATTTTTTATGATGAAATAAGAATTGTTAGTGGGGAAGGTTATACTGGTCAACAAATTATCATTTTTATGTAAATTTTGTGTTATAGTTCTAACAATAATAATAACTTTATTTAATTGAATCGGCCGATACTTGCTGGAAATCCATAATATGTAAATGGGATTTAAGTAAAACACTTATACTAATTTCCAGTATATATTACACTTTATTATATGTATTAATAAATTGACGACATGTTTCGCTACGATGTAGCTTATTCAGATCTTATATTACTACTGAACACGCTCTTCACAAATGTATGGCTTTTTTCTAAAATATTTCAATGGTTGCACTTGTCTACATTAGAATCGTCTCTTACCGATATATCGTCTAAAGTTATTGTTATCTTAATATTTGATGAAAGCAGTTTAAAAGTGGGGAATTATTAAGGTCTAATTGGTCATTTAACAATATATCTGTATATTTAAGTTTATTTATTTCTAAGGATTCCAGTAAATTTAACTTTAAGCCTTTTTGTTGTGACTGTAAAATTTCAAAATCTGTATTGAAACTATGATTATTTTCCAACAAATGAAGTGCATAATTGGAATCTGTCTTTTTGTTAATAAAACTTTTAAAATGTTTCTGTATTCTTTTCTCAAAGCTCCTACCAGTTTGGCCTATGTATGTTTTAGGGCACTCTTTACATGTTAGTTTGTATACTCCGGATTTATTACTTTTGCTTGTCTTGGATTTATTATTTTTTATGAATTTCCCAAAAGAATTATTAGTTTTATAAGCTACATTTATATCTGTTTTTTCGTAAAATTTTTCCTATTTTTTCACTTATCGGTCCTATGTATGTTACTAATTTATAATTGCTTGCTTTGTTATTTATTATTGGGTACACATTTTCTATTGCTTTCCTATATTTCTTTTTTCTTAAAATTGTATCTACTATATTTGGGTTATATCCATTATTTTGCGCTATTTGTTTAATGATATTTAATTCTTTAAAGAAGTTTTCATTATTTAAAGGTACTGATATTAATCTGTGTATCATACAATGGAATGATGCTAGTTTATGACTAACCGGGTGATAGGAACTATTGTGAATGATAACATCTGTGTGTGAGGGTTTGTGATATATTGAAAAGACATGTTTATTATTTTGTCTAGAAATTGTAAGGTCCCAGAAGTTTATACTATGATCTAATTCTTTTTCTATGGTGAACTTCATGTTTTGGTGTATATTATTTATGTGTTCAAAAAATTGGTTTAATTGTCTATCTGTGCCTCTGAAACAAGCTAATACGTCATCTACATATCTGTGCCAGTATATAAAATATTTAAAATTGGGATGTTCTTTAATTTGACTTTCTAAATTATCCATAAAAATCTCTGATAATGAACGGACTCACTGGGTTGCCCATTATTAGGCCATCATTACACGAATATATCTTACTGTCAAATTCAAAATAGTTTTGATCTAAATAGATAGTTTTAAGAGAACTTATGATATCTAATTTTTTAACTATATTAACATTTTGAATTGTTAACAAATTCTCCACCAAATTAATGGTGTCTTTTATCGGGATACTAGGGAATAAATTAGTAATGTCGAATGATATTAGTTTGGCATTATCTGGAAGTTTAGTATCTTTTATTTTGTTAACTAGCTCTAATGAATTTTTAATTGTAAATTTCGCTGAAAATTTAGTATTTTCTCTGATATGTTCTAAGATTTTTTTTGGATAATTTATATGAAGGAGCTGTGACGAACGACACGACTGGTCTGATAGGATTATCTTTTTTATGAAGCTTGATTAATGAATATAATTTTGGAGCTTGTGGATTCATAATGATAAGTTTACCTTCCTCCTTATCATTAAATAAACTTTTACAATTCTGGATACACTTCTTAACTGAAGATTGAAATTTCACTGTGGGATCTGATTTTAACAATTTATATTTTGATGGGTCTAAAAATTGCATAGTTTTATTAATATAATCGTTTTTGCTTAATGCTATAACTGTATTTCCTTTATCTGCTTTTGTGAAAATAATATTATTGCTGTTTGATTTGTTTATTATTGATTTTAATATAAACATTTCATGATTTGGAATCGAATTTACGGAAGATTAAGCTTTTAAAAAATTTGATACTACATTTTTTTATCTGTGTTATGCAATGTATTTTTTAATGCAAATTTTTTGTGTGAAATTTGTAAAGAGCGTGTTCAGTAGTAATATAAGATCTGAAGAAGCTACATCGTAGCGAAACATGTCGTCAATTTATTAATAAATATAATAAAGTGAAATATACACTGGAAATTAGTATAAGTGTTTTACTTAAATCCCATTTAGATAATAATAATAACAATGAAAAGAAATATTGAAAAATAAATAAATTGATATTAATTGGTATGGAGGTGTATGTTCAAATGTTTTTCTATTTTTTTATACTGTTCTTCGGCATTTTCTGATATCAATGTCCGGCAATAATCAGCAAGCATTTAACTGTACCACTGTAACATCATATTCTTCACTTGAAACACCTAAGGGTCTAGCTATTGGGAAGGCTTCCTAATGAGGTACTGGACGAATAGTAGACGGCAGACTAGCATAAATAATATTTTTCTTATTTTTGTTGGAAACGCGAAAGTTTTCATGTATTAAAAATAGCAATCAGTCGACTTTGTTGACGCCAAATCATAGGTTTTGCAAATGGCATAGCGCTTTTCTTACCGTTTGATCAGCCCCTCAGAGTAACAGCACAGATGGGAAGGAAATGCTGAGAGCTCAGGGCTTGTCTAGATGTTCAACGGTTGAGACAACATAGTGAAAATATAACTTTTCTATTAAAGATGTAATAGTCCGGTTATTTATTTAATTTATTTATTTATTTACCCAACAGAATTATAATTTCATTTACAGGATAAAATAAAAATTAAATTGTAAATCACATACATACATACATAACAAGTACTACTAATGAAAAGTCTTTCTTTGGAGACTGTGGTTAAGTAAAAACTCAAAAAAGATATATGTATAACCCCTTACCACAATTACTAATCGTATCCTAAATACGTATTTCGACAACTATGTTGTCGTCATCAGTAGGTAAAAATACTAACCAAAGTGTCGCACATAGGGCACTGTAAAGCTAACGCATATAGTAACGTAAAAACTTTACACGGTGTCCACGTATACACCGACTTTAAAATAAAAATATATCGACTAAAAATTCCGGCAACTTACCTCTCTTAAGAAAACGGTAACCACATGTGTTTATTCTCTCTTCGCATGCCTTCAACTATATGCCATCGTACCGTTGTCTACATTAATCGTGTTCCGTTTGTTTTTAATGATTTGGACACTTTCATATGCGTCAAGATCTCGGGGATTATTGATGGCTTTGACAAGTTTTAACCCTTTAATCGACATATTGTGTTCTGTATTTAAAGAATGATTAGCCACGTTAGATTTTTCTGGTCTATTGTATTTAATATGTGATATGTGTTCTTTAAACCGGGTTATTATTGATCGTTTTGTTTGGCCTATATATTTCAAATTACAATCATCGCAATTAATATTGTTTTCACAGCTAAATATAGCGGGAATAAATTCTCAAATTATTTATAATGCCTCTCATTCTCATTCACCACAAACAAGGAGTTTTTTTAAAAATTTATCATTGAATTTGAACAAAGTGCATCTCACGCAATTAAGTCGCTGCCAACGAACGAAATCTATTCTGACAAAAATATACGGTTATAGAAAACGTCCAAGAAGTAATTCCAGCAGAAAAAAGTAGAGGTCGTTGTTGTTTTTGTCCGAAAACAATCAGACTATACACGACAATACCATGAAACACTTGTAGAAAATTTGAATGTATGAAACATATTGCCATCAAGTAGTATACTTACCAAAATTGCTCAAAGGAAATTGATGAAGATTAGAATAGTTCTTAGTTTCTGAAATAATTTTTTGTTGTATTTCTGGTAATTTGATTTTTTTTTAATGTGTTTTTATTCTTTTGAGTGTATTTATTTTCTTTATACTTCCATTAATATTTTGAAATAAATGAAATTACTTAAGCTTTTTCTTATTACTGTATTCTATACAAAATAATACTCTGTATAAAAACAAATTTGTATCTGTATAAACATGTACGTACTTACAAGTACGTATTTAGAGTAAAATTACTTTCGGATGAGACTGAAGATGCGCGAGCGATGACGTTACAAAAATACTGAACACCTTAAAAACATTGAGCAGTCTTGACAATATAGGCGGCAGTTTTAAATTTAAATAATATTTAGTTATATTAAACCATAATAATTATGTTTTGTTGTCGATTTTAAATAAACTTATTACTTCGCGAAGAATAAAATAATTATTAAATCAATTGGTATTATGTAACAAATTTTTTATAAATTGTATTTTACAATGAAATATTTCTTTTTATAGTGCTTTCACATTTAAGTCTTTGTATTTACAAATTATTATTATATTAATCCATATTTTGTAATATGGTTTTCATTAACCTTAATTTTGCTTTTTCTCATTATAATTTTACTCCTAACCAAAATCTCACTTTAGAGACATTAAAAGAAGATAAATACACAAGCATGTGCCTAGAAAAATTTGCTGGAAGTCAAGTAGTTATCATGTTTGCATTCGTTGGGCTACTAATATAAAAGAAACTGTTCAAAGGTACTGTCGCGGAGGGCTACATAGAAACGTCCGAGGAGAATAAACTTCATATCGCAAGAAAAATTTTACAAGTAAATGAGAACTAACCTTTCACAAGCACTACTGTAAGCAACCGCCAAGTTAAGATATCAGATGATTGTCCATATATAAATATTGTAAACTCATCTAATGTTACTATTACGATTACAAAATAAAATTGATTGATATATTTAAATGCTTCGTCAATCTGACAGTTAAATTAATTTTGACTTAAATAAATGAACCAAAAGTCATTCACTACAGTATTCACTTTATTCCCTAGGGAAAATCGAATATTTTATTCCTAGAGAATAAAGTAGTCTAATATATGTCAATTGTCAGATGTATAAGATGACACTTTATTCTCGGTCGGGAGAAAAGTATATTACATTTACATTCTGAATAGTTTTAGAGCATTTTAAACGTTAGGCGTGCAAAGTGCATTTTGCGACTACTTACGTAAAATAATCTGGCGCGCGTACTTAATGGTTAAGGAAGTGTAAATTAAAGTTGTCTTTAAAAATAAAATCGAAAAAAAATTGTAATAGCGCCCGAAGTACGTTAAATATTCAAAGCTAGTGTATAGGGTTTGGTACAACTTTACCTTTGAAGTATTTGATCCCATTTAACCAAATCTCAATCTCTCATAATAAGCGAGATCCGCATGTTGAGAATGAATCTGTGGACACACTGTATACAGAGATTCGAAAGCAGATCCATTCAAACGATATAAAGTACTATTTAATCATTTTACCTCACGAACTCTCAAGAAAAATAAATAACTCATTAAACTTCCTCTTTAATTTTTCCACTGATTTTCTACCAATTAAACCTAGACCTCCAAAAAACTTCCCTGCTTAATTTAATTTTTGTTATTATTACTGTTCCAGACTCTATCGCGACCTTTTCGCCCCTTTTTTCATTTTCCGGGTCGACTCCGGATTCCTCTTACCAGAATTTATTCCCTTATAATAATCTACGGACGCAGGGAGATGGCGCCACCACCATTAGCAGTAGCAGCAGCACTAACTTTCTTCTCTCTTCTTATTTCACTTCGCTTCTCTACTCACTTTAAACTTGTTAGATTTGCATAAACGTTTTAATTAAATTAAGATCCTATTCGCGTAACAAATTATTATTCCTCTGAGAATACGAGAGACGGGCCCGGGCCGGACGCAAACCCGGGCGATCCGAAATCCAATAGAACGAACGTCCAGGCCACAACTGCAGAGATAATGGTTAATTAATTAATATCGCTCTTATTCAAGTGGACTTGGTTAAGAACGCGGGGCTAGTGCTCTCTCTTCAATATTTAATCTACTCTGGACTGTATATGAAGTTCCATTCGTGTATATAACGTTACAAGTTTCTGAGGTCTCTTATATTGGAAAAGTTTTGAAAGACCGTCGATAATAAATATGTGTTATTAAGTTTGAAGGTAATTAATTATCTATGGTCCCTCTTCTCTTACTTTCTGTTTGATCTTTTAGGTATTCAAGCGAAATATTCTAAACACTTTTTCACCTATTGAATTTTCAAATATTGTAGCTTTACTGAAAACATTGACAATAATGAATAGGCGTAAACTAAGGAAAAAGTTTTTCCAAGAACCATGTTCAAGCGACGTTACAGTTCCGAACAGTTTTAATTTTAATAATGAAAAAACAATCTAAAAAGCATTGAATAGTACCAGATAAAATACAACATTTCTGGCTAAAAAAATGACTTCAACGCACCTACAACTTTGCAAAGTGCTTCCAACATTGCTAGAACAACCAACCGAACTGCCAGAATTCATGATGGAGGGAAACACCTTCTTAATTCCCAAATCGAATGCATTTACGAGAGATTCCTGTAAATATAAAACCAATTACATTAAAGATGTTCACTTTGATTGTATCTGAAAAGATATATGCCTATTTGGAAAATAACAACCTTTTAGGAGAGAAACAGAAAGGATGTAGAAAAGGATCAATAAGTTGCAAAGAACAGCTGCTAATAGACGCAGTTGTGATGAAGAATGTGGTAAAAGCAACAGAAAATCTCTATATGGCATATGTAGACTATCAGAAAGCTTTTGATAGTGTACCTCACTCGTAGCTGGTAGAAATTCTAAAGCTCTTTAGAATTAAGAAGCACCTTATTAATTTTCTTAGTTACGTCATGACTAAGTTTGTTGATGAAAACCCTACAGAAAGTATAGATGCAGGTAAGAACAGTATTAAAAGAGGCATATTTCAGGGAGATGCTTTAAGTCCACTGTGGTTTTATTTAGCCTTAAAATCACTAACAACTTCGATAAATTCTCTAAATAAGGAACATAATTTACAAAAGCCTGTCACACAAATTAGTCACCTGTGGTACATGGATGATCTTAAGTTGTATGCTAGGAAAAAGAATCATCTCCACGATTTCCTAAACTTTGTTGGCCGTTATAGCAGAGATATCCAATTACAATTTGGATGGAAAAATGCCAAAAAAATTGCATGGAAAAGGGGGGGGGGAATGGGTTGATCATCGTGGGTTCGAAGTGGAAGGAGGTCAAAGACTAGTTATTGGAATGGAAAACAACCATTATTATAAATACCTTAGTTATCTGCAGGCTAGAGGAATAGAACACAATATTGAAAAAGAATCAGCGAAGATTAGTATTTTTCTAGGTTGCGATCGTTATTGAAAGCCAGATTGTCGGCAAGAAATACGTCCAAGGCAATCAACAGCTTTGCAACATCCGTACTCACTTATGGGCTTGGAATAATTAACTGGACTGATACTGAACTTGAAGCAATAGATATTGTATAATTTTGTTCTTGACTCACCGCTCACGGGGCGTAACTTCCGTATAGAATGGTTATTTATTTTGGTTGGTGGCAGTTATATTGAAAGTTGGTGTGTTTTCTCAATGTTTTATTTATTTTACAAAAAAAAACACAAACCTTATTTCATAAGATAATTCTCACAATGTAGCACTTACTGTAAACTTAAACTTAATTCTTTACTGTTTGATTGTTGTATATTGTATGAATGTTGAGTAATGTATGAATGTTGTAGAATGTATGTATATGTTTGTTGTGTTACAAGGATATATAAAATATATCACTACCACTACTTTAACATAACTAAAAAGGGTGTATATGTGTTTACGCCATTGTTGTGGAATTTACCTACATTATTACTTCTTAGAAATTGTATCTACATGGAAAAAATACCCAATGTTTCCGATAGTCCTAAAGATCTTACTGATAAATAAATATAATAATAAAATATAATTCCTAATTACGTATTAATAGGGTGTCATAAACTTTCTTAATGTAATTGTATCTGATTGCTTCATCAATAATAGATTTTTATGATACATGCATATTTGGATATCTTGAGCCTATTATGTATATTAATATAATTAACCATAGCAGGTATTGAAAGGTCTATTGAAATTGTTCACTAATTACCCCAGTAACAGAACGTTAATGCGCCGTATGGAGACTTGTCTGCAGACAGGTGGTGCACAATTCGAACACCTGTTCAAAAATTTTTCTTCTTTAAAAAAAAATAGTTATTTTATATCATTTTTATCATTTATTAGCGAATAATGATTAAAACAGCTTCCGTTCAAATAATGTATCTCTATAGTGTTCATAGAAGTTTCTCAATAATTATTTCAAAAATTGAAAAAGCAATGAAAAAATTATTCAGACGAGTTATTTGCTTCTTCTTGATTAATATTATGCTGCATAAATACAGGATTCCATTTAAAAAAAAATTGACGTTCAAATGACCTACAAGGCAATAACTAAATGCAAAACTAACCAAGTCATTCTGTAGACTATAGGTTGTATTTTATTTGACGTGGAAGCGCCAAACTGTTACAAGGTGGACGCTCGTGGCACGTGTTGATTCTTTCCGGGCTAGCTGGAGCATCCTAACAATACTGCAAATGTTTAAATAATAAATGGTGGTATCGTTGTTGCATCAAAGGTCCAGGACGTGCGTAATGCTGAAATAAATATATTACAACTATTAACTAAAAGAAAAGACAACAATTTTGTCCTTAAAGTTTTTATTGAATATCTACATAAGAAATAGAGCGATTTAAAATGCATTAAGCGATTTAATAAAAGTAGCAGTATACAAGGAACGTCGATCATGTGTTAAAAAATCATATAAAGAAATGTGCACTGGAAAGAAAGTTAAATTATTCAGTAAATTAAATGTGAATTAAGTAAAAGAATAATGTATATTTGAACAACACAGATTACCTTTGTGTTGCGAGCATGTCATGATCGGACGTGTGGTAAGCAAGGTCAAACAGCGCTTGGGTGTTGGAAAAGCATGTGTCGAATTTGAGCGATGTGTATCTTACAAGAGTTATAAACGAAGAGAGTGAGTTTAGTGTGTTCAAACCAGTGTTCTTTGGTTTGGAGAAGGATCGTGTTTTACGGCCCAGAGTGGAGAGGGGTCATATCAAAGGGTGGTGATATCTAGAATTAAGAACTAATCAAAGACACGAGCTAAGAATTACGATGTCGATGAAATAAATATCATTAAAATATTCCTTGTGAGACAAGTTTAAAAATGATATGTGACATGATATAATTATGAAGAAGTATACGTAATTAATTAAATAACTAAGTTTAAAAATGAAATGTACGTATATTCGAAAAGAATGTTGAATGTGAATTGTCCGTTCAGTCAGGTAGATGTCGAAGGGTCGATTGGCTAGTATGATAACAATGGCTTTCTATTTGCAACGAATGATAACAATGGCTTTCTATTTGCAACGAAGGCATATAGAAAATGGCTTAAATTCGAGAATATTTGTGGAAATATAATTTAAAATTAAATTTAAGGGGTAAAGTACCTTTCATTTCAAATATTTATTTGGAAATATACCGGGCGAGGAGTTGCAGTCTGTAAACTAAAATCAGGGACACTCGGTATACATGGGCGCCTTGTAAATTGTTTCGCGATTCTTTGCGCTAGCTTTATTGTGGCTCATATTCAACACTGTGATTATTCATTTTACCTTCTGATTAATTGTGGTAAGGGGTTTTATACCTTTTTTAAATATATTCGAGTAGTTTATTCTCAGTGACAAACGAAATACTACCCTAATATATGTATATTGAATCTTCCGTTAAGAAAAAAACAATATTTTCAGATGTTTATTTCTCTCTGAAAACCAAAAATAACATGCATATTGTATATGTCGATATCTATTTTCCTCATAGGGTCATATCTAAGTCGATTGCTAAACAAATGCGGCTGATACGCCGCCTTGACTTTTATAGGCGACATTATAGTGTATCCGTCGAATTTGGCGGACCGTTTGCCTTTCTATCTGTCTGATGTTCTCTCCTCTTCTGCTTCACGTGCTTTTCAATCGTACCCGTGTACGTGTATTGAAATCTAGTCATCCGCTAGGGGCATCACGGCGTTTCTCGATTCTTGGTGGTTCGCGGAAAATCGTTTGGAAAAGTGCTTTTCTCGACGAAAGGGAAATTTTCATATTGACGACGTTTGCGGGAAAGGAAAAAACAGACGTTCGATCAAATGGGGAAGACAAACGATGCGTAATTGTCCTATTTTTTCCCTATTCTTTTTTCGTTGTTTGTATACACCTAGAATACGTGTCAAATACACAGGGCGATTTAGTAAAAAAAAGTTTTTAATCGCATTCTAGGTGTGGTTTAGTTTGTAAAAGTATACAATGTGTCCGGGAAAATGTGGGAAATCTCTCGGATTCAGATAAAACATTAAAAAATAAGATGACAAGTTCCCATATTTTTTTTCCTAGCGGCCCTCCCTACGGAGATATGGCCTCCTAAAGGACGCCACTGGAAATCAATTTTTCTTGAATAACTTTTAAACTACATATTATAATTTAATGAAAATTTAATATGATAAACAGTAGTAAGGACCTCTTAAAATACTGCCCTTAAATTTAAATTAGCTTGTTTAGTTTACCAGGGGCGGACTAGGTTGTACATTTTAATGCTTACATTTTTAACACCCTGTATGATAAGGAGTTAAAAAAAACAAATTTGGATACCTGGTACATTAAGCTAAAGAAAAGGTAGTCTTGTTCATTGTCGATAAAATGAACCGTTTTCGAGGAAAAAAAATTAAATGAATTAATGTTTTATTTCTATTAAAAAGAAAGTTTTTGATTTTTTTTTGTCTGCAACAAAGTGTGATACAAAAGTCTGAAATAAAACTGTTTTCAGTACTAAAAAAACGCAATGTTTTTACAAACGTTACTATGGTACCCACGAATTAATAAATATCTTGCATTGACGTGTAAATTTTAAATCTTGTAATCTTTCATATTGTTAACAAGTTGATCCTTTACTTCGATATTAATTTATTGAATTTTGAATATCTTGGTAAATTTAATTTGATAATGGGATACACATTTAGTGAGTATGCAGATATGCATCTTATGTACGGTCTTGCATCTTGCAATGCTTTGGAAGCAAGAAGGTTGTATGAAGATATCCTAATCGCAATATTCCAAATCAGAAAACATTTCAGCGACTTAACCAACGTCTAAGAAAGACTGGTGGGCGATTCCAGTTAATAAGGTAACATTATTGACTTTCTTTAATGTTTTAGGAAGTTTTGCGAAAAAAAGTACTGATGCTGGTGTGAGAAGAACAGTACGTACGGTGCAATTTGAGGAAAATATTTTGGATACTCCTTCAATAAGCACTCGAAGATTAGCTGAGCAGCTTAATACGTCTTTAACGACAATTCATGAAGTACTTAAAGAACAGTTGTTTTACCCTTATCATCTGCAAAAAGAGCATCTACTACTTCCTGAAGATTTTCCTTGTAGAATCCAGTTCGCAAACTGGCTGTTAGATCAGCAACGAACAAACCCAAACTTCATTAGCACTATTCTTTTTACTGATGAAGCAGGGTTTACCAAAAATGGTATTGTAAATTTACATAACTCGCATGTATGGGCTGATGAAAACCCTCATGCCACTGTCGTTCATCATTATCAACATCAGTTCCAATCAATTAATGTTTGGGTAGGAATAATTGGCAATTTTTTGATTGGACCATGCGTATTGCCGCCACGATTGAATGGTGAACTTTATTTACAGTTCCTTCAGAACGCTTTTCTGGATTCAATAGAGCATTTGCCACTTGCAACCCGCCAAAGCATGTATTTTATGCATGATGGGGCCCCACCTCATTTTAGCGTTGCTGTACGCGACCACCTGAATAACGTGTATCCAAACCGTTGGATAGGCAGAGGAGGTCCCATTGCCTGGCCTCCACGGTCTCCCGACCTAACGCCAATGGATTTTCACCTGTGGGGTCATCTCAAAACCTTGGTGTATTCCTCTCCGGTTGATACTAGGGAGGAACTTTTACAGAGAATCACATTTCATTGTAATGTGATAAGAAACAATGCTGGGTTGTTGTGGCGAGTACAGTAGTCCTCTATTCGTCATGCCCGCAAGTGTATCAGAGTTCACGGAGCCCATGTTGAACCCACTTATGAAGTTTTTAAGTGATTATTTCTAATTAGCGTATTTAGGTTCAATCGTTGCAAGCTTTAGTGAGTACATTTCTAAACATAATTTTTGTTATGGTGCCTTTCTGGGACAAAACTGCATTTCTAAGAATCTCTGTAATTTTGTCGTATTAAATAACCTAAACTAAAACTTTTTTGTTCCTGGAATGACTTTTGTATCACACTTTGTTGCAGACAAAAAAAATAAAAACATGGTTCTTTTTAATAGAAATAAAACATTAATGGAAGGTCCGATGCTTCTCGGGGAAAAGCTCTACCCAATAAAAACATTAATTATTTTATTTTTTTTTCCTCGAAAACGGTTCATTTTATCGACAATGAACAAAAGTACCTTTTCTTTAGCTTAATGTTCAAGGTATCCAAATTTGTTTTTTTTAACTCTTTATCAGACAGGGTGTTAAAAATGTAAGCATTAAAATGTACAACCTAGTCCGCCCCTGGTAAACTAAACAAGCTAATTTAAATTTAAGGGCAGTTTTTTAAGAGATCCTTACTACTGCTTATCATCTTAAATTTTCATTAGTTTATAATAAGTAGTTTAAAAGTTATTCAAAAGAAATTGATTTCCAGTGGCATCCTTTAGGAGACCGTATCTCCGCAGGGAGGGCCGCTAGGAAAAAAATTATGGGAACTTGTCATCTTATTTTTTAATGTTCTATCTGAATCCGAGAGATTTCCCACATTTTCCCGGACACATTGTATACAAGTTTTGAAATTAAGGAAATATTTTGAGTACTTTTTTAATTAAGTTTACATACATACTATACAGCAGGGTTGGACAAACTTATGGATCCATTCAAATATCTTTGATATGGTTACTTAGATTTTAATAAGACTTTCCACAATTAATTCGATTAATACATTTATATCTGAATCAGACTTTTGGTTTCGTCGAAAACGATGTTATCTTTTTTATTTTAAATGAATCACCCTGTATATTTTTACTAATTTCATTAGAGCTCTGCTCTGGGAATTCAGTAATAATAAGATTTGGCATCCTTTTGTTCAACAACGACAAAGATATTTAATTAATTTTTTAAAATATTTTAAAATCATGTTTATGTTTATTAAGCCATGGAATTAAGATTCAGTACTTGACTTAAACTGTCAGAATTAACTTTGTAAACGTCCAAATATTAATAATGTTTCAATTAACTGAAAGAGAACGTAATGAAATTCTGATGATGATTGGTTTTGGTGACCACGTCAGAATTCATGAAGAAGTATTCGACCTATTTAACAATTTGTATCAAGGTCGGCATCCAATATCACGAACTGGCGTTGGTAAAACTTTGAGAAGGTATGATTTGACCGGAAGGGTTAGAAATTTGCCGAAAAGTTGACGACCAAAAGTCGCACCTAATAAAGTTATTGCTCAAAATATTGCTATAGCATTAGAAGAATTACCACCAATTTCTACTACATCCCTCGCACTAAACTATGATGTAAGTTGCCGATCAGAAGCACGAAAAAATATCATCCGTATACACCACATTTAGTGCAAGAATTATTGGACGGGGATTATGATCATAGATTTGGATTTTGCGAAAGAGTGGTGGAGATTTGCAAAAATTCCCAATATTTTACATACAATTTGCTGTTTTCCGACGAGGTTACGTTTTATTTGAATGGTACCGTTAATCGCCATAATGGTCGATATTGGTCAATAGATAACCCTCATTGAATGCTATAAACGCATACACATCATCTGCAGAAATTAAACGTTTGAGCTGGTATTTTCAGGTTAGGGAAGGACTGCAGTGCTTTAAAAAATATGCTGGTATGCAGTCAAAACATAAAGATGCCGAAAGTGTAAGAGCAAGTAACGCTCAGGCAGAGCTTGAGAGAGCTAGCAGTCTGTAGAAGCCATGGCAGCTTATTGAGATGGACATTAGCATAGTCTGTGCAAACTTAAGCGTGAATTGTACATCGACAGAACTTACAAGAACTCAAACATAAACCGTGCCGGAGATAAAGAGGCTTAAGAATAAATCCGTCCAGTCCTGAAAAAGCACAGAACTCGTCCAACTAAATTATATATAGACTTTCGTATTTCAATCTTGTATGACATCTTTCAAAACTTTTTCTGACAAATCTAACATGTCACCATAGTAACTAACAAACGAGCATCTTTTCTAGCCCAGTGGTAACAAGTTTGGACGATTTTTGGTAATAACATTCCTCGTCAAAACCTTTTCTCAAAATGTATGTTCCATACGTTGATAAGTCTTTTTTTGCACTTACGACATTGAAAACACTCGCTACGCTATGTGACGCTCGTGTTTTTAACCAAGTCGTTCGTGCAATAAAGATTGACTTGTCACACTTGTATCTTAAACAACTAAGAATTTTAATAATTGAATTGATTCGGTATTTACTTGATGGAGATCCATAATTTAAAATAGAAATAAAATTACGGTTCTAATCTTCACTAATAATCTTTAATCGTAACACGACAATTGTTTCGCCAGCACAGTTTGTAACGTACTCTTTAGATGCAAGCACCTGAGGAAGCCACTGTGCTGGCGAAACAATTGTCTTGGTACGATTAAAGATTACACAGGCCTGCATTTTTCAACACTTTGAAAGTTGATTTAAAAATTTTAACTGTTTTCTAGTAAAATCAAACCAGTAAAATCAAAAAATATAGAAGAAACTCGATTTATTTCATTTATAAGCTAGTTTTATATTATATTAAAAAAAATACAAAAATATGCACATAGAAACTATTAGAAATAGTTATTTATTCTTTATGCTTCTTAAAAAAACGTTTTCGTTTTTCAGAAAAGCTTCATTTGGTTGTTTTTCTGTCATATTCAGCTAAAGGAAGATCTCTTCTCAATGTCCAAGAGTAATCGGCCATCATTTTTGTGTCCCAGCGCCCTTAGTATTTTTTTTCCATCTCTTTAATATCCTGGTGAAATCTTTCTCCTTGCTCTTCACTCACGTCCCCAAGGTTTTCTGGGAAATAGTCCAAATGGGAATGTAAAAAGTGAATTTTTATGCTCATATTGCAACCAAGAATCCTGAATTTTTCCAGCATATTTTCAACGATCTCAACATAGTTTGTGTCTTTATAATTCCCTAGAAATTTATGTACAACTTCGTTAAAAGCATGCCATGCATTTTTTTCCTTATCTTCCATCACATTTTCAAATTCTTGATCTTTCACCAAGTTCCTAATCTGCGGTCTACAAAGATTCTCTCCTTTAATTTTGCCTCTGACAGAGTCGGAAATGTTTTACACAAATATTTAAAACAATTTCCTTCTTTGTTTAATGCCTTAACAAATTGTTTCATAAGTCCAAGTTTTATGTGAAGCGGTGGAAGTAACATTGTTTGAGGGTCAATAAGACTTTCGCGAATTACATTTTTGGTTCCAGGTGTTAAAGTCACCTTTTGTGGCCAGTCTCTTTTTATCCAATGCTGTTCTCAATTTCTGCTATCCCACTCGCACAGAAAACATGGAAATTTAGTATGTCGAGACTGCTGACCCAAGAGAAGGCTTAAAATTTTTAAATCTCCACACACTTCCCAGTTGTGATTTTCGTATTGTATTCTTAAAAGTAATTCCTGTAAATTTTCATAGTTTTCCTTTAAATGAACAGAATGGCCGACCGGAACAGAAGCAAAAACATTGCCATTATGTAAAAGAACAGCTTTAAGGCTCCTTTTTGAAGAGTCGATGAAAAGTCTCCAGTCAGAAGGTGTGTACTCAGGAGCTCCGAGGAAAGTAAGTAGATCAGCAATTGCTTGGCAGTACACGAGTGGTCCGTTTTGTGCAAAATACTTTACAAATCCAGCCTCACGATTTCTATACCAAGAGAAGGTAGTTACTGGGGCAAGCAAATTTTTTTGTTTCAACCTAGACCACAGTACTACAGAAAGAACTTTTGAAAGTCCCAAATCTCTTACTAAATCATTCAGTTCGGCTTGTGAAAATAGCTGAGGTTGGTTTTGACCTGAGGTTGATGGTTCAAAATCACTATCCATCTGTACGGAGCCGGAAGTTGAAGAGGTTTCAATATCTTCTTGTAGTACTTTGGGGGGTATAGGTATAGGTACATGATCACTGTGAGGAACCGGTCTGATAGCTGACTTAATATTATTTCGGTACAAAATATGTTTCAAAGTTTTTCTATTATGCCCCTTAATATCACAAAGACAAAAGTAGCAATCTTCATGATGATTTTGCGGTTCTCTCCAAACCATCGGTATTCCAAAAGGAAGGCTTTCTCTATTCCCTTTGGTCCAATGTCTTAAACCTTCTTCACATACCTTACAAACAACGTGCGGTGCCCAATCTTTATCTTGATCTCCTAATTTGATTTTGAAATAAGCATAATATGCATTTTTCACAAATTCACCAATTGGTCTCTTAAACTTTTTCAAGACGAAATATCCACAAATATAACAGAAATCATCTGGTTTGTTTTTGCAACACCGCTAGACATATTTTTAAGCAATGTTTATTTATCAAATACCACGCACAACACTAAAGACAAATTAATTTTACTTGTTTACTGATTGACACTCAGAGCTATAATGAAGTAAATGACATTAAAATATACATTTTGTTTGGAGTGATAAACTTGAAATCCTTCTTCGCAGTACTAATAAAGTGAAAGCATAATAAATAGGATTTAGCGGTAAAAATTCCCGGAAATCTTGTCCAAAATTAATACATGTAATAAAAGATTTACATCAGGTAATGAGAGCCTATTTAACAAATTTCTTTAAAACCACAACAGAAAATCATTTTTGGGTTAATACCTAGAATTTGAAGTAGTACATTCATTTTAAAATGTATTAAAACGCCTATTATAAGATTTTTTTTATATTTTTTTCTTTTTCTTTTGTGCAAAAAAAAATCTGTGGGTGGTAGAGACCAACTGTATTTTAATTAGTTATTGCTATATAAAAGCTGAGCTTAACAAATAAAAATCACGTCATCACAAATTTTATGCAGGCCTGTGTTATTAGTGAAGATTAGGACCGTAGTTTTATTTCTATTTTAAGCATTTTAAGTTTACTTCCATTCTGTTAGAAAATAACTTTTTAGCTGACAATGACAATATTAACATTATTAAAAAAAAATAAAATAAGTTCCTTCGTCTCATTACATCATTACATTAAACAAGGAAAAAGTGCATAGCAATTACACACGAACGAATTCCGTCAATTCACAGATGGAAAAACATTCGGATTTTGCACAATTGTTGAATTGAATAGAACTGCGGTCCCGAATCCTTGTCGGGCAGGTGCGTTTTATAACCAATTTTCCGCGGAGAATACTGCCTGCTTGATACCACGTGCTGCTCGTATAACTTTAGCCACGTTCGCAAAGGAGAGTCAATGATGGATTCCGCTGTTGAAATCTAGAGAAAGAGAGATGGAGACAGAGAACCAGAAACAAAATACAATTCCGATGCCAAGAACTTGAATACTCAAGAAGTATGACGTGGAAACATTTCATCTCTATTTGTTCAAGTCATGTTCATTGTCAATATTGCATGTTTTATTTAAAGAAATAGTAAGCAAATTAGAAATAAAATAATAATGTTAATTCAGGAAAAAAAACGTTATATTTTTATTTAATATAATTAAACTGGTGGATGATATTTTAACAGCAAGAGATAATAGGGAGAGTTGTGAGTTGATTATGTGCGACCTGAGCATGACCTTTGACAGCGTCTCTCATCGCAGACTGCTAGACAAGTTATACAGCTATGGAGTTAGAGGTGTGGCCCATGAATTACTACGATCGTACCTTGAAAATCGACGACAAGTGGTATGGTGGCAAAACAACACTTCTGAATTCCGAGAAGTAAACTGTGGTGTTCCAAAGGGCTCGATACTGGGACCTCTTTTATTTATCATTTACATTAATGACTTTCCACCTACCTTGAGCTATGATACTTCCTTGTATGCTGACGATACATCTTTATTAATAAAATGAACTACTAACAGCTTGAGTAACAAAAGAGAAGCTGAAATGGATAAAGTAAAAACATGGTTCTCCAATAATAAATTAAAATTGAACAATGACTAGATGAAAGTACTTACCTTCCCAACGCGTCTGCATCAAAGCGACAAAGCGACCTTTTTGGGGAGTACATATGAATGATAGGTTAAACTGGACCGATCACATAAATGCATTGTGTAGTAGATTGAGTACAATAATTTACACAATAAGACAGATGAATATTTTTGTTTCTTCCCAGGCGGACAGGTTGGCCTATTTCTCAAATTGTCACAGTCTCGCATCATACAGCATAATCATATGGGGAAGCTGCTCTGATATACAGCGTATTTTAGTAGTGCAGAAAAGGGCTATTAGGGTGTTGTGTGGTCTACAGTATGGGGATAGTTGCAGGGACTTTTTTAAACGGGAGCGCATACTTACCATCATAAGTCTTTACATTTTTAAATGTGTGAAGTTTGTGTATGCGAATCAACACTGTCTTGAAGCAAATTCAGCTCATCACGAATATAGCACACGATAAAAGGACCTAGCGATCTCATACCATCGCCTTAAAGTGACACAGCAAGGTATCGATTACTGAGGCCCGAAGCTGAACAATCGACTTCCTAATGAAATAAAAACTTTAAATACAATTAAGTTTTTAAGAAGGGTTAAGCATCTCCTGTTTTCACGTTCTTTTTATACAGTTGGGGCGTATTTTGAGTGCGTTTTTTAGCTTCTTGCTTCCGGTTACTTCGTGTCGGCTCTTTTGTTTTTTTTTTCTGTTTTGTGATATATATATATATATATATATATATATATATATATATATATATATATATATATATATATATATATGACAATTGATAAATTATTGGAGTTTTTCCAATAATTTATCAATTGTTATATTTAATAAACGGCTAAGAAATGATCTAAACACACATATATATATATATATATATATATTATATATATATATATATATATATATATATATATATATATATATATATATATATATATTTACATATATATACCGATAGGTCCAACTCGCAACGGGCCATAGGCAACAATATACGTATGGAACGTAATGCGATGTGGCAACGTGTGTACGATGCCTATATTGAGTGACTTTCTTAAAATTTAAATTTATTTTGCAGAATTATTGATTTTTTTACTTTTATCTTTTAGAAAACGTTATTGTTTTTTATTACTTAAAATTACTTTATATGAAAAATAGTATACCATAAAAGTGTAAACAAAGACAGTATACATTGAAACGAATATTTATTCAATTGTATTGTCATGAAATTGAATTTGTCAATCGTTGTTAAATTTGTTAGAATGAATAGATATTTATATTTATCGGAAAATACTAATACTTAACGCAAACAAATAAGGTGTAGTTGTTTTGTTATAGGAATGTATAATCTCTATTTCTTCCTGCATATTGATTATGCAGCTGATGCTTTCGTAATATGCTCATATTTGTATTGTTTCAACTTATACTTCGGTCGATACATACCGACTTCCTTCAAACCAGGAGGAAGCTACAGTTGTAATTAAACTATACTTCCTTTTTTTTTATTACCTACGGATATTCACAATTCCAAAATACGTTACAATGTTGCTTATTTTAGATTGTAATTAGCTGAATGCTGTCGCAAAACTGATCTCTGCATTTTTAAAAATGCCAGAATAAAATTAACCCCTGCCCTTATTATAATTTTACAAAGGAACAGACACGTACTTCAATTTCTAGGAAAAACTAAGCCTACAGTTCATGTATAATACAGTGATAATGAAGACTGGAGCGTTTGTCGACCTACGAAGTTGTACTTTACTTGTTTATTGTTAATAAAAGGCTGATGGAAATATTACGTGAGATTTTGGTATCTGTATTATAATAACATCACGATAATAGTAGAAATACAAATATGAGCATATTACGAAAGCATCAGCTGCATAATCAATATGCAGGAAGAAATGGATATTGTACATTCCTATAACAAAACACTACACCTTATTTCTTTGCTTTAAGTATTAGTATTTTCCGATAAATATAAATATCTATTCATTCTAACAAATTTAACAACGATTGACAAATTCAATTTCCGTATACCGTCTTTGTTTACACTTTTATGGTATACTATTTTTCATATAAAGTAATTTTAAGTAATAAAAAAACAATAACGTTTTCTAAAAGATAAAAGTAAAAAAATCAATAATTCTGCAAAATAAATTTAAATTTTAAGAAAGTCACTCCAGTATAGGCATCCTACACACGTTGCCACATCGCATTACGTGCCATACGTATACTGTTGCCTATGGCCCGTTGCGAGTTGGACCTATCGGTATATATATATATATATATATATATATATATATATATATATATATATGTATTTATTTGTATTGTTAATCTTTTGTATTTTTACTTTAATGACGTGTCATACAATTTTTATTATTTTGAGAAATAAAGACTGAATACTGAATACTAAATCTAATCATTGACATAAAAGCTATTCTGGTATTTTGATTTCATCTTTTGTCGTTTTAATAAAAGTGCGAGATCGAAAAAATGTTATAGCACGTTCAAGTTATAATCATTTGATCTGAACACATCAATGAAGCGAAACGAAGAATTTGGGGCAATAATTTTTTATAATTTCCGACGTGTGGTTTAACTTGACATGGATGTTTTGGAAGAAATAAAGTCGTTTAGTAGCGTCGGTCATTAGCTATTTTAAAATGATATTAATTAACCAGGATAATTAACACCATTAACCGAGCGAAAGTGTAGTAAGTCGCTATCTTATTATTCCGAGCGATTTGGGATCGAATCGGACAGTGCTCTTTTAGGAGATTTACGTAGTTTTCCTTCTCGTTTAAAGTGAATGTCAACAACTAAATACTTTAATAATAGTAATAATAAATACCAATCATCTTGTTCAAATGAACAGATGAGTTAACATACTGGCAACCCAGAAAAAAATTGAAAGTTCTTGTGAGAGAAGGAATAATAATAATAAACCAGCACAAGGTGATCTAGAGACGTGTTACTGGGACCAGGGACCTCAAGGGTACCTGAGTTAACCGTTGGGATGGATTAGCAACCCTCCCCCAATGAGGTATACGTGCTTTAAATAGTAGATGAAAGAGATACTCTGGTGGATTGGGCTGCAGAACGTGGGTCGGAACCGTCGTGATAATGAACCTGAAAAAGACCGAAGCCATGGAAATACCTTCATCTCAACCCACTTCGTCAATACAACAACGAAAGCGCCGAGGAAATGAACTCAAACTGCTTCTCGTATTAGAGAAGTTTGTGATAATTAATGTAAACCAAATATGTAAAGCGCATATTTTACATATATTGCATATTATATGCATTTTTGAAAATATTTGCATATATTCTTAATGAATAGCAGAGTGTGCATAATACAAAGAATTTTGAATGATGTAGAGCTTTGGCAGGCGTTTCAAGAGTTCAAGATAAACAATTTTATAAATCTTCCATTATGTAGTAATTTATTTTATTATGTCTGTAATTCTCAATAAAAAAATATGAGGTACAAAAGTATGGGTATTCCCAGTCTTAAATTCCGAGAATTCAAAATATGTCGTTTTATCGTTAACTGGGGGTTTATTGTAACTATATTCACATAAGTAGGTAAATAATAAATCGATATCTGAATTTTATTTCTGATTGTGCTTTTGAAGAGATAGCATCGATTTGTGTTTTGTAGGGTTGTGGTATTTTATTTATTTTTATTAGTAAAATGCCCAAAATCAGTAGAGCATCAGTGTGGGTTAAGACATACAAAGAACTACGTATAAATATGGGAAAAGTCTACTGTTCTGCGTGTGTTAAAATTGTAAGTATAATTCTTGAATATTCAATATAGAGGGTGGTGTCAAATCGGTTGATATCTGTTATTTTTTGAGATACAAAAAAAGTTAGAAGCTACATTCTTTTTGAGGGACGTACAGAATGAAAATACAGAGAAATGTACAGGGCGTTTCGGTTTTGCCCTGTCAGTATTAATGTAATTTTTTATACGTAACCCTAGGTATATAGACCGATTTCGCATAATTTGGGCACTCGGGGCGCTTGCGTTTAATATTTTGAACTTATTTGTTAGGAATTGAGATCTAAGTATTGATATTATTGCTTTCAATTTGATATTTCAGTTTTTGTTTCTCATTTCATTGCAAATACTATGCGATAACAAATATCAAATAGACCAACACGTGAAAACTACTGTTCATATTACTAAATTGGGTAAGATGAAATCTGGAGACGTGTCACAATCCACATTAACGCAATGTTTTCAACCAATGCCCAAAACGCTAAACGAATAAGACATCTTTAACCGAGACCTATGTCATGCAATGATGACGTCAAATATTCACTTGTCAAAGCTATGTAATCAAAACGTCACGTCTTTTCTCGAGAAGTATTGCATATTCAATGGCCCAGTTGAAACAACACTACGAAGAAACGAATTAAGTTCCTTGTATTCGGATGTAATTGAGAAAATTAAAGCTAAAATTCGGAAAAAACATTTTTACATATTGCTATGGATTTTTAATTAAAAATAATTTAATTTAAAAATGTACATATTTTGTGAGATAAATTGTATATTGAAAAGGTATTTAAATTTTGCGAAGAGAAAAACTTGTTATTCGGGATCGGCCTCATGTAAAAGTCGAGGTCAATTCTCGAGGGGAGATGAAATTTATAGTTTGAACTAGAAGGTTGTTTTGTGAAATATATTTAAATATATTTTAATTAATTCGGGTTGTTTGATTGAAAGTGATTTTGTTATATAAGTATTAAAGTCCCGATATTTATAGAGATAAATTTCTCGTTGTATTATTGATGTTTAAATTGATTATGCACCCTCTTTGTTCATAAGAGTCTCCACAAATTTTTTTCTTGTAAGTAGAATTAAAATTATATGACGTCGTCATAGTATATAAAATTACTATGTATAAGTATATTTCTATTGTATTCAAGCTTGTAGTTAAGAGAATTTATTATTAGAAATACAGATAATACAGTTTATTTTTAACATTTCTTTGTTAAAATTATTATTGAAAAGTTTGTTCGAGAGGATTAAGGGTTTTTTGTGGGTGTCTTTTGCACATGCGTAAGTTTTGTTCGTGTATCAGTATCTGATTATACAGTGTGGTTCTCTGGGGAGAAATTAATATTAAACTTGATTATTTTTAGATCAGTTTTGATCAGAGTCATTTAGAGGGTGTTTTCCATTCATTTAGCTGTCAATTTTCAATGAATGTGAATGTGTTTACCTCAAGTATTTTTGTATGATACAGTATCTTTATACTTTGTAAACAGATTTTTTTTAAATTTTTTTATTTTTGTATTAAATATTTATTTTAAATTTTTATCTTGCGTTTGTTTCATTTAACTCACACCATTATTGCTAATTAATTAATAAAATGAGTAAATAAATTTTTGTGAACATTTCACTGGCGCTCAACTCAAATTACAGACACGTCTTTCCTAAGTGGAACCCGAGAAGTTAGAAGTCTCATATTTGAAAATTCACCGGCTGAGAAACCTAGTTGGGCAAACTAGTTGTGGATGGTGGCGTGCTAAATTTTCAAACCACTATTCATAGCAATATGTATTGATGAAATCACCGATTCAAGAGGACGTTGTATTTCTCATTTATTGATTGGTGTTCTTAGCGACGAGATTTTGCCAAAATCTTACCTCATTGCTTCTAAAGAGTTAGAAAAAATAAATGCACTTTACAGTGGCCGGATATGAGGAACTATCAATATTTTTTCTTCCTACGCCTGTTCCTGGAGATAACTTTTTGCTCATTTTGTCAGATGCAGCACCGTACACGATAAAGGCGGGGCAAAATTTGAAAATCTTTTATCCGAACTTGATACATGTAACATACTTTGCTCATGCTTTAAATAGGATTGCTGAAGAGATTAGGAAACATTTTCCTCTTGTAAATAGTTTAATTTCCAACATGAAAAAAATCTTCCTTAAAGCGCCTGTAAGGGTTCACTTCTATAAAGAAAAACTACCAAACATTCCTCTTCCAACTCAACCTGTTATTACAAGCATTTGGTTAGAAGCCGTTTTTTTATTGCGAGAATTTCTGTCAACTAAAAGACGAATCTTCCCTATCTCTCATTGATGTTAAGTATTTAATCGAAATCAAAGAAATAAAACAACTTTCGTTTATAAAAACCATTTATGGCTTTGTTTCTAAAACAATAACACAAATGGAGGAATTTAATTTGCCAGTAACCCGAAGTATAGAGCTAGTAAAACAATCTGAGGCAGCTTTTCAAAATGTCACAAGCAAAATAGGGGACAAAATTTTTCGAAAATAAAAAAATGTAATGGAAAAAAATTGTGGATTTCGGTTTTTTAACCAAGTAGCTAATATTTTACTGAATCCATTGATTTGGATCCTGTAATATTAAACAATTTTAAAAACGCCCCTATAACATACATTGATGTGAAAAGGAGTTTTTCTATTTATAAATTTTTATATTCAGACAGGGACAAAATTTTTTAATTGAGAATTTCGAGATACATTTATTGGTTTATTGTTTTTACAACTGACGACAACCTGCTTTGTGTAATAAATGCATGTTTAGGTTTAGTTCATTACGTAAAAAAATTAATAAATTTATGTATTATAAGTATTTTTTTATTTGCATATTTTCAACATTTTTGTGTATATTTTGACTAAATGAATTATACGGGGTTGGGCAGAAGTAACGCATCAGTCTAATTATTCCGTAAATATAAACTTTAGAACAAAATGTTGTCAACAAAAGTTTTTTGACAAGTTATTTTGTATTGGCTTCAATCATTTGCGTTTTTTTTCATGTTTATTACATATGACAGCAAAAAAAATTTTTTTTAAATGGAAATAATATTTTCTTTTAGAAAATTCGGAATCTTTATTAATTTCTGAATATGAATATGTACTTTTTTCATGGGGTTAGATAATAAAAATATTGAGAAAAAATAAAATTTAATAAACGTACATTTGGACTAGTGCACTATTTTGTAGATTGCTTTGGAAATTGTAGATTTTTTGACTGTCATTAAATTATTTACGTTTCACTATAAAATAGTTTCCATCGTAAAACTTGCTTTTTTTAATACGCGTCTTGTGTGAAAATGGTCAAATTAACTACTAAAGAAAGAATAGAAATTCTTATGATGGTCGGATATGGTGACAGGCAACGTTCACATCACGAAGTTTGCACTTTATTCAATAATGTTTATTTGGATCGAGATCCTATAGCTCAATCAACAGTTTCGAGATTGGTTACTAAATTTAGAGAAACGGGCGATGTTAGAGATATACCTAAAGCTGGCCGACCAAAAGAAATCACTAATGAAGACCGATCTCTTCATGTTTTACTTGCTGTAACGGAAAATCCCACTACGTCAACCACTCAACTAAGATTAGAAAATGATATGAGTAGCAGATCTATTAGACGAATATTAAAAGCGAACAAATACAAGCCCTATAAGATACACTTACTGCACGAACTTAACGAAGATGACCCGGACAGAAGATTACAGTTTTGTGAAACAATAATGGAATTGTCCAATAACGATCCAAATTTTTTAAACAACTTCGTATTTTCTGACGAAGCTACATTTTGTCTAAATGGATTTGTAAATAGGCAAAGCTGCGGTTATTGGGTGACTGAGAATCCACATTGGATGCGAGGAAATCATATACAGCATCGCCACAAACTTAATGTATGGGCTGGCATTGTTGGGCAACGCATCATAGGTCCGTACTTCTTGGAACACAACCTAAATGGTGATGGTTACTTACATTTATTGCGTAACCATATTGTACCAGATTTGTTGATTTTATTTCCTAACGACAATCAACCAAGCATGCCAAACCGTAATCTATGGTTTCAACAAGATGGAGCACCACCACATTATGCTATTAATGTTCGACAGTATTTAGACACAATTTTTCCCGGTCGTTGGATTGGACGTCGGGGTTTTATTGATTGGCCCGCTAGGTCTCCCGATTTAAATCCATTGGATTTCTTTCTTTCGGGACACTTGAAGTCGCAAGTATACAAGGAGAAACCTAGAAACCTAGAGGATTTGAGAGCAAAAATTACTCGTGAGATACAAGCCATACCACCTAATAGTTTACAAAATACAATTCGTCATTTTTGGGACACTCCCAGGTCGTAGAAGGACGTCACTTTGAGCATTTAATTTAATTTTGTAGTTTGTTTACTTTTATTAAATTTAATTTTTTTCTCAATATTTTTATTATCTAACCCCATGAAAATAGTACGCATTCATATTCAGAACTTAATGAAGATTCCGAATTGTTCAAAAAATAATATTATTTCCATTAAAAAAAAAAAAATTTTGGCTGTCATATGTAATCATCATGAAAAAAAAACAAATGATTGAAGCCAATACAAAATAACTTGTCAAAAAACTTTTGTTAACAACATTTTGTTCTAAAGTTTATATTTACGGAATTATTCGACTGATGCGTTAGTTTTGCCCAACCCTGTACGTATATTTATGCTGATACTTTTTGGTTTTCTACTTGCATATTTGAGTTTCCCTAGTGATAATGTAATCCCTCATTTGTCAAACGCATTTGACAAGAGACAAGAGGGCAACATTTCGAGCATCTTGTTTAATGTAGTATTTTTACAATAAACGCATTTCTGTAAATAAATGTCTTTTATTTAAAACATTTCACAAGAAATAAGATTAAATTGTAACACAATTTAATTGTAATCTGTTAGATGACAATTTTCAACCTTTGACTTTCAAAAAACCTTACTGTTCCACAGTGTTCCCAAATTTATATTGAAATCGCAGGCTACTCTAAATGAAAATTTAATTGAAGACATGGTAGTTCTTAAGTTTATTGTTAATAAAATGCATGATATGTTTCCGATTGTTTAAGGTAATTGGTTAAAAATGGTGTTTTCATTATTTTATTAGTATCCGATATTTCTACCTCTCTTATCATTGCCTGATATCGAAATTCTGGGATTCAGCATACTAAAATACATAGGAAACAGGCAAAAATATCTCAGGGAGGTAAAAGAACTTTTGAAATGTTCAAGCTTTAATTACGACAAAATTAATACAAAAAGCGCTTTCTAAATCAATAACTTGTTAAATTTAATTAATTTTAATTGAATCGGCCGATACTTGCTGGAAATCCATAATATGTAAATGGGATTTAAGTAAAACACTTATACTAATTTCCAGTATATATTACACTTTATTATATGTATTAATAAATTGACGACATGTTTCGCTACGATGTAGCTTCTTCAGATCTTATATTACTACTGAACACGCTCTTCACAAATGTATGGCTTTTTTCTAAACTATTTCAATGGTTGCACTTGTCTACATTAGAATCGTCTCTTACCGATATATCGTCTAAAGTTATTGTTATCTTAATATTTGATGAAGCCAGTTTAAAAGTGTAATTAAGGTATAATTGGTCATTTAACAATATATCTGCATATTTAAGTTTATTTATTTCTAAGTATTCCAGTAAATTTAACTTTAATCCTTTTTGTTGTGACTGTAAAATTTCAAAATCTGTATTGAAACTATGATTATTTTCCAACAAATGAAGTGCATAATTGGAATCTGTCTTTTTGTTAATAAAACTTTTAAAATGTTCCTGTATTCTTTTCTCAAAGCTCCAACAGTTTGGCCTATATATGTTTTAGGGCACTCTTTACATGTTAGTTTGTATACCCCGGTTTATTACTTTTGCTTGTCTTGGATTTATTATTTTTTATGAATTTCCCTAAAGAATTATTAGTTTTACAAATAGCGCAAAATAATGGATATAACCCAAATATAGTAGATACAATTTTAAGAAAAAAGAAATATAGGAAAGCAATAGAAAATGTGTACCCAATAATAAAAGATAAACCAAGCAATTATAAATTAGTAACATACATGGGAGCGATAAGTGAAAAAATAGGAAAAATTTTACGAAAAACAGATATAAATGTAGCTTATAAAACTAATAATTCTTTAGGGAAATTCATAAAAAATAATAAATTCAAGACAAGCAAAAGTAATAAATCCGGAGTATACAAACTAACATGTAAAGAGTGCCCTAAAACATACATAGGCCAAACTGGTAGGAGCTTTGAGAAAAGAATACAGGAACATTTTAAAAGTTTTATTAACAAAAAGACAGATTCCAATTATGCACTTCATTTGTTGGAAAATAATCATAGTTTCAATACAGATTTTGAAATTTTGCAGTCACAACAAAAAGGATTAAAGTTAAATTTACTGGAATCCTTAGAAATAAATAAACTTAAATATGCAGATATATTGTTAAATGACCAATTAGACCTTAATAATTCCCCACTTTTAAACTGGTTTCATCAAATATTAAGATAACAATAACTTTAGACGATATATCGGTAAGAGACGATTCTAATGTAGACAAGTGCTACCATTGAAATATTTTAGAAAAAAGCCAGACATTTGTGAAGAGCATGTTCAGTAGTAATATAAGATCTGAAGAAGCTACATCGTAGCGAAACATGTCGTCAATTTATTAATACATATAATAAAGTGTAATATATACTGGAAATTAGTATAAGTGTTTTACTTAAATCCCATTTACATTTAATTAATTTATTTATAATTATTTAATAATTTAAATTAATAATACGTCCTATTGAAAAAGTGACCTCATTAAAATTATATTAACAAAAACAGCGCTGGTATAATAAAAGTAGGTCAATACTATAAATAAAGCAAAGAGGAAAATTTAAATATTACTGCCCAAATAATTCCTGGCGTATTTGTGTAGCACGCGATAAAAATTCACACTCAATACGCCACGCCAGTAAATAACAAAAAATAAAAGTATACAGAAAAGAGAGAAGAAAGAAGGAACACTGTATAAAACATCGGAAGTCTAAGTGGAACGATTTGCTAGAAGCTGGTGTATTGGAAACTTTGCAAGCATAAAGTAACATTACTTATTGTTTTTATGCAGTGTCGTGTGTATTTCGATATATTCAATGGAATAACGATGTGGTTATTTTCTACATTTGGTTCTTTTATTTGCGGAAATGTGGAAAACTAGACCATATTAAATTTTAGATTTTCTTTAGAGAGCGTTTTAAATCCTATGTGCATTTAAAACATACTTAAAAAAAAGAACCGGTACACTCCAGTAGGATGTAAATACTGTTTTCTACATTTTACGACGCTAATTAATCGAATTTTTAATAACGAGTGATCATTAAAATTTTCGTTCAAGTAAGCCATGTACACAAAAAGTATGTCCTAACTTAAGTTATTAGAGGAGATCTGTCATTATAATTTCAAACGTCATGATTGTTAAAAAATAATTTGAAATGCTGACTTTTATATTAAATATATTTATAATTTTTATACAAAGTAATAGAATATTATAAAAAATGTGTAAAATGTTGACCATTTTCCACCAAGCATAATCGCACTCTATTTCGTAGAGCATTGAAAACATTGATCAGTATTTGCGGTGAGTTATTGATGTGTTCACATTTTTCTATGATTTTATGTCTTAACTCTTGTAGATTATTAATTGGTGTTTCATAAATAATATTCTTTATATATGGCCACACAAAAAAATCCATGACTGTTAAATCACACGATCGTGGTGGATATGGAATCGCTGTATTTCTACTTATTATCCTATCGCCATAAAATTGTTGCAAAAACTGAATATTTTCAAGTGTAACCTGTTGAAAATATCCGACCTGGAGTTCATCATTAGTCAATTGATTAGCAAAAACACTGAGAATTTCGTTACGATATTTCTCCGATGTTATCGTGCCCTCAAAGAATATTGGTCCTATTAATCGGTGACGACTCATACCTACCCATACGCCTATTTTTTCTGGATGTAGAGGAACTTCTCTGTAGAAATGAGGATTTTCACTGGACCACATACGCATATTTTGCGAATTAACATAACCTTTCAAATAAAACCAAGATTCATCGGTGAAAAAAGTATTATTTAAAATATTGTCTGTCATTGATTGAATAAACCATTGGCAAAATTGTGCTCTTTTTTCATAATCCGTAGGTAATAGATTTTGTACAGAAGTTAATTTATATGGATACATGTGCAAGTCCTTTTTTAAAATTTTTTGACATGTTCCATACGAAAGCCCTACTTGTTGCGAAACTCTGTGAATAGATGTTTGAGGAGATTCGTTAATAATTTGTCTGACATTTTCAATTACGCCGCGACTTCTCTTGAGAGGAGAACCGCCTCCTTTTTTCCTTAAAATACTGCCTGTTTGACGAAAAAGATTTACACAATGCATTAGCGTATCACGGAAAGTTTTATAGCTAGGAAGAGTATTTGGATATCTCTCTTCAAACTCCGCAAGACAATTTTCTATTGAATGCTGCCAAATACCATCAATTTTTTGAGATGTCAGGAAGTAACATTCTACCATAAACGCTTTATGCATATCATTAAAGGCCATTACTTTTTCTTTTGATGAAACTTTAAAATATATATTTGACACTGACAGATGTTTGAAATAACATCTTAATGACCAAAAGCTACGACATAATTTTTATATACACGGCCAGCTACGAGTGAAAATTTTAATGATCGCTCGTTAGAAAAAATTCACCCTTAAGCAGGATTCGAACCTATGTCCATAGCTTGCCGGACCATTGCTTTAACCACTAAGCTATCAAGGGACTACGATTTCGAATCATTGTGGGAGGCCTTAAATCGCTTTAAGGAAACAGATGATATATGTGCCCGTAGTCGGTAGTTTTTGCAAATTTATTGCATTTTCGCGAAGTAATGTGAATGTAAATATTGTTTTTGAAATTGTCAGTAAAGTGTCTAAAATCGACACTAAAGTAGTTCATTATACTACAATTTTGTGTATTGCGGGTTGCGAACATTGATCAGTAAATTGTCAACAGTCATCTCTGCTGTTATAGAAATTCGACTGAAAAGTGTAAGTGAGTGAAAGTTATTTGATCACCGTTCAACTTCAATGACAAGTGATTTAAGTTTAAGTTCAAATAACCAACTTCAAGCAATAAATACTTCAAACAATACGAATTGTCATACTACAATTAACGTAAATTTGTTTATAATTATTTGTATCAATGACAATATTGACCTAACCTCGAAAAATAGTTTTACACATATTATTTCCAAATTTGGGATTTCGAAAAAAATTTAATATGCACCTCGGCACTAAAGTTTTATTTTTCATCACTCATGTGGTTTATTTGCATCGGCTAACGCCTCGGCAACTAAACACACATTCGTGATAAAAAATAAAACTTTACTGCCTTCATACATAAATAACTATTTCTACATTTTATGACACTAATTAATCGAATTTTTAATAGAAAAAATTGGCCTTTGAAAACAATCACAAAAATAATAAAAGTTTATTCAGATGCGTAACAAGTAGATGACGATGAAAACAATTGTTAGGAAAATTTATTTAATAATTTTAGAAGAAAAACTTCGTCAAATGCTCGAAATGTGCACCGTTCATCTCAAGACACATTTCAGCCCTATGTAATACCTCCTGAGTACAGACACGCAAAAGAACTTCTTGAGTCAATTGACGACATTCATGTTTTATTCTATTCTGCAGATCTTCCAAATCATCTAGAGGTGTTGTATAAACCCTCCCCTTAAGATATGGCCACAGAAAGAAATCAAGTGGCGTGAGATCCGGAGATCTGGGGGGCCACTTTACTTCCACTACGATTTCCAATCCATCTCCCAGTATAAACTTCATTTAAATAATTGGTGACAATTCTACCGCCATGAGCTGGTGCGCCGTCTTGTTGTAATATCAGATTTGACCGTATTTGTAACGGAACATCGTCCATATATTCGTATAATTCCTCCCTTAAAAATTGTAGATACCTTTCCGCCGTGAGTGGGCCTTCATAAAATTTTAGTCCAAAAATTTTTCCATTAAGGATGCCACACCACACATTTATTCCCCAAACATTTTGAAAATTGGTTTCTCGAAGCCAGTAAGGATTATGTTCTGTCCAATAGTGGCAATTGTGGCGATTCACTTTTCCATTGTTATGAAATCGAGATTCGTCTGACCACATGATAAGATGTAAAATCCCAACTTCGTGGGCATAGTTCAGCCAGGCTTTAAAGTTTACCCGTTCGTCGTAATCTCGAGGAAGCAAAGCTTGATGTACGTGAATTTTAAATGGATGCAGTTTATTATCTTTCAAAATCCGTTGAATTGACGAAAAAGAAATATCAGTTTCATTGGCTATTTCCCGAATGGATATGTGGGGATCAACACTTACTTGAGCTAAATCTGCAATTGCATTGTCTTCATTTCTTGTAGTCTCTTCTTCTTGAAACACCCAGGTGCACCCAAATTTCTTGCTAGTTTTGCAAATAATTTGTCAGATGCCAATGATCTCTTTGGATACCGTTGTTGGTATATTCGTCTAGCGACCTTACTATTTTTTTGGCATTCCCCATAGATTAAAATCATATCTAACTTCTCTTTGTTTGAATACACAGCCATTTTTAAAGAAATTACAACTAAGTGACGCGCCGTGATATTTGTTGTTGACAGATAAAAGTGAATTGAAATTATTTTCATGGGAATCTATTTTTTTCCTAGAACTTACTATATCTCCACGATTTTAGTGATTACTTCTGTTACTCTATCCAAAAGTAAAGAGTTTGATACATATTTGGAATTAGAATTAAAATACCTATTAAATGGTGCAAAAAAATATACAGGGTGTCATTTGAAAAAAAAAAGTTGACAGTCACTTGTTTGACAGATGTCATCGTAAAGATAAATTGATCATCCTATCCGATAGGTTTTACCATGGGATTTACGAATATATATGGTTTATTATACTTTTTTCTAAAGGTAAAAAAGTTACAGGTGGGCGAATACCAAACTGAATCACCTGGTATATATATATATATATATATATATATATATATAGAACAACTCAATTATTTGACATTTATATTCTGTCAGTTATATTTTATATCCTTGATAAAGGCATCATTGCCGAAACATGTAGGGTTTTTTAAATATATATACTTTGAAGTAAAACAACCCTTTAATCGCCGACTGATTGGATTTACCATATCATACCAAGGTCACGAAAAATTATATTTATATATATATATATATATATATATATATATATATATATATATAAATATAATAACTTCGTGACCTTGGTATGATATGGTAAACCTAATCAGTAGGCGATTAAAGGTCTGTATATTACTTCAAAATATATGTATTTAAAAAACTCTACATGTTTCGGCTGTATACGCCTTTTTCAAGAGAATACAAAATATGAATGATTCATATTTTGTATTCTCTTGAAAAAGGCGTATACAGCCGAAACATGTAGAGTTTTTTAAATACATATATTTTGAAGTAATATACAGACCTTTAATCGCCTACTGATTAGGTTTACTATATATATATATATATATATATATATATATATATATATATATATATATATATATTATCTGCTTCCTTAATGCGATTAAAGGCCTCCCCCAATAATTCGAAATCATAGTCCCTTCATAACTTAGTGGTTAAAGCAATGGTTCGGCAAGCTATGGACGTGAGTTCGAATCCTGCTTAGAGGCGATTTTTTTTCTATTAAAAATTCGATTAATTAGCGTCGCAAAATATACAATGCAATATTTATATTCACATTACTTCGAAAATGCAATAAATTAGCACCCGAGTAGGAATTGATTAATTTGAATAAAATTTATACATAATGTTTGTTTGCTTAATCAAACTTGAGAAATGATTACATTTTAAAACTAAAATATTAAAAAATAACAAATATTATTTAATAATGAGTGACTCCGCCACGGTTCTTTATGCGTTCTATAACTCTTCGCGACATGCTTGAAATTCAATGATTTATGGGTATCCTGGAGAATATCATCCCAGGCTTCTTGAATTCGATGATGAAGGTCAAGGTTATTTGGTGGTTGGGGTAAATTACCCAGTCGACTCGAAACAAACCAACACAATTCACAAGCGTCTACCTTTTGACAACTTGGCGCTTGCGTGTGGAACAAAACACAAATCGATCAGTGTCTAGGTAACAATTTGGCGCTCAAACGTCGTGGCATAAATACTACCCAAATAGCATTCACGTAACAATTTCTTTAGCTGAATAGGTTTTGCCCAAGGCAAAAAGAAGTTTTGCAAAAAAAAATATTGTACCTACTGTAAAGTAAAAAGGACAGTTTTTATGCTTGCTTACATTAGTTTAATATACGTTTTTAATAACGAAGTGTAATAAAACCTTGGAACATTTATTTTAATGATAGAACGTCAGTTTTGCTTCAAATATCTACTTAAATTTCCGAATAATGCCTTACTAGAAGATTTTTATAAAAAATGGCGCCCATCTGGGGCTAATATTTGCAATTATGGGTTTTAATTAAAATCGCATTATTGAAAAATAAAAAAATATCTATGGATTTAATTTCTCGGCCTTGTAATTTATTTAGCCTCCCTCATATCAAGTATTATCGAAAAGTGTTCACAGAACGGTTACGTATCTAATATCGCGATAAAAATAGCAACTACTATGGATCGAGTGAGCACTTCAACTTTCCGTATTATGAGAATTCGATTGCATTAAGTGGTATGTATGCGCCAGCATCCGGATTATGCTTGTGATTATTATGCGCTTGCTGACTCTTCAATTTCACGTCGTCTTAAGATGATCTTAACGACTGACTTTACATTGCATTTTATATTATTTTTTTATAATAGCAAGGACACTGACGGTTTTACTCGTTGAGAGGTTTCTTTATCGTCTTACAGTGTTTGTTCGAAAACTACTTTTGTGTTCGATTGAATTTTTATTGCAATAAGAAAGTTACTGCTTATTGCTAAATGTGGGAGCGATATGAAAGAAAACATTTGAGATTTTCGTTTTTCGAGAACTTTTGCTATAAATACACATAAATTTAAGCGAAATTTCGTCAATCTGTTAAACTCACAGGGTTAAACTCACGTATGAGATGTATTCTTTATTTTGACAGAATTTTCTCGAAATAAAATATGGTGAGATTTGGAAAATATACACAATTTTTCTACGATATACCGTATATGTAGTACATGAAGATAGTTACGGTATGTTGAGTTGAAAGAATACTATAAACAGATGTACTTGAATGAATTAGTTTATAAGATCACGTGAATAATTGCGATTGTATAATTGTCTAATGTGCCTATCGTTGGCAACGACAGAGATTTAAAGGATAATTTGAATGTGTGGAATGAAGTTATGGAACATAATAGAATGCAGATATATAAGTTTAAAGGTAGTATCGAAAGAAACGAAGCAAGTACATATTCGATTAGAGGATGTACTAATAGAACAGATTAATAATTTCGAATATCCGGCAATTATGATTGAAGAAACAGGCAGATAAGAGATTGAATTGAATAACAGATCAAGAAAGGGAAACAAAGTTTATTATGCATTGAATAAGGTTTTTATAAATAAAAACGAAGTAAAGAAGCAGGTAAGGATAAAATTTTATAAAACAGTATCTGGATCCATCCTTACATATGGATCTATATGGATGTAAGACATGGGTGCTGTCTAAGTGCGACGCAAGCAAGATTGGAGCAGCAGAAACAAAATTTTTAAGTACATCGACAGAGGATGTGTAGCGTAATACCCGTTAAAAGGATTTGGGAAACCAAAATATCTGGGAGAAAGATGAGAGGAAAGCTCAGTTGAAAAAATGCTGGAAAGGAGGAGAAAAACGCGGCTAAAAGCAAACAAGATTGCCCAAAACAGAAAGGAATAGAAGAGATTTTTGGGAGATTTATTTACATCCTTATATACTACGGGTAGAAAAGCATATGATTATGCCTACATATTGATATGGTTTTTTCCCCACAAACATTTTGAAAAATTTTAATTATTTTTGATTGAACTATTATTTTGGTTGCTAGTGTATAAATTGTGAATTTATTATTTATGAATGTAATTTCTATGTTGAACTGATTTTTATTTTTGACTAGCGTTGTTGTAATACGCCGGTTCCTTTGATATTTCCGGCAGACACTAAATGTTATCTGGGTTGTGAAGACGTGTGTTATAAGATATAAGTCTTTATATTTTATTTTCTGTAATTAACTTCGTGATTTGATTTAATTGGTTGTTGTGATTGATTTCAATACCGTTATTTATACGAGTTTTTTTTTCTCGTAGTGATTTTTATACGGTTCGATTGAATTTTTATTGCAATAAGAAAGTTACTGCTTATTGCTAAATGTGGAAGCGATATGAAAGAAAACATTTGAGATTTTCGTTTTTCGAGAACTTTTGCTATAAATACACATAAATTTAAGCGAAATTTCGTCAATCTGTTAAACTCACAGGGTTAAACTCACGTATGAGATGTATTCTTTATTTTGACAGAATTTTCTCGAAATAAAATATGGTGAGATTTGGAAAATATACACAATTTTTCTACGATATACCGTATATGTAGTACATGAAGATAGTTACGGTATGTTGAGTTGAAAGAATACTATAAACAGATGTACTTGCGTGAATTAGTTTATAAGATCACGTGAATAATTGCGATTGTATAATTGTCTAATGTGCCTATCGTTGGCAACGACAGAGATTTAAAGGATAATTTGAATGTGTGGAATGAAGTTACGGAACATAATAGAATGCAGATATATAAGTTTAAAGGTAGTATCGAAAGAAACGAAGCAAGTACATATTCGATTAGAGGATGTACTAATAGAACAGATTAATAATTTCGAATATCCGGCAATTATGATTGAAGAAACAGGCAGATAAGAGATTGAATTGAATAACAGATCAAGAAAGGGAAACAAAGTTTATTATGCATTGAATAAGGTTTTTATAAATAAAAACGAAGTAAAGAAGCAGGTAAGGATAAAATTTTATAAAACAGTATCTGGATCAATCCTTACATATGGATCTATATGGATGTAAGACATGGGTGCTGTCTAAGTGCGACGCAAGCAAGATTGGAGCAGCAGAAACAAAATTTTTAAGTACATCGACAGAGGTTGTGTAGCGTAATACCCGTTAAAAGGATTTGGGAAACCAAAATATCTGGGAGAAAGATCAGAGGAAAGCTCAGTTGAAAAAATGCTGGAAAGGAGGAAAAAAACGCGGCTAAAAGCAAACAAGATTGCGCAAAACAGAAAGGAATAGAAGAGATTTTTGGGAGATTTATTTACATCCTTATATACTACGGGTAGAAAAGCATATGATTATGCCTACATATTGATATGGTTTTTTCCCCGCAAACATTTTGAAAAATTTTAATTATTTTTGATTGAACTATTATTTTGGTTGCTAGTGTATAAATTGTGAATTTATTATTTATGAATGTAATTTCTATGTTGAACTGATTTTTATTTTTGACTAGCGTTGTTGTAATACGCCGGTTCCTTTGATATTTCCGGCAGACACTAAATGTTATCTGGGTTGTGAAGACGTGTGTTATAAGATATAAGTCTTTATATTTTATTTTCTGTAATTAACTTCGTGATTTGATTTAATTGGTTGTTGTGATTGATTTCAATACCGTTATTTATACGAGTTTGTTTTTCTCGTAGTGATTTTTATACGGTTGTCAGGTGTCTCGTGAAAAAAAGAAATTTCTTTTTCATTGATGTAAGTAATTAAATTATTACTAATTATCATTATTATCATTATTTGAATGATTTGAACTGTATATTTTCTATGTAATTAATTTTGTTATATATATATTTAATCTTAATAGTTGTATTAGATGACAAAGGCGTATTTTGAAATTTCTAAGTAAAAAAAATTTTTCTATAACTTTAAAATTTTGCACGTTTGAGTCAAGGCCATATAGTTTTTTTTCATGTGGTTCGCACATGCGTAGAGGTTAGTTCGGTCTGTCACATCTAGTTTGTTTACGTTTAATACTGAGGGGGAAATTGAAACACGTCTTTGTAATTTATTTGATCGGAGTCAATAAGGATTTTTTATTATATGGTCCTGTCATTTTTCATATAATATTTTTGCCTTAAGAATATTGTTTATTGATGCAATATTGGTCTTTATATTTCACAAAGACATTTTTATTCTTTTTTTTACTATTGTATTAAGATTTCATTTAAAATTCATTGTGTTTTTGAATTTAAACCTTTTTATTCTTTTGTGCTCTTAAGTAACTCAAAGACATTATCATAACTTTTCTCAAATAAATTTTGAGTGGCGCTCAAGTATTTTTTAACTAATTTGTGCTTTCCACTTTTCCGATTGGAACTTTGAGGGAAAAGCAGTCTCATCCTGGAAATTAAACCGACTGAATATCGTAGCTGGACCCATTGGTTGTGAATTGTGAATAAGCAAAGTACAAAATCACAATTCATAGCAATATGTATTTACATACATACACACAAACATATAAACATACAGGCATACAGACATACAGACATATAGACATACAGACATACAGAAATACAGACATACAGACATACAGACATACAGACACACAGACATACAAACATACAGACATACATACATGTACCGGGTATCCTTGAAATTAAAGGACACCGTGTGAATAATGGAAAGTTTAATTTATATAGAATACATACTCACAATATTTTTTCGAAATTCCCTCTCATAAACGGGAAAAAAATTACAAAAATGATATTTAAGGAAATGTTATTACGCCACTGTACAACTGAATATATCATAAATACTATTGGAGACGATATTATAATCTGACCCACAATATAGATTTGTTATTTATTGTTGATCTCGCTTTAAGTATCGTTTTGTTGTCGATACGTTCGATACAATTCTTCGATTAAAGATAATCGATTGTAACTTAAATGCTCGTACGGCACAGATTTTGCAGGATCCTTTAATATCTCAGCTTTATAAATTTACAAGTATAAATTTTTAACACCTGTCTCAGATTATCGGACCCTTACCATAACAAAGCTTATCGGTTTTGTAAATATAAACATTGCCGCTTTCGAATACAATGGGGCATTCTGAATTCGATATTCATATTATCATTTATATTATATATTTATATTATTGTTTATATTTCTTAGAAACAAAAAACATACTCGTAATACACATGAAATTTTAGTATTATTTTTAAAATGGATTTGTAAATGAATCTAGCACATGTCTTCATTTTTAATAATTCACTTGAATGTATAAAAACCTGATTTTGTACGACGTATTGGTCTTAATATATAGGATATTATATCTTTTATAACATCGAGAGCTGTTACGTATGTAATCGTACGGTGTATGCGTAACTTCAATAGAGATACATATTTACATTCTGTATATTTTGAATTCATAGGCGGCCATTTAGAATTTTCAAGGGGTTTTTAATTTTAGATTCATATTCTATATAATTACATTTTTATATTTTTAATATTGTCCTTTTATTTCAAGTACACCCTGTATACATATATATACGTATAGCAAGCGCCAATTAAGTTGGCGCGAGGAGGACGTGGGCAGAAGCCGTTTTTAAAAACGTCCACCGCCACAACTCAAGTAATTGTGAGAATACATTTGTTATTGACGTTTGACGGAACATAATGTCTTTACTAGAGGATCATAAAGTGATACACGCTCAGAGGTTAGAATTATCTGACATTTGATGTAAAACCAAATACAAATCTCTCCACTACTTCTAATCCTGCGCGAACTTACCCCTCCTCGCGCCAACTTAATTGGCGTTTGCTATACATACACAATACAAATTATGTGACTGAATTTTGGCGCCCAACGTTGGGCATTAAGTGTTGGTTTTGAAGTATCGTATTCAACATATTCTATTTCACAATTTGTTTTATTTTATAATAAAATTAACAAGACAAGAATTCTTTGTCTTTACTATTAATAGAAGAAGAATATTTTGAACATTTCATATGACTAATATAGATAGTGTAATTATATAATTTATCTTTAAGATTTAAATAAGTAATGCTATTTGTAATATTATTGTTACTTTTTGATTAGTTGATCGGCTTTTCTTATTTTACTATCGCGCCTTTAATTCAACTGCGCATTTCCTTTGAATTATCCTGTTTATAAAAGCAGACAGTATAGACCTACAGCGATACCTAATAATTTAATTTTTCCAATGAACGTGAAGCCTACTTAATCGACATAATCCAGTTATAAATAACATTAAATGCGATCGACCCGTATACTTGCTCCTTGGCCACCATCCACTTCTTGCTTTGCATAACCGAACTAAGTCTCTTAGAAAGCGTCATCAATTAGGACTTACTGCCGAGCGATTCTGGAGATTTAGTTTCTTTCTCTCTCTCGTCCCCTTCGTTTTCGTCTCGCAGTCGGAGTCGTTCGGTCTAGCTGTCTTTAAACACGACCCCTAGCTTTCCCGGTCCCCTTCTTCAAGAAGAAGCATTAAACCTCTGCCAGTCGAATCCGATGTAGGACGTACAGGTTTGAATCGGTCTTATTCTACCAACTGCCTCATGTACTGGTGGTGTCCTGCAATACTTACTTTCATGCATTACTTCGGCGTCTGTATGGAGGGGGTGTACGTGTCCCCCCAAATCAAGTATAATCAAATCTAGTTGTCCGTTGATTAATTTCAATACAGTTCTCCTGCTGGCATGTCAGCAATGAGGTCGTTAGTATCGATTCGTTTGTGTAATGTCAATTTTCATTTTCTTCTGTAAGTTGCACCTATATAAAAGCTATTAATTAGTTAATATATTTTGTTTGTAAGATACTCAAAACTTTTTACAAAGAATAGAAGGGGAATTTAGGAAAATTATATAAAATTCTTTCAAAAATAGAAGAAAGTATAAACTCAAAAACAAATTTCCACCCAAAAGAACTAGTGTGAAGGTCAATAGATCTTAAAGCAAGTGGTTTCATTACTATATTTGTGTAATATGTATATATAATGAGTTTCGTATGTTTGCAATAGAATTAGTGCATTGATATTACAAAATATTTTCTATTTATTGTAAATCGATACTCTGTAGTTCAATATTCAAATAAATAGTTTATTTATAAACTTTTTTACTTAATTTATTGGATTATGTTCATACATTATTTATTGCTGACTCCTATAAAATTTGTGCTGTTTCTTATACACTTTAATTATATTCAAGAAAAGCAATTCGATCTCTCTTCTTCTATTAAATTTGTTTCGTACACCATTGATTATAAATTGTTTCGTGTACAGAAAGATATGGGTAGCAATATTAGCTCTTTTGTATTTGATATATTATGTACGTAGTTATAAAATACTTGAATAACTTCTAAATTTCATTGATAGCTATTTACTTTATTACTACGCGATCAGCATAGATCAATACAAAAACATAACCCATATATCATTTAAATGACCTGAGACAACCTATTCTGTAATTGTCAGTTAACCGGCAACAATGTGGAGGGTAAGCTGCTTTTAAAAAATCGTAACATACAATGAACGGAGTATATAGAAAGAAGAGTTGGTTACTAACGAGCTACCATGCAAAAACCGGGAGCCCCCCAAACTTGTTTTATGTGTTCTGTCAACACGTAATTGGTTTTATTTTGTTTTTTTTTTTGTGGGAATTTAGAAAACAACTATTTTATGTATTTATGTATTTTTCAATAAAACGTATTTAATTTAAGATTTAAGTATGAATGAAAAACAGAAATATTTGACAATCGGAAAAATGTCACTGGTATATAACTGGCTGGCTACTATGCCACCATACATTTATCCCTATGTGTAAAGCTAAAAGAATAAAAATCAATGCATTATACCTACGTGTAATGATAAAAGAAAAACCCGGTATATACTACACTTAATTACTAGAGCAGACCAGTTTCCGTGTGCGCCATAAGCGCCGGTATGGGAGTGTAATTCGTAATATATTAGAATATGCGATAGAATAGGGACGTAACATGAACTTGTTATCGATATAAGTATAGAAGTAGAGACATTTATTCTATCAGAAATAATTAAATATACATTTGGTTTTCTGCTATTAAAGTAATATGCATAAACACACGAAAAATAAGAATAGTACATATTATAGCAGCGTTGTATGTACCTATAAATAAAATGGAAAATGTATGAAATCAGTGATTGTGTGCACGACAGAGGATTTAAATAAACACTTACCGTTTTAAGCGTCTTCCAAGGATTGACAAACTGGAGAAACTCGATTGTACATTTTCAACATCAGGTGCGTTTCTAAGGTTATTTCTGAAAAACATGTCCGCCGTGAGGAAAAAATATGTTTATATTCGGAGAACGAGCGTTCTACATGTAGTGATGCTATATTCGCATAATCAAAATACTTTTTTAAGCAACTTAACGCATCTGTAGACGTGCCTTCCCAAATACGTGTTAAGGTGTCAAAATCTGAATTTCTGTCTAAAACACATTCAAATTTAATTAGAACACTTTCACTTCTTGCGTCTTCTACAGCACACAGTTGTGCGTGGACATCTTTAACGATTTGCAGTGATTTCTCTAACGACAGCGACTAATTTTCTAATTTTGTTATTGCTTCTTCTAGTCCCAAGTAATTCTCACGAATACTTTGTAAATCCATATTAATTTGGGCATCTTAAAATTTTTTCTGGCTTGTATTTATAGCTGCACTTTCTTTCGGATCGAATGATAAAACCACGTCCTTAATTTTTTCAAAATGTTTTCAAATTGTGTGGACATCTTTAACGATTTGCAGTGATTTCTCTAACGACAGCGACTAATTTTCTAATTTTGTTATTGCTTCTTCTAGTCCCAAGTAATTCTCACGAATACTTTGTAAATCCATATTAATTTGGGCATCTTAAAATTTTTTCTGGCTTGTATTTATAGCTGCACTTTCTTTCGGATCGAATGATAAAACCACGTCCTTAATTTTTTCAAAATGTTCATGATAGTAAAACCCCGCCAGTAACCATGTACTTGTACTTGTACTCGATATTAAAGCATCTACCTCTGGATAACATCTACGAACCTGTTCTGCCACAAGGTGTAGAGCATGGAGTTTACAAGTAATATGTAACAAGTTAGGACAATATTTTCTAAGAGACCGGCCTACAGAACACATAGTTGCGGCACCATCGGTCATAAACATTAATACTTGGTCTTTCGAAAGCATAATTTTTCCAAAATATCTAATAGCACCTCTGAAATTTTTTCGGCATTACATTGTTCTAGTCGTCTGGATGCTAATAAAATTGAAGACGTTGGTTGATGTGGTTCCATATTACGCGCCATCATATTATCTACAGATTATTTTTTGCTGTCAGTTGTTTCGTCCACACATAACCACGGTTTTTTATTTTTCAATTCTGCTTTGATTTTATTTTCAACCTGTTTGCTTTGGTAAATACCTTCGCGTATTTATTCCAAAATGAAATAAATGAATCATTACTTAACAAGGTAAACGACAGTGTACACACAATCATAGTTACACATAGTTCATGTATAAACTGTTGTCGATTAATTTTGTTATTATTGTGCTTCGAACCGCTTACGTGTTCTTTACAATGTGTTTTTGACCAACACATTAGATATGTATTGCACACTAAACATTTAATTTTTGAGCCATCGTATATTAAGTCCGAGAAATCCATAATATAACAAAATAATTTGAAACATACACGAGTGGATAAAAACCACACCAATTTGTATAATACAAAAGTATTTTTAATAATATAAAATATTATTGAAAATGGGGTGTGAAGAACACAATACAAGTTATATATTTGTGAATGTATCTCCTCTCCAGAGACGCAGATACGTATTTCACCTTTCTACAGGATCGTCGGTACGCCCCGAAAGGTGAAATACGTATCTGCGTCTCTGGAGAGGAGATGCATTCACAAATATATAACTTGTATTGTGTTCTTCACACCCTATTTTCAATAATATTTTATATTAATAAAAATACTTTTGTAAATCCATAATAAACTTATTCACTTCGTCTGACAATGGCCGTTTTCTCGATTTATGTGTCGACGGCATTTTATTACGTATATGCAGTCTAAGCAAGTACCAAACACATACTGAATGCTTTTTATTAGTTCTGATGCAATACAATCATCCTCACATCGGCGCACATGGCACGGACGGAAATTGGTTTGCTCTATTAATTACATATTGCTATTAATAGTCGTTTGCAGATTTTAATGCGCCACCATCCACAACTAGTTTTCCCAACTAGGTTTCTCAGCCGGTGAATTTTCAAATGTGAGACTTCTAACTTCTCGGGTTCCAATATGGAAAGTCGTGTCTGCGAAATATGTCAGGCGCCAGTGAAATGTTCACACAAATTTATTTACTTATATTTTATGAGTTACTAATTTTTAATTAATTAGCAGTAATGGCCAGAACATAAAAATCAAACACAGGATAAAATTTAAACTCAATATTTAATACAAAAATAAAAAAAGAAAAAAAAATCTATCTTTACAAAGTATAAAGATACTGTATCATACAAAAGTACATGAGGCAAAAATATTCACTGTAAAATTGACAGCTAAGTGAATGAAAAAACTTCCTCTTAATGACTCCGATCAAACTTATCTAAAAATAATAAAGTTTATTTTTAATTTCTCCCCAGAGAACCACACTGTATAATAAGATACTGATACACGATCAAAATTACGCATGCGCAAACAGACATCCACAAAAACCCTGATACCCGTCGAACAAACTTTTCAATTTTAATTATTACCAAGAAATGTTAATAATAATCTTTATTATTTATATTTCTAAAAATTAAATCTCTTAATTACAATCTTAATACAATAGAAATATATTTATAATTTTAAATATTATTGAGGTCATAATATCTTAATATTACTTACAAGATTTTTTTTATTGGAGACGAAGAAGGTGCTTATAATTTTTAATATCAAAAATATCGGGAATTTAATATCTTTAATCATCGAGAAACATCAATCTCAAAATAACAATAATAAACCACTCTTTAACAATAAACCCAAATTAATTCAATATATTTAAATATATTTAACAATACAAGCAACCTTATACACCCATGGTCAATTTACGTCTCCCAGAATTTTTCACGGCCTCTCAACAGATCGACATCGGAATAACCAGTTTTTTACATTCGCACATTTAAAATAACATTTTCAATATACAATTGATCTCACAAAATATGAACATTTTTAAATTAAAATATTTTTAATTAAAAATCCATAGCAATATGTACAACTTTCATTTTAAAACGAAGCATGAATTAATTTCTGTATTTTTACAAAAAAGAAATCGCATATTCTTAGATTAATTAACATACTTTGTTTTCAGTCCGGTGATGCCTTCACACCATTAATAAAAATTAAGAAAGAATGTAAGAGGAACCCTAGAGAACGCCATCCATTTTTAACCAAGACCATTTATTTCAAACACCATCGCACATTTTGGACTTTCATCATTTTCCCCCACATTACACCAATCCCCAAACACCGAAAGCGTTGCGCGAGACGAACGTTTACTTCGGCTCATTTCAAAAGGAGCAACACTTAATAAATGACACAATAAAGGCTGAACCGTCTCCGCGTGACCCGCCCGAGAAGGCACGGCACACCCGGGAACTCATTAAAGAACATCATCATACCTCATTGATTTTAAATGTTAATTCGCTTGGACGAGTAACGCTTACAATTTCTAAACATGAACAGGGCATATTTAATGTCCGAAACGTGGAATGGGAAGTCAGAAGAGCAGGTACGTTACCCCGTTGCATAGTTAAATACTAGGACGTGGAGAGAGTAGGTAGGTACTTATGTAGGATATAAGCCGTTAAATGTCTTTATTAAAATGAGGAAAATAAACGACACGGAAACAAATATTTCCTCTCCAATCCTCCCGCCTTTACCTCGAACCGTTCTTTTACAGCAATGGAAAGTTCAAAACAGAGAAACGCTCAATTGTCTGTATGATGAGGTGTATTAGGGAGGAGAAAAGGCGAAGGATCCAGTGGAAGTTCGCTGATTAATGTTCTGGATGCTTGGGTAGTTCCTTTTTAACGTTTGCGTTAATTTCATTGCGAAGACGTTCATTGTATAATCATTGTAGGCGATGATGTAACGACATTAGATAATAATTCTGATGATGAAGTTTGCGCTTTATTGCTACGTTTTGTAAATGTAATTTTGGCAAGGAAATACTACCGAAAAGATGCTTAATTCAATATTTTCTTTTTAAATTAAAAATCGGTTAGTTTGTGTCCAAGGAAATAACCCCACCCCTATGTTAATAAATTACTTAACTTCTTTAAAGATTATCACTAAAACTTAATATTATCATATTAGAAGACCAATTATAATATTAATATGTGATACCGCCTCATTCTGAGCAAACGCAACGATCCGAATGTATGACTATTTCTCCCGCTCCGAATAAAAATCCCCTGAACGCTTTTAGCCAATCACAAAACAGTCTGTCGCGCAACCATTTGACAATTAATGTCACAAATTAGTGTCACCACTGTCACCCTATACGGAGTCTCTTAAGCGTTTGAATAGTGATCATGCCGCGTTATACACTAGAAGAGAAAGCCGAAATGATGAAATGGTATCACGCTGATAATTCTTATGAAAGAGTATGTGACTTATTTGCCGGAAGGTATGCCGACAGGCCCATCCCGAACAAAGCTACAATTTGTAGACTTAAAAAGAAAATAGACATTACTGGTTCTGTACAAAATTTAAAACTATTATTCCCAAATCGCAGAGTTCCTAATGATACGTCCATTTTAGTAAGCGCTGCAATAGAACTAAATTGAAATTTGACACTTAGCGATATTTCCAATGATTTAGGCATATGCTGCTCTTCCGTTAACCGCATACTAAAATTAAATGGTTTTCGTAATTATAAATATTCCAAACAGCATCAATTATTTTACGGCGATGAGTTTAAACGGATGAATTTCCGTTATTATATCATTAATTTCTCATTATGAACAATTTATTTTATTATTTGTAAGAGTAAATTTTTCTTTACATTACTAGAATTTAATTTAGTTTTTATTAGTTCTGAAATTTATTTAGTATACTATGAATAGTTTTTGTGACCTTTATTATTAAAATTTAATTTATTAAATCTCTTGATGCCTTATTTGCAATTTTCTTGATCGCTTATTAATAATATCATTACGCTTTGTGTAACCATCGTCAGTATAACGTATTGCAATTTACTCATTACTATAACACAGGACTAAACAATTTATAGTCCTTTAATAGTAATTTGGTAATCAGATAATTTTTCTTACGCGGCTCCATAATATGTAAGTATGTATGACATATGACATCGATTGCACATTCGGATCGATGCGTTTGCTCGGAATGAGACAGACTGAGTTGTGATTGGCTAAACGCGCTCAGGGGATTTGTATTTGGGGCGGGAGAAATATTCATACATTCGGATCGTTGCGTTTGCTCAGAATGAGGCGGTATACCCGATGGTTTCATCTTGGCCCTTATATTTTATTTAACTTACTTTACTTAACTTACTTTAATTTACTTTAATGATATTTGTAGATTATACGATTGTATACAGTTAAGTTTAAAAACTAGGGGATGCAATAGAAAAAAATACCAAGAATTCCTTAGATAAGTTAAAAATTTGATTCTAATCTTACAATATAATTCTCAGTTCAGGTAAATGCAAAATTTCAATGTTAAGAGCAACGTTACACGGCTAGAAACGATTTCAACTTATCTAGGTATTGCGTGGTTTTCCAAGCTGTGCGAGAAATAGCGTCTAGTCCGAATTGCAATTTTAGGCTACAGAGACGTGTAATCGGAATAATTGAAGATAAAGTTATGGGCAATAGTAAAAATTTGATAACAATTTTTGTCGTCTAATGCATATTGTTTCTCAGAAAACCGACACCGGCTTATCTACACGACGATGGTCTGTTGTTGCAGTCAGTTTGAAAGCGTTCCCTAAGTGTTCTGATGTCAGTTGCGACATATATTAAAAGACGATTAATATTAATAAAACTGAATAAATTTAATTTAATGAAATTCTTTTCCAAAAATAAAAACATTAAAAATGTTTACTATATTTACTAATTTATAATGTCCGAAGTGATAATTAATCAATCGTTTTTAATTTATTTATAGCCGTATACAAATTTTTTATAGAATTTGTAATTGAATTCATTTACAACTAAATACATTTACGAAGAACCTGTAAGCATTCAACTAGGGTGATACGATATCCCATTGAATGACTGGTTAATAACGTAAATTAGCTTTCACTAATTAGTTACTCTATTTAACTTTAACTTCGAATACATTTAATTATTTATCATACGATAGTAACTTGTGCACATTTAGAGGATGATATGAAATCCCAGAATACAACCTGTGAATAATACATGTTCAATTTGTGACTATTATTATTATTAGAGTCAAGTAACGTCTATACACGTCATATTTGATCAATAATTCACATAGTATACCAGCATAGAAACACTCAAAGTGTGCTAAGATGGTGAAGTAATATTCCCGGGGCGATTGGTATTCTCTATGCTTTTGACTTAATTCAATTTACGAATTATATACTAAACTTGAGACGATTAGAAGTGAAACAAATTTGAAGCATAACTGAGATTAAATTGCAGTTATGTGCTTGGATACTATATACATTCTACAGCGCTAAATAAAGGTATTATAAATAAAATTCTATATGCTTTTATATATTTACTTTTGACTAGCATTTATTATATGCAACAATTTATACATATTGTGAACATTTACTAAATAAAATTATATATTTTTACATAAACAGTTGTATTATTTCTCTAGATATACATATATATATATATATATATATATATAGCAGAATAAATTAGTCGGCGATTTATAGTGTCTTTATTAAAGAAATTAAAAATATAAATGACAGTATATCAATGATTAATATACTGTCATTATAGTGAGAATTTTGAACAATTTCTGTAATCGTGCATTCCAAAGGAACAAGAAAACGTCGAGTCGCTTTTAATAGAAAAATGATTTAATTTAATATTTTGTAATCGGATATCTGAAGAAGTAGGTGGGTAGGTAGTAGGTATTTTATTTATCATTGATGAATGTGTTTACATAAAGCGAACATGCATCGACCTTTAACCCAATGTTTGTTATAAAAAGCAAACAAAGGTATATTTATTTACTGCGTTTTCTTTTTGTACAGCTCACTGGTCTGTGTGTTTGAATTAACCAAACAGCGACTTCTTGTAATTTATCACTTACCAACCTCAACACAATGTGTACTAACATAAAAACGTTGACTCTTGCTTAAAAATCAACACAATTAAAAACATTTTTTTAGCGGATATTGAAATAAATGACGCGCATATACATACTGTTTATATTATATCAACGAATGAACAAACACCCTGAATATGTATATATATATATATATATATAAATATAATATTTTTGTGACCTTGGTATGATATGGTAAATTCAATCAATTTGCGATTAAAGGTCTGGCTTTACTTCAAAGTATATATATTTAAAACAACCCGACATGTTTCGGCATTGCCGAAACATGTAGGGTTGTTTTAAATATATATACTTTGAAGTAAAGCCAGACCTTTAATCTATAAATAACAAATATCTATAAAATTGGAAATATTTATGATTGAATTCTATATCCTAGATCTACTTCAATAAAAAATGTTTAAAATTAAAATATTGCAGAAGATAGTAAATGTGCCCTAAACAGATTACTTTAATATTCAGTTCAATAAAGTTAAAAACTTTTTTCACAATTAAATGTTATTTTTGTATAAATAATTTAAAAAGACCCTGCATGTAAAATTCATAATTCATATTTAAGGAATTATAAACCCGAACTATCAAAACTGTCAGAGAATAGAACAGATTAGATGTCGAAAACATTTAAGCTGGTTGCAATTTGCAATTTAACCGCCGCCGAATCGTGTGAAAACAAGTCGAGAATCCCCTGTTAAAAACGTGTCAAGCAGGATTATGCAAATACCGAACGATTCCGCTGAAGTGTCAGAATATGTGTCCCAGCTTTCATCGACGGATAAAACAATAAGACTGCAGGAGCACTCTTCCGGTACGAATGACAAACAGGTAAAGTGTACAGTTCGGTCGGTGTAAACAATTAGGACAAATAAGGTCGCCACTAGAGGCGAGACGCACACAGGCCCTAATTAGATTGCAGACCGCTTCGTAATGGGCCACAAATATGGCGTGGGACACGTCCAGAGACTTAAGTTTGATTAACAGAAGGCCTCATTCTACCGGGACTCCGGTGCTAATGCCGGGATGGAATGTTTACTGTTCAAACTGGATTTGGATGAGTGCGGTTCTAGAAACGTGATATACACTTATTATGTATTAAAATTTTCATTCAGAGAGCTAATATTTCGTTTTAATATGTTACTAATACCATTAATTTTGGAAAAGAGGCTCTTATGAATGAGTTTAACGCAACAAATATAAGAATTTTATACAGTGTGGAAATTAAGTAGCGAATAACGTCGTTAATATTAATTTTTTGGAAAAATCCCAAAGGGATATAGCAAATATTTTCAGGATATCTTCAGTTTCTAATGTCATTTGTTTTCCATATTATAACGACATCGATATTTTTTTAATTATAACTAGGGATCGGCAGTCAAGGGTACATTCCACGAGGCGACTTAAATGAATAATGTAATTCGAAATTGGACGCAACATAACAGTGATACGAGGGATGTCCGGTTCCAAAGGTACGTTTACGCGGCACACTGCCAACATCGCTTCGACCAGGTTGAAACTTGCACGCAATTTAGATGCGTATATGTACTTCATAGGTAGCTATTGTCATTGCCTTAGGTTCAGTACAACGTGTGTAGTGACAGCCGCACAATGTCAGTTCCGATCGAAACATATTCTAAGTTTTTTGCATGCAAATAATGAAACACTTACCGAAATTCATAAAAAAATACTGAAGACATATGGAGAAGGCGTTATGAGCAGAGAGCGGACTGACGCGATTAAATTACCAATTGCCCCGATAAAACGTTGTGGCTGTATCATGTATAGTATGTATGCTATAACAGCCCCACTATTTGCTTGTTCGATTGCATTCGTCGAGCAGATGTTGTTATTTCCGTTGTTATTGTGTCTATTCATTCATAAATACTATTTTACAGTGGCATGTTTCTAGTTTCGTTTCTTTCAGTGTTATTTGGTTGCAACTTTTAGTATTTTAAAAAATCAGTTTTATATTGTAATATTGTATATTTATCCTATAATTTTGTATAAATATTAAGTGTAATTTACTACCTTATTTTTGGAGTAGTTTTCGTTTCTTATTTTTAGTCAATTTCTTTCTGTTCTTAGTATTTCTCTTTATTTTAATTAACAATGGAGAATTCTCATAGGGCAACAATGGTAGGATGGATTAGAGGCCATACAGATTGGTTGCATGTTCGTAATGATACCGAGATATACTGCAATATATCTCGGTATCATGCCTGTTCATTAAGTTTAAGACGTCCATAAAAGTGTAATGTGCAGAGATATGTTTCTTCGAAAACTCATCAAGATAACATATGTCCATCTGCACCTTACACTTTTAACGAAGAACTGTGTGAAGCTCTCGTGGCGACCAATATCCCATTCAAAAAGCTAAACAATCCAGTCCTCAAGATGTTTCTTAAAAATATACTGTGCGTCATATACCAGATGAATCTACCTTACGTAAATACCACTTACCAAAATGTTATTTTAGAACCATTGAAAAAATAGGAACCAATCTATTTGGTCATTATCTTTGGGTAAGTGCAGACGAAACAACGGATGTAATGGGACAATATGTGTTAAATGTAGTTGTTGGTATTCTTATTCCGACAACTTCATACCAACCATACTTAATTGCAAATAAAATACTGCCAGTCGTAAATTGCGAAACAGTTGCAGAAGTAATTGATCAATGTATTCATAATATTCTGTCATCGGATATCAACTATAAAGACACGATGCTATTATTTCTGACTGATGCGGCAGCTTATACAGTGTGTATAAGCCAAATGGAATAAATTCATTATTTCGGTTACTGTACATATTTATAAAAAATCCCGAAACATGTCATATTTAATTTATAAATTAACATTCTTCAACGTGAAAATGCGATCCCTACCTTCAACCCCCTTCGAATGACAGGTACAACCCCCATTTTTTTAAATGGGAAGTATAGGCTTGTGATATATCGTTGTAAAGGTCTCTTTATTCTCTATTCAAAATTTGTTATAATTTTCATGTTTGTTGCAACAATTAAGATAGAATAAAATAAAATCATGTTGTTATCGAAATTCGCTACAATATACTCAAAAAATAAAATTTAATGCAAAATGTAAAGAAAAATTTAAAACGCCAAAAAAAAAATGAATGTCAATGAAGTAGATGTTCAAAATGTTCACCATGAACGTCTTGGCAACATCCTAATCTTAAATAAAACTGTCTTCTAACATTATTTAACATATCAGGCGTGATCGACCTAATCGCAAGCGTTATTCGTTCTCTTAAGTCATTTAAATCCAAAGGTTTAGTTTTGTACACAATGCTCTTCAAATATACCCATAAAAAAAATCAAGTAAGGTCAGATCAGGTGATCGCGCTGGCCATTCTATCGATCCTCGCCTTCCTATCCACTGATTGGGAAATATTGCATCGAGGTACTGCCGAACATTGCGTTGGTAATGTAGTGGTGCTCCATCCTGCTGAAACCATATCGTATTCATTGGAACTTGAGGGTTTCCTGGATCAGGATATAAATTTGCCAAAGTTGGAATGACATCATTTTGAAGTAGTGCCAAATAACGATCGCCATTCAAATTGCCCTCAATGAAAAAGGGACCAATGATATGGTTTCCAACAATACCTGCCCAAACATGAACTTTTACTGGGTATTGTGTGTGTTCTTTCCTCATCCAGTGAGGATTTTCCGTAGACCAGTAGCGGCAATTTTGCCGATTAGCATGACCGCTAAGAGAAAAAGTGCACTCATCAGAAAACATAACGTCTTCTAAATTGATAATATTGTTATCCAGCATGTCCATCATTCGCTCACAAAAATAAGTTCTTCTATCAAAGTCGTCTTCCATAAGCTCCTGAGTAGATATCATTTTATAGGGATGGATTTTATTTTCTTTTAATATGTTTACTATCGATGTATGGCTAACATTTAATGTAGTGGATGCATGTCTACTCGATGTATGTGGGTTTTCCATAAACTCAAGCATCACATCTACTTTGATTTCATCACTCAGTGCATTGGCAGCTGGTTTTTTTATCTGCCTTACATGACCAAACTCTCGAAACTGCTTCTCTATCTTACTTATTGTTCCTTGAACTATAGGCGGTAAATCAGGAAATTTCTCATGAAATAGGCGGGTTACTTCTTGTTGTGTTCGGGTTCTATCTCCGTAACCAATCATTTGTATGACTGTTATTTTATGCATTTTCGTTAATCTAACCATTTCCCAGAATTGTATTTTACGAAATTCAAACTAAAATGATCAAACTGTCAATTTAAATGACAACTTTTAAATACAAAATAATTTACTAAGGCGTTTTAAACAAACAAATGTTGCCACGGAAACTTTTTAAAGTATTTTTAATGGATACCATCTAAAAAGCACATTGGTATGGTTTTTACTCACTTTCTTATTATGAAGACCTAAACGGGAAGTAAGTAATGCAATGATGCCTTTGATGTATGTATTAAATATTTATAAACGCAAATGAGCATCTACTTCATTGACATTCATATTTTTTTCTGGCGTTTTAAATTTTTCTTTACATTTTGCATTAAATTTTATTTTTTGAGTATATTGTAGCGAATTTCGATAACAACATGATTTTATTTTATTCTATCTTAATTGTTGCAACAAACATGAAAATTATAACATTTTTGAATAGAGAATAAAGAGACCTTTATAACGATATATCACAAGCCTATACTTCCCATTTAAAAAATGGGGGTTGTACCTGTCATTCGAAGGGGGTTGAAGGTAGGGATCGCATTTTGACGTTGAAGAATGTTAATTTATAAATTAAATATGACGTGTTTCGGGATTTTTTATAAATATGTACAGTAACCGAAATAATGAATTTATTCCATTTGGCTTATACACACTGTATGTTAAAAACAGTGAAGATATTAAAGAAATCTTATCCCGATATGCTACACGTTACCTGTGCAGCACATGCACTACGCAGAGTATGTGAATACATCAGAGGTCGTTCTTCAAATGTTGATAAGTTAGTTTCATCATTTAAATACTTATTTCTCAAAGCTGAGACAAAAAGTTGATGCCATATTTAGCAGAAATATAAATTAGTATATATTATATCAATTCTGCAAAGAACCGATTGAAAAATCTGTACATTCGATGTATGGTGCACTTTTATAACATTTTAAACACGCACCCATCAGCAGTTGCGATGTGGAACGGACATTTGCTATTTTTAAAGACGTTTTAACATCTAAAAGAACTAATTTAACACAGGAACACCTTGACCAAATTATAGTTGTTCACAGTAATGTTTTACACTTTCAATGCTTCACAGAAAATACATAGTTTTGAGTTTTATTCTTTGTAAATTATTTTTATTCAAAATTCGATATACAATTCGCTTGTCAGCGTTACTATTGTTTCAGCAGTAGTTGCCCCCGGTTACCAAGCCGTTTATTACATTCGCTCTGTTGTGCATTGACAGATACATATTAACTGCATATGTACGTATGTTACACGTATGCAGTTAGCCACAGGTATCAAATTGTTCGAAACTCACGGATCGCTTACAGAAACGAACCTATTGCGAATACAAGGCAGACGCCTATAGGCTATGAATCAACAATCGCTCGAGTCCGCTCTCTGGTTATAAGTCGAAAACAAGTTAGCGTTTGAAGTACAGTTCAAAAGTGGACGCACAGCTTTGAACGATGATCCCGAAAGTGTGCGAAAAAAGCCATGAATAACGAAAATGGATGAATGCCAATTAAAGGTCGATCCGCTGATTGGGGAAGATCGTCGGTTGAAAATAGGGGAAATTGCTGTACTGACAGGCATTCCTAAAAGCTCTGTTCATGAGATCGTATCTTAATTACGTTATCGAAATAGGTACCAAAGCTGTTGACCGAAAAACACAAAATGCAACGAACGGCGGCGGCAATGGAACTTTTAACGCGCTATCGTCAGGAATACGGATTTCTAGGATCTATAGTTACAGGATTCGTGGGTATACCACCATACTCTCAAATCAAAAAAAGACTCGATGACGTGGAAGTATCCTAGTTCACCAACACCGAAACAGTTCAGCAAGTCTGCAAAAAAGACAATGGAAACTGTGTCCTGCAAAACTCTATGAGAAAAATACAAAGCATTTTGCTCATAGAAATTCCTTTTTTCTTTTGCCAATCCATAAATTGGCGAAATTAAAAATTACTTAATTGCAACAAAAATAGAAATAGGATGTGCCTTTCATGTCCGCAACCTTCGCAATTTGGTAACAATCTACCTGTTTCTCTTTGTTGAGGATAACATCCTTTTGTAATATTTTAATTTCAAACACTTTTTATTGTTAAATATAAGTAAATATAGGATAAAGAATTAAGCTATAAACATCTCTAATTTTATAAATACTCAACGTGCATTTTCAAGCTTAAACCACTGTATAACATAATTTTGTTATCCTATTCAAATTATAAAACTTTCTTTAGTTTCTAGGAAAGCGATATCCCTTACATTTACAAATTTATTAATTGCTTTATATATTAGACCGCTATTTTATAACTTAGGGTCATAGTGAACGAAGTGTTTAATCTAGATATCTATTCCTAAGATTTTCGTTTCCCAGATATATATAATAAAATTTTATTATGTTAATAAGGGCCGATCCGGAATTACATACTTAGATTTATAAGACTAATATTTAATTAGCAATTATATTTTATTATTTATTAGTTAAGATTATAATTTTAAGACTCTATCATAAACATTGGGTATTGTTGCCAGTAGGCATAATTTCTACGAAATTAACACAGAAGAAATTCCTGTTAAGACGTCAAACAATACAATGTAAAATGATTACACGCATTTAATTATGTAATAGTTTGTAGGGTAGTGGTCCATTTTTACCTACTTGTAACAGTCTTTCTCACAACAGTCTTATTCGTAATATCATAACAAGCAACAACACAAAACGAAACAGTATCAATTCGACAACAAGACACACAGTCTTTAATAGACATCAACATAAACAAATATACTTTAACAAGGGGCACCAGTCTCAACAGCATTTTTATGTTAGTATAGGTCGCTGTAGATCCAAAAATAAATGTATATAGTGTAAATAAATATATTTAGATGAAAGTACATTTATTCATTTAACAAACAGTCACCGAAGATTAAAAAAGTATAGTGTATTCAGCCTTACAACCTGTGCCCGTTGAAGCAATATCAGGGTCGTGATTCTAGTAACTGAAGTTGAAGTATCATCACCAAAAACCGGATTAATCGCAAACAGTTTCGTCCACGAGCCGTAACAATTTGATCTTCGGCCCGCAAATATTTGGTTCCATGAGACTACATTTCCACCACCCTTAATCGGAACACGATATCGATTATACATGTGCAAGCTGAGGTTCGACGGGGTTACAGTTTCACCGTAAATATAAATCATATCAACAGTACACATGTACATATTGCTATGCACACAAACATTTTGAAAAGTTAGTGGTCCAGTCCATATTATTTTATGTATGTGTCATTTATTTTGGATGCCAGTGTATAATTTTTGAGATTTATTATCTATGAATGTATTTTTATTTTGAACTGATATTTAATATTTTTGACTTGCGTAGTTGTAGTACGCCGGTTACTTTGATATTTCCGCAGACACTATTGTACGCTGAGTTTAGAAGGTCATGTTTTAAAAGATAAATCTTTATCTTTTATAAGTAGCTTCGTGATCTTGATTTAATTGTGGTTGGTGTTTGATTTCAATACCGATTTATTTACGAGTATGTAGAACTCGTAATTGTTTAAATTTTAGTGCCTTTCTAAATCAGGTGTCTCGAAGAAAAAAAATATATATTTTTTATACTACGTAAGTAGAGTATATTATTCTTATTATCATTAATATTATTATCTTGCATGTATTGATTTATATTGTATGCTTAGTTATATGAATTAAATGACAAAGAACGTTTTTTAAAATTTCTATATAAAAAATTTCTGTAACGATAAATTTTGTTCGCTTGGATTCAAGGGCATATTTTTTTTATGTGGATTGCACATGCGTTTAAGGTTTGTTTCGGGCTGTCATATCTAGTTGTTTACTTTGTTTATTGTGGGAGAAATTAAAATACTTCTTTGCAATTTATTAGTTTTTAATTTTGCTCGGTTGTCACTAAGGAAGTTTAATTATACGCTACGGTCATTTTCGTATAATATTTTTACCTTAATAATATTGTTTAATGACGCAATATTTATCTTTATACTCCATAATAGTTATTTACGAATCAAGTGCGTGAAATCATACTTCGCGAATGAGTGACCAGTTTAAAGCGCGAGCCGTAGGCGAGCGCTTTATGGACACGAATTCGCGAAATGTTTCACGCACGAAGTTTGTACATTATTTTTTGTTCGAGAACTATAAACAATAATAATATTTATATAAAATATAAATATAATTTCAAAATTTTTATATTTATAAGTATTTTTAACAATATTACTAGTATGTGTCAGGATGGCCGAGCGGTCTAAGGCGCTAGACTCAAGGTTTACCTTGCCCGTTATACGGTTTCTCGAGCGTTCTGGTCCACTCTGAGGGCGTGGGTTCGAGTCCCACTTCTGACAATTTTTTTTTAGTTTTATATAAATTTAAAAAATAATATTTGTTGCTGTTCTGACATTGAATTACATACCTTCCAAATATAACAATTTCTATTTCATTTCCTTTTATTTTCATAGAAAAACAACGAAATAGGTAGCATATTATTAAGGTTAGGGATTTATGATTTTAAAATGTCACTAAATTAATCAAGTTCCAGGAAGTACCAACTTTACTTTTACGCACTCGTGTTTAAAGTGACTTTTTACGCACGCAAATCGAATCGTGAAATGACAGGTTTTGATAAGCGAGTACAAAAATTTATTTTTTTTATTTTTTGTATTAAAGTTTCATTTAAATTTATTGTGATTTTCTTTTTACCTTTGTTTAAACTCTTTTACTGGCGCTTGATAAATTTTGTAGAAGAGAAAAACCACGTTTTCCAATTGGAACTCTGAGGGAAAAGCAATCTCATTGTGAAAATAAACCGTCTGAATATACTAGCTGGACAGATTGGTTGTGAATTGTGAATTAACAAAGTACAACATCACAATTCATAGCAATATGTAACGATCGAAACTGACTGAATCGTCGGCAGAATTGTTTCTCTAGTTACTGCTTTCCCCTCATCTATATGTTATAGTTATGAACATGAACTTCTTGAAATGCAGTGACGGCAAATATATTTTTATATATCCTTGTCATGTTTTTTTTCGCGTCTGCGATAGAATTTCTGGAAAATATTTTGGATTCATATTCTATATAATTACATATTTCCATTTTTTACGTTGTCTTTTTCTTTCAAAGACACCCGGTACTACGGCTGATAAAATGTAGAAGTGTCCATCCAATGCATATGACTGAGATCGAAGTACATAGTTAATATTATTTATTTTCTTACATTATGTATGAACAAGAAACAATACTAGTTACAAGCCTTATTAGATATTCAAAACCAAGATAATAAATAGAAAACGACGTAAACATGGCAACTGTAGCCCATATATCTTGTCAGAACCACTCCATCTGGAAATAGTTCTCTCTATGTAACACTTTCATGAATTTTACGATATGTAGATGTGCACTGTTTCAAAATGCGTGTTATAACTAACCACCGTCTTATAGCATTTACGGAATAGAGTTACTATGCAACGTTGGCAATACATATAATAAATTTGCTGACTCTATACAGACGGCAACGGTAGGTACCGGCATTTAATAAAACGGAGTTTATGGCGGTGTCGCATGACTTTGCATTAGTGCCGAGGTGTAATAAATACGGTTAAATGGAGGTGATGCAATCAGGTTGGTAGTTAAGTAGAGGTCCTTCTCGACTGAAAAACGAACAAATTGCATTAAATGTATGACGGAAATGATTTAATAATGATGACGTGTACGTTTAAATTGAAATAATAAAAATAAAAAGATTAATAATAATAATAGTAATAATATTAATAACAATAATGTTAATAAATACGAAGCATTTGCTCGCGGTAGCTTATATGGGTCTCATTACCCTTGGCTCTCATGGGTCTCAATTAGAGTATACAACCCCTGGATCCCTAAACTCGGGATCTCGGGATCACGACCGGGTTTTGATTCCGTAAATCCCGGGAATGTACTTGGCTAATCTCGGGATTTTCTGGATTTCTAGTTTAACCTTACCTAGATTATATTAAGGGCACTTATTACATAAACACAAAAATCAACCTTAGGTACGCCGTACGATAAAAGAACTACACAGGTACAGCCCAAATAATATGTAACTTAGAAGGGACTTCCCCACCCGGCATACTTCAATACAATACTGTTAAAGTAATTCCCCAACGGGCCAACAGGGGAATCACCCGATCACCTCATATGATATATCATAATATTGTTTCGAGGGATTCCCCGGCGAGGATTCCTTGTACGAAAGTATAAATACGCTTATTAGGATTTAATTTTTTCATTTATTATTCTACCAGCGACAAGGTTACGCAGGTTACATCATTTAAATTTAAAAGTCAATTATCTGAAAAAGTTATTCTAAATTGTGCAACATAAAAAAAACAGTCAGTTTTGTCGTCAGTGTGGAGTTATTTTTTAGTTGCGAAAGACGGGAATAGTGCTAAATGTAAGCGATGCCCTGCCATTCTCAAGACTTTGGGTGGATAGACTAAGGGATTACATACACATTTGTCATCAAAACATAACATTAAGATTTTAGCTGACGATAATCGCTTAACAGACTCAACAAGTCAAGATTCTGAAAATCTGAACACAGCACCGTCGCCAGCTAAACGAAAGTTAGAAGATTGTTTTACTAAAAGTGCCGACGATAGCCTGGATGATGTTTTGGCAAGAATGATTGCATTAGATGGACTTCCATTCAGTGTATTCATAACTTCAGACGATTTGAGAAAATTGCTCTTAGCGAAATACACGGATTTACCAAAATCAGCCGTCACAATTCGAAAGCGTGTTATGAATTACAGTGAAAAAATCAGAAAGCAAGTAACTGCAGAATTAAAACATTTGAAAAGTGCAGGTGAAAGATTCAGTCTATCTTTCGACGAGTGGATATCAACGTCAAATAAACGATACATGGCTGTCAACGTTCATTCATATAAAAAAATTTGGAGCTTAGGACTCGTTCCTATTCATGGAAGTATGGCGGCTGAAAATTGTCATCGTATATTGAAAGAGCGTCTAATTTGATATTTCCCTGGAAACTGATATCGTGGCTACTGTAACCGATGGACCGAACGTTATGATAAAGGTGGGACAGCTTGCTTGCACTGAACAACAACTGTGTCTCGCAAATGGCATCAATTTAGCTGTCTGTGATGTGCTTTATAAAATAAAGAATTATTTTCAAGACAAGCAAGACATCCCTACGTCAGACTCAGATGATACTATAAATGAACCAGCTGTGACTGCTGATTATATGAACGATAGCGATGATGACAATAATTTAGAAGACTTAGACTGTCCAGAATCAGGTTTAATCTTAATGTCACAAAATGAACTTCCACGAGAACACATACCAGAGTTAACGAAAGATGAAAACATTAATGAGCTGATAAAGAAAATCCGCAAAGTTGTAGTGTATTTCAAAAGATCACCAATGGAAAATGAAACAGTACTTCAAAAACATGTGAAGATTGGACATGAAAAAGTGCTGTCACTTCTTTTGGACTATAAAACCAGGTGGAATAGTCTTCTAACCATGCTGGAACGATTTTCTCTTTTAGAAACTTGTATTCAAAAAGCACTTATAGATCTCGATCATCCAATACGTTTAGAAGATGCTGATTTTAATTTGGTAAATAAAATTGTTGATGTGCTGGCCACAATTAAATTAACAGTAGAAGTAATCTGTCGACGAGATGCTAATTTATGCACAGCTGATGCCGCTTTGAAATTTATTATAAAACAATTGTCTAGTAAAAACTCAGCAGTCACCAATAAATTGAAAACATCCTTAGTGTAACATATAAAGCAATGACAAAATGGTGATTTAACAGGTGTGTTGAATTATTTACAAAATCCACGAAAAGATGATGAAAATCAGTTATTATCGGATTTGAAATGGCTTGACTTATTTCCAGTTTCTACACAGGCTTTAGTGTGGGCGCAAATAAAGGGTATTGTTAAAAGACTTAATAGTCGAGATGACACGGAAGAGGAAGAAAGGTCAGGATCACAAACAGATGATGAGCCAAGGCAACAAACTTCCCAACCCTAATTGACACTAAAGGAAAAGGGCTGGAAATTAATAAGAGCATGGAATCCCCAGATCCTGAAGTACAAAATGAACCGGGGTTGGTAAATGGTATTAGATGCGAAATAGACGTTCGAAAATGGAGGAGTTCGTGGATATCACTTAGAATTAGCATATAAATATCTATTGTCTATTCCTTCAACCAGTGTAGAACCTGAGCGAGCGTTTTCAGCGGCTGCTTATGTTGGCAATAGACTACGAAGCAGGCTTGGAAGTCAAACATTGGATGCTTTGATATTTTTGCGATTGTATTTTCGAAATTCTAAATAGTTTTTTGTATTGTCTTTTTTGTTCCTTATTTTAGTATATTGTGTATTGTGTTGTGCAAAAATATTAATAAATAACTTTTAAGAAATTACTTAAGTTTTTTTTTCATTTGAACCCAATTAGAACCCACATAGTCTAATCCCGAGATTACGCTTCAAAAATCCCGTAATCCCGGGATTGAAAACCCGGGATTGTATTCTCTACATATACTATAGAGTCATCTTGGGACTAAGTCTTCAATGTTTCTCACACAGTCGTCTACACGCTCAAGGTTGCTTTATCAGTGGTTGTCTTTCGGAACGTCTTTCAAAATCTTTTTTAATTTTCTTAAATATTTCTTTTCAGTATTTCTCTTAAATTGTTTTCTAACAAATGTACCTTTCAGTTATAAATTACATTTTAGCCGAAATATAGTATTAAAATTATGGTTTATACTCTGCATTTATTTTATTCGATTACACGGACTATAACTATACGATTTGTAAATATAACGATGAACAGAATCGGTATTTTATAACATCGTATTATGCTCATTCTGATAATGAAACGGCTCAATGGAGTTGAAATTTAAAATGTCATTTTCATTGTTAATAAATCATAGGCGTTTATAGTTAATAATATTTATTATATATTGGCGTGTACAGACACACAAATAACAACGATAATAATAATAATCGCTTCATGAAAATGAAATACTTTTATGTTTTAAATTATATCTCGCATAAAATGTCTGACCAAATGGGATTTGGAATTTTTATTTAATTAAATTTTATATTAAACGAGTAACATCCTCATAATAAATAAATATGCTCAGTGAGACAGAAATTAATACATGTAGTACGGGTAGAAAACTTTCGGTCAAATTTTGAAATACAATAATGATTAAAATTTAAAATAATTGTGAAGTCAAGGTGTAATTGAGATTTAGTGTATGTGTTTCTTATATGGATTATTACCTTGTCCTTCGTGGAGAACGAACCTATGGGTATACCCTCTACTAAACTTTAAAATTACGTTCACAAGACTTTAACTTTTAATAGCTTGTTACAATATAATTTAAATGCTAATACAAATAATGATATTCTATGTAGAGATGTAGATTTTCGGAATTTTTAAGTAATCGTTAGAGCAGATTAATTCCCGTGCGTGCCATGAGCGCCAGTATGGGAGTGTAATTCGTAATATATTAGAATATGCGATAGAATAGGGACGCAACATGAGCTTGCTACCGATATAAGTATAGAAGTAGAGACATTTATTCTATCAGAAATAATTAAATATACATTTGGTTTTCTGCTATTAAAGTAATATGCATAAACACACGAAAAATAAGAATAGTACATATTATAGCAGCGTTGTATGTACCTATAAATAAAATGGAAAATGTATGAAATCAGTGTGCACGACAGAGGATTTAAAAAAACACTTACCGCTTTAAGCGTCATCCAAGGATTGACAAACTGGAGAAACTCGATTGTACATTTTCAACATCAGGTGCGTTTCTAAGGTTATTTCTGAAAAACATGTCCGCCGTGAGGAAAAAATATGTTTATATTCGGAAAACGAGCGTTCTACATCTAGTGATGTTATATTCGCATAATCAAAATACTTTTTTAAGCAACTTAACGCATCTGTAGACGTGCCCTCACAAATACGTGTTAAGGTGTCAAAATCTGCATTTCTGTCTAAAATACTTTAAAATTTAATTAGAACACTTTCACTTTTTGCGTCTTCTACAGCACACAGTTGTGCGTGAACATCTTTAACGATTTGCAGTGATTCCTCTAACGACAGGGACGAATTTTCTAATTTTGTTATTGCTTCTTCTAGTCCCAAGTAATTCTCACGAATAATTTGTAAATTCATTTTAATCTGGGCATCTTGAAATTTTTTCTGGCTTGTATTGATAGCCGCACTTTCTTTCGGATCGAATGAAAAAACCACGTCCTTAATTTTTTCAAAATGTTCATGATAGTAAAACCCCGCCAGTAACCATGTACCACAACGTGTTAGAATCGGCTGTGGGGGCTCAGAGGTATGGGGACACAATTCGTGAAATTTCCGAATACGTTTTGCAGATTTCAGGAGTACTGCCTTTGTACTCGATATTAAAGCATCTACCTCTGGATACCATCTACGAACCTGTTCTGCCACAAGGTGTAGAGCATCGAGTTTACAAGTAATATGTAACAAGTTAACACGAAATGAAGCTCATTTCGATACTGTTTTGGCTTTCATAATGAGTTCATTTTGAACGCAAAATAGAAAAATATTTTTTTTTAAATTTTGTGTTGTATTCATTAGTTCTCTATTTATTTTTCTAAACATTTTAGTTTTACTTTCGTTGCTTAGTGTTTGACAATATTTCACTATGGTATTTCCTCATTTCGACAAATGCGATATGTTGGAAGTATACATTTTATGCCGTAAAAATTCAATAAGGACTAGCGAATATTATGCTGAACGCTATCCTTTACGACAGCAGCCAGATCGACGTTACTTTCGAAAACTTTACAATCAGTTTAGACTGCATGATTGCTTATTTAGAAAGAAAAGAACAAAGAAAAATATCGTCGTCGACGAAGAAGTAGAAATTACAGTGTTAGCATATTTTGAAGCCCATCTCGAATTAGGGATGCTACTAAGGAATTGGCATTAAGTTATTAATCAGTTCAAAGAATTTTGAAAAAGCATAAGTATATCCCCTTTAAGTTCAGAATCCCTAAAACATTACAGCCAGGAGATTCTGCCAGGAGATTAGCTTTCTGTCATTGGTTTGTTAGTTTTTGTGATGAAAATTTGAATGGAGCACAGTGTATTTTATGGAGTGACGAAATAAATTTTTTAAATAGAGGTATGTTTAATAAGAAAAATAGTCACTACTGGTCTCAAGAAAATTTATTAATAGTTCGTCCACATGCTGCACAAGTTCGATATAGTTTTAACGTAAAATGTATTGAACAGGAAGGTGACACCTTTGAGCAGTATTTATAAATTATACATGTACTTTTTTCTTTTTAATTTAATTTTGTAAGCTGTAATATGTTAATGTAAACATTAAACACAAAATATGTATCTGTTTTGTCAAAAGTTAGCGGAGCAATGACAACATTTAGAAGGAAATAGAAACTGCTATAACTACTTTATTATTCGTTTTAGGACAATAGTGTATTGAAACTTTTATATTACAAAGAACATTGGCATTCAGAATTTTAAAAAATATACAAGGCTGTTCCATTTAAAAAAAATATAAATTTCAAAATTTCTCGAAAATGCGTTATTCAATTTTTTTTTCATGAACTGCATGCTACTCAATGTTAAAAACACCAATACTTTGCTAATTTAACCTACTTTCTAGAATCAATAATAACAGAGATAGCAATAGTGCGCACTTAATTTAAATCAGCCCGTATATAGAGATTAAGCGTCACTAAAATAATTAATTCACAAGTTTCTGCGAAATAATTATTATAGTTTTGGAACTACTGAATTTATTCCACAAGAAGAAGCTTCCGTACTGTATATATCTATGTCATTTCTCACTGAAATAAATGAATTTCAGGAATGAAACGGAAAAATTGAAAAGCAGAAGAGAGGTTTTGCTAAAGAAAAAGAACATCGCGAGAATAACATGGGATGAACGTAAGGACAGGTAGCCCGGAATCCGAAGTCCAGAGAAATCCGTTGAGAAAGTGTCTAGATCTGTGCGGTGCGAATACAATTCACTTTTAAGCCACCACGCCGTCGGCTAAATAAGAAGTATGGTGGTTAGTTTTTTTTTCCACGCCGTCGGTAATACCTTAAATTGGCCGGTGCCCAGTCCGAGGCGTTAAATTAAGTAAAAGTTATGGCCCTATAATGCCAACGGGGACTTCCGTACTTCCGTAATTATTTCAATGTCGCCGTTATTTCTTCTCTAATGGCTTTTCTTGTAAATATACCTTTGCGGAATGTTTCTTTTTAATCTTGGGAAGTATTTCCAGAATAATAAATATATCAGTTATTGCAAATTTTCAATTAGATATGATAGAATGTTATTTTAATCAATAGCCAGAAGGATCTTTACGAAGTAATGTGCTTAATATTGCGGAAAGTTACTTAATGCTGTTAATTAGTAGACAGCTTGGAACAAATTCACATTTTCTCCAACAGTCAAGCAATGCTAAAGGTACTGGATTCGGTATAAATTAAATTTAGACTTTTATGAGATTGAGTATGTGCCCTAGATGAGCCCAGTTGTCGCTAGAAGGTGATATTAGACTGAGCGCTTTATCGGACCAGAGCCTTCCTGTTGAACTAACTTACTGTTAAACAAAAATTCAAACTAGTGAAATTGGAAATTACTTAATTCCATGTTTTCATGAACAGGTTTCCATAGCTGACTTGATTCAACCACATTCCCGCCATTAACACCGATTATGTATTGCTGGGAAATTGACCTTGAGTGAAAAATAAAAATAGAATTAATTACGTATAAATTAATTAAACGTAAACTAAATAAGTAAGAAGAAATTAAAATAATTGAATTGATTCGGCATTTACTTGATGAAGATCCATAATTTAAAATAGAAATAAAATTACGGTTCTAATCTTCACTTTAATCTTTAATCGTAACACCACAATTGTTTCGCCGGCACAGTGGCTTCCTCAGGTGCTTACATCTAAAGAGTACGTTACAAACTAAATTAAAAAAAATATATATATATATATATATATATATATATATATATATATATATATATATATTGTTGTAGGGCAGTTAACCCTCATCAAATTCTTCTGCTTATAGATAACAGATCCGAGAATGTTATATCTGAAAAATAATGTATTGTAAGATTATTGAATAGCTAAATTTTTGTATATTAATGTAAAACCATAGTTGGATTTAGAAATATTGATATCGATAAACATTGTAAATTATATTCAGTCTATTTTTATTACTCGCTCTTTATTTAAATATCTTTATATTTTTCCGCGAAGATCTAGGTTTTCTAAATCTGATTATAGTTATATTCTTTGTTATACATATATTTCTTTTAATATTGTAATATCTTTTATTGTTCCTTGGATATTATCATTTCTAAATTTGTAATTTGAAATACGTGAGTAGATTTTATCAGCATGACGTTTAGCTGTCAGAATTATTTTCATTACTAAATTATATATTTTATTTACAAAAGTAACATTCAAAGTTATTATTTATTTTAATTTGTCATAGTTGTCTTTAATATAATTTTCGAGATCATTGTACAAATTCCTAAGAAAATCTGATTTATGGAAATACAAATTTATCTTATGGGAACCGGGACAACGAAAAACAATATTATTGATTGAGAAGTTTTTTTGCATGCAGTTGAAAAATTAAGTGATATTTTGGTGGATATTTTGATATATTACCATCCACCGTGGAGAATTGCCCCACGTTCGGACGTCAATTAATGATATAATGCGGAAAACTGCCCCACGTTGTGGTGACAATTAATGATATAATACGGATAACAGCCCCTAAGTTGAGCCGCCAATTAATGAAATCACGCTGACGTGGTATAAGAAAATATATTAATCATAAATATAAATAAATTTAGAAAGAATACCCTGTATTATGCTAGCTCAAATATTATGTATATAAAAGATAATCTGAGATGAAAACTGCTTATCTCAGTGTCAAAGGTAGGTTCCGGACGTACAGAAAGCTACACAAGAGTACATACAATAAAACGACTAGGTCAATAATAATTATAATATATTTTAGAAATCAACTGATGTCCTTTTCCAATTATAAAACAAGATATAATATATAAAAGTTGTATAGATACTTTGAAATGTCGTGAGTAAATTTAGAAATTTGGTATCTGATCTCGAGGAAAGTTATATCTTTAATATAATTAAGGTAAACAAATCTTTACAAAATACCTGTCACTTTAAGTACAAATGGAAATGTCAAATCACGTGTCTTCTAACATGTAAAATGTTCCGTAGAAAACCAACGGATGCAGCAAAAGCAGGTTACGATATTCTTATTTCAAACGTCTGGTAGATAATCTTGTTGTAGAATCGCAAATGGTCCTCTTGCATGAAGTAAACAGCATGGTTATGTGTATTTACGTTTTCTAGATGAATGTATCTTGTCCAAAATTTCCAAAAGATAAATCCAGTAGCTTCTTTAATAGAACTGCATAAACGAAGAAAGATTAATATATAGAAGGAATCAAAATAGTGAAGATTATTTGGTTTCCTTGATCTCCACACACGAAGAAAATCTTCTCGCAAGGTAAATATGTCAAATAATTATAAATTATCCATTTTTTGGTAATTAACACGTTGTTATAAGTTATTAAGAGAATAATTTCGTAGAGGAATTCCAAAATATCACTTAATTTTTCAACTGCATGCAAAAAAACTTCTCAATCAATAATATTGTTTTTCGTTGTCCCGGTTCCCATAAGATAAATTTGTATTTCCATAAATCAGATTTTCTTAGGAATTTGTACAATGATCTCGAAAATTATATTAAAGACAACTATGACAAATTAAAATAAATAATAACTTTGAATGTTACTTTTGTAAATAAAATATATAATTTAGTAATGAAAATAATTCTGACAGCTAAACGTCATGCTGATAAAATCTTCTCACGTATTTCAAATTACAAATTTAGAAATGATAATATCCAAGGAACAATAAAAGATATTACAATATTAAAAGAAATATATGTATAACAAAGAATAAAACTATAATCAGATTTAGAAAACCTAGATCTTCGCGGAAAAATATAAAGATATTTAAATAAAGAGCGAGTAATAAAAATAGACTGAATATAATTTACAATGTTTATCGATATCAATATTTCTAAATCCAACTATGGTTTTACATTAATATACAAAAATTTAGCTATTCAATAATCTTACAATACATTATTTTTCAGATATAACATTCTCGGATCTGTTATCTATAAGCAGAAGAATTTGATATGAGGGTTAACTGCCCTACAACAATATATATATATATATATATATATATATATATATATATATATAAAATCAAGAAGGATTGTATTATTTTACAATGTTTTTAAATAAATCTATAAATTTACACAAGTATTGTCGGTAGTGAGAAAATGTGGCAGATCTGGTCGGCCCTAACTGTAGGGTACTAAACATGTTTACGCATAAAATTTGTTTAATAAACTACATATACATTTGTATTATCGTCTAAACAGATTTTAAGTAAATAAATTTAATAAAGGCGAGTTATTTAAATCTAATTGGTCATTAATGGTTTTGGCTGGAGGGACACTCCAACCGAAACCGTTAATTTAATTGAAAATTTACTTATAGCTAAGAACACTAACCCGGTAATTAAAGCTGAAATTTTAGACTAGTTAAATATAGTTCTGAAACAAAGTTACTTCCAATTTAATAATTCAATATACACTTGTAAGGAAGGACTAATTATGGGTAACCCCTTAAGTCCATTACTTTAGAAATTTTCATGAACCACTTAGAATCCATCATTTTTAATAATCCCCTAAGAGATCATATTTTCTTTTGGCATAGATATGCAGACGATATTGTACTTTGTTTTACTGGAACACAAAGACAATTAAACTTGCTACTAGAATTCGTCAATTCTATTCATAAAAATATGGAACTTACCATGGAACAAGAAGTAAACAATAGTATTAATTTTTGGATCTAACTATTAAAAAAATCAACAATAAATTTGAGTTTGATATTTACCATAAAGAATCTCATACTGACATAACTATACATAATTCGTCAACACATCCCATACAACACAAATTAGCGAGTTTCCATAGTTTTTTACATAGATTAATTAATTATCCAGTATCTAAAGAAAATTATGAAAAAGAATTAAATTTAGTCAAACAAATAGCTATCAATAACGGCAATTGAAAATATGCTGACAAAAAAACTTGTCAAAAAAGCAATCTCTATGGTATATCCTGCAATAAAGGATAAGGAAAATTCAAAATTTAGATTACAAACGTACATTGGGACACCTAATAAGCATATTTCAAGTTATTTAAAAAAACTTAATATTAACACGGTTTTCAAAACTAATAATAATTTATCAAAACACATTAAAAACAATAAAGATAAAACAGACAAAAATGAGAAATCTGGAGTCTATAAGTTAATGTGTGGATGCGGTAAGATATATGTCGGTTAAACAGGAAGATCGTTTGAAAAACGCATTGCCGAGCATTGTTCTTCGTTTAAAAATAAAAAACAAGATTCCACTTTTGCGAATCATCTATTAGAAGAAAACGTAATTTTATAGATCACCACCCGTTCGTTTTCCAATTATACAAATAAAATTAAATATTTTAGAAATACAGCCTTTCGCCAGTACTGGACTGGGCTTTGCGTCATGTGGTAAGCGTGTCCGTTCTCTAGTTATAATATTATCCTTTGTTATTACTACTCCCTTATCGATAGAAAATTATAGTAAAGAGCTTAACTACATTAAACAAATAGCCTATAACAATGGATATAAATCAGATATATTTACAATATTCTGAATAAACAAAGTTTCAAGAAAGCTATTAAAATAGTATACCCTACAGACAGTCGTGATATAAATAATAAATATAAAACTTTTACTTATACTGTAGATCTCGGTTTCCGGGTTGGAACCGCGTCGAGTTAGGCGTAATTGCCAACGTTTCTTCCACTGTTTCAAGGGACATCTTCAGGGCTGTACGTAGATGTTCGTCGTTTCGTAGTAGTGAAACAGTGGACGAAACGTTGGCAATTACGCCTAACTCGACACGGTTCCAACCCGGAAACCGAGATCTACATCTAGAGAACGACCGCGGAAACCTACACCTACATTTAACTTATACTGTTACTCAAAAAAATTCTACATTCTTAACGAGAGATAGTCATAGCATAGCTTTCAAGACCAACAACTCTTTAGGTTCAATTATTAAAAACAATAAACAAAAAATAGATAAAAACAATAAATCGGGAGTTTACAAACTTGAATGTAGTTCATACCCTAAATTTTATATAGGCCAGACAGGTAGATCCTTTTCTAGAAGAATCAATGAACATTGCCAAAGTTATATTAATAACAAGAACGACTCACGTTATGCAATACATCTGAGAGAAGAAGCCCATTATTTTAATTATAACTTTAAAGTTTTACACACAGAAGATGAATCGCTAAAATTAAATTTACTTTAAATTATGGAAATTTTTAAATATAAAAATTCAGACCTTTTACTCAATAATCATATAGGTTTCGGCAATTTTCCTTTATTATGCCTATTTTACAACTGATTCTTTTATTTATTTTGGTTTTCCCGTTTTCATATTTGTACTCGGTAAACTATGGTCCCTTTATGTAATAAAGTTTACATCTTGAAAGAACGTGTCTATTATTGAACCATCTTTCTGAGTATAATTATTTTTTTCATTAGAATAATTCATTTAAGTTTAAATTTGTCAACATACTTTAGAATAAAAAAAAAATTCACTTAAAAGCCACAGTCTCCGATTTTTCAGAACATACTTTAGGTTTAGCGTGCAAAACTCCATCCGATGAAGATACCGTGTGTCGAAACAATTGTAATTATACCTCAATAAAGTGGAAATTAAGTAATATGGCTTTTTCGTCTTTATTTCATTAATTATGAATTTCCTGCAAGTAAATTTCCATATAGTTTGCTTTAAAATTGAATTATTAGATTAATACAATTTTAAATAGTTAATTGACGAAGGAGATACTTGTTGAAACTTCATTATAACGCTAAGAAATAAGTAATTAAACTTCTAGTTTCAAAAATTCTTTTATTGTAAATACCACTACAATATTCTTTCGCTATACAATGGCTTCATCAGGTGGATGAAATACTGAATATGTACAATACAAGTTTGAATATTTATGTGAAAATTATTGGGGAAATGGTGGTGGAAAAATTTTTACAATCTTAAATTTAGTAGAGGGGAGTTGTTTAAATCTAGTTGGTCATTTAAAGCTAATCCTAAACTATTGTATCTATTAATTTCTAAGTTTTCTAACAGGTTAAGTTTTTTACTTTTTTCTTGAATGTGTAAAATTTTGAAATCTATATTAAATCTATGATTAATATCTATACAATGACTTGCGAAAGTTAAATCTATTTTCTTTTCTTTATGGCTTCTCTCGTGTTCCTTCATCCTAATTTTGAATGTCCTCCTCGTTTGTCCTATGTATACCTTATTACAATCTTCGCATGTTAACTTATATACACCAGAGTTTGATTCTTTGTCTATTTTATCTTTGTTGTTTCTAATAATCTTCTGTATAGTATTGTCTGTTTTAAATGATATATGTTCGTTATTAAGTTTTTTAATGAAAGTACCAATTTTTTCCGAAATTTTTCCTAAGTAAGTGATTGAATTATAGGAATTAATTATCTTGTATTTTAATTTTGGATAAACTAAGGAAAGGGTTTTAGATTTTTGTTGGCTATTTAGGATGTTATTGACAATATTTATAGAGTAACCATAGCTTAATGCTATTGTGTATATTCTATTTAGTTCAAGGTCGAAATTATTTTTACTCATAGGTACATGATTTAATCTATATACCATTGATTGGTATGCTGCTAATTTGTGTGTTATAGGATGAGAACAATTAGCGTGTATTGTGGTATCTGTATGTGTTGGTTTATGGTATATAGCGAACTCGTGTTTATTAGTTTTGTGTGATATGGTTAAATCTAGAAAATTAATGCTTTTATTTATTTCTGTTTCTATAGTAAAATTTATTTTGGGGTGAATAGTGTTGCTATAATATGTAAAGTTTTTAATTGTCTATCTGAACCGTTAAAGCAAATTAACATAATTTTGTTCCGTTTTGTAGAAACGTGCCTGGAACAAAATTATTTTCAATTTAATAAGAAATTTTATAAACAAACAGAGGTTCTAGCAATGGGAAACCCACTAAGCCCCTTATTAGCGGAAATTTTCATGAATAATTTAGAAACTATAATTAGTACACATCCCTTGTTTGGTAATTGTGTATATTGGTTTAGGTATGTTGATGACATATTAATTTGCTTTAACGGTTCAGATAGACAATTAAAAACTTTACATAATTATGTCAACCCTATTCACCCCAAAATAAATTTTACTATAGAAACAGAAATAAATAAAAGCATTAATTTTCTAGATTTAACCGTATCACACAAAACTAATAAACACGAGTTCGCTATATACCATAAACCAACACATACAGATACCACAATACACGCTAATTCTTTTCATCCTATAACACACAAATTATAATCAGCATACCAATCAATGGTATACAGATTAATTCATGTACCTATGAGTAAAAGTAATTTCGACCTTGAACTAAATAGAATATACACAATAGCATTAAACAATGGTTACTCTATAAATATTGTCAATAACATCCTAAATAGCCAACAAAAATTTAAAACCCTTTCCTTAGTTTATCCAAAATGAAAATACAAGATAATTAATTCCTATAATTCAATCACTTAGGAAAAATTTCGGAAAAAATTGGTACTTTCATTAAAAAACTTAATAACGAACATATATCATTTAAAACAGACAATACTATACAGAACATTATTAAAAACAACAAAGATAAAATAGACAAAGAATCAAACTCTGGTGTATATAAGTTAACATGCGAAGATTGTAATAAGGTATACATAGGACAAACGGGGGGACATTCAAAATTAGGATGAAAGAACACGAGAGAAGCCATAAAGAAAAGAAAACAGATTCAACTTTCGCAAGTTATTGTATAGATATCAATCATAGATTTAATATAGATTTCAAAATTTTACACATTCAAGAAAAAAGTAAAAAACTTAACCTGGAAAACTTAGAAATTAATAGATACAATAGTTTAGGATTAGCTTTAAATGACCAACTAGATTTAAACAGTCCCCTCTACTAAATTTAAGATTGTAAAAATTTTTCAACCACCATTTCCCCAATAATTTTCACATAAATATTCAAACTTGTATTGTACATATTCAGTATTTCATCCACCTGATGAAGCCATTGTACGGCGAAACAATATTGTAGTGGTATTTACAATAAAAGAATTTTTGAAACTAGAAGTTTAATTACTTATTTCTTAGCGTTAATACAATTTTTTTTCTTTTAAATTCTGGTTATTTTGTGATGTTTACCGCAAATAATTATATCTTTGCATTACATTAACTTAAAATGCTGTTTATTTAGCCCAAAGACTTCATTATAATATTTGCACCAATCACGACAACGCTAGACACGATGAAGAGACTAGCCCTCGTACTAAAAGTTTCGCGCAATGTGAATTTGTCAGAGTGTATTGTTTATCCAATTACTCGCATTAGTTAACTGGAAAACTTTCTCTTTAATTTACGATAAAATTTCGTCATTAAAATTTCGAAAAGTAACTTTACGATGAGCACAGCACAACGTCCAAATTGCATTTCTCTTGGTTGGCATTCGAACAAAATGCACATTCACTCCAATTTCCTAACAGATGCAGCACTAGCTCATCCTTCGCTGTATGCTGGATTTCAAACACGGTCTTTTGTACCTTTCATTTAATGTTAGTTTTAAAATTTGTGTGCTTGATTCTGTTATAAACTGTTCACTGTACTTTTCTAGCATTCGTTTCCAACTCGTACACTGTTTGCGATTTGTCATTGGACTTTGAAATCTGAGATTTAAAATTTTACTGAATTTGTTTTCGTCTATGTTCTTCCCATCGCGTTCTCTTTCAATGCCATTGATGTGCACAATATAATTAATAAAAGAAGAGATTATTTTACTTTTGATTTGTGTCGGAAGCTATAATAATGACTTAATTAGCTCAGAGCAGTGGCGGCTCTTTAATGAGAGCAAGTGAGCAATTGCACCCCCTGGAATTATGAAACAAAACAAACCAAGCGGCGACTAACTGTGAAAGTATTTATTTATTATATATATATTATGTATTCATAGTTATTGACGAGGAACGTGGCACGCTAACAACGTATATATACCGATCGTCGTTACAGATATACTGAGCAAAGCCCAACTCTTGCTCTGTTAAGGCATTAACATTACATTGATGGTGGGGAGAACTGTATTTTGCCTTACTTCAATGTCGTATAATACATAGAGTTGGAGCAACTGAACCAGACTGCTCTCGGGCGTTGTTACAATGAATACGGTATTTTTTTTACAGAACAACGCGTTTTCGCGGTTAACGTATATTGAAAAAATCGCAGTAAAAAATCTTAAACGGCCGATGCCTCAATTATGTTTAGAAAATAAACAATCTGTTAAAGGTAAAGACGTTATAAGAAAATTCAAAATGAATATTTATCAGAAAAATGACTGGATTTGTGGGTGTAAAATTAAAAATACTTTGTTTTGTTTTCCGTGTCTTTTGTTTGGTGGTGAACCGTCTTGGTCAAAGAACGGAATAAGAGACTTAATTCATCTTAGTGCTAAAATTATTAAACATGAAAATTCCGAAGGGCATTTGAAAAATATATTTAGTCTAGGAATGTTAGGAAAAAATAACATTCAGAATGTTTTAGATTCATTATATAGAAAAGCAATTCAACAACACAATGAAAAGGTAACAAAAAATAGGTATGTGTTAAATTTATAAATAAATTGCATTAGATTTTGTGGCGCGCTTGAACTGGCACTTCGGGGTCATGATGAACAGCAAACGTCGAATAACAAGGGCATTTTTCGGGAATTGATCAATTTGACGGCAGAATTGGATAAATCGCTCAGAGATAACATCGAAGCAGCACCGGTTTTTAAGGGATTATCAAAAACGATACAGAATGAGCTGCTTGATGCAATGTTGAACGTGTATCATGAACAAGTTGCCAGTGAAATTAAAGCAACCGACTTCATATCTGTGATAGCTGATGAAACCACAGATGTGTCCAATCAGTTTCAGTTGGCGGTTGTTTTAAGATATATTGTGAACGCGAGACCGGTCGAAAGATTTTGGAAATTTCTTCTGCCTAGTGGACATGATGCTAATTCTTTATCTGCCTCCATCCTTAACGAAATTAGTTTGCTTGTTGATGACCCAGGAAAACTGATTGCAGAGAGCTATGATGGGGCAGCGGTCATGAGTGGTGCTATTAACGGCGTGCAAAGACATGTCCAAGACCAGTATCCAAGGGCTAATTTTGTACATTGTTATGCACATCAGACAAATCTAATTATGTCACATGCTACATCGAGCAGTAGTAATTGCAGATTTTTTTTTGCCAATCTGACGGGATTATGTACATTTTTCTCCACTTCACCACAACGAGCTGCAAGATTGGAAGAATTCCTTCAGAGAAAAAGCTTACCTCGTTCTTCAAAAATAAGGTGGAACTTCTATTCTAGGACAGTGAATACAATATGTGAGCACCGAGAAGAAATAATTGAAGCTCTAGAACAAATCGAGGGAGAAGCTAGTTTACAAACTACCATTCATCAAGCTAGTGCCAATTTGCGATTTTTAGAGGAGGAAAATTTTATCTATTGGTTAACTTTCTTTCATAAAATTATGCCACATGTGAACATATTATTTAATCAATTACAAAATGTCAATGCGGATGCATTAAAAATCAAGAATAATTTAGATAATTTTGAACGCTCTATTGGAAAAATTCGAACCAAAATCGCTGACACAGGTAATCAGTTGGTTAAACAAAATGACTCAGAACTTACTCCTCGACCATCAAAGCGGCGAAGAGTAACTGATGGTAGCCAAAGAAGGAGGGAAACTATTGAAGTGTGCGATATTATTTTGCTAGAAATAAAAACTAGATTTCGGTATACAGGGCACTTAATATTAGCAAACTTAATTTCTTTTAAACAGTTCTCCTCTTTTCAAAAAAAAATTCCGGAAGATTGCCTTAAAGAAGCAGTAAAATTTTATCCATGCCTCAATGAAAGCAGACTACGAACTGAATTAAGCGTTCTATATTCTAGAGAAGAATTTAGGCAAAATATAGAAGTCGGTGCTGTAGGTCTGCTAGGTCTTCTGCTGGATGGATTAAGCGACACCTTTAATGAAGTTCTTACGCTTTTAAAAATTGTCATTACAATCCCAATGACAACGTCCGAAGCGGAACGCCAGTTTTCACGGCTGAAGAGAATAAAAACTTTCCTGAGAAATACAATGAAAGAAGAGAGATTAAATGCCCTTACTATGTTATCTTGTGAAAAAGAATGTATAAATGATTTCCCAAACTTTAATGAAAAAGTGATAGAACTGTTCTGCAAGTCAAAGACACGTAAAAGGGACTTCGTTTATTGTCAGATGTAATTAAACTGTGTAGTGTAATATTTACTATTCCCTCAAAACAAACGCTACAATTGAACAGTACCTGTCTGGAACAGTACGTCGGTGAAATTTATAAGGATTGGGTAAGCGTTTTTGTATTACACTTTTTAATTTTGAAATTATGCACTCCCTATGTGAACCACCCCGAGCCGCCACTGGCTCAGATGTCTAAAAGAAACAACTGTATCACGCACAGGTTATAAAGCCCTAACGTATTATTTATTTACCATTTGGTAATATTTTCACAAAGCGTAGCCCAGAACTTTTTTTCGGGCCGCCCCATAAGTTCCTAGATGACTTTAAAAAGCAATAACATATATGAAAACTTCTTATTTATAAACGGATCAGTACAGAAAGTACAGGGGAAATTTTATATTTATCTACCTAGCCATGAAAAAATTAAGAGACAGTAACAAGCTTTTGCTGTTAAATAACTGCAACATTTAGATTTATACTGGCCAAGAGGACCTGTAATAGGAAAGACAGCTCCAGCAATAATAAAGAACCTAATCACATGGTTATAACTAAATGTAAATAAATAGCTATTTATGTAACCAGTTATGAAATGGATTATTTTGTGTAACGAAATGGAATGTAGCGAGCGAGATCCTGCAAAATGACATGAGTTACACAAAATAACATTTCATAACGTGTTTCATACAAGATTTTATCTAATTTTGACCAAAACATAGATTTATAATTTTCCAGTTGATCTGACATTAAACGTCATAAGTCGTATTAAATAATTAGTGACAGTTTTCATGCTATTGATAATAATTCATTTGACTTGACAGGTGTTTGTTAATTTAAGTATAAGTATTTACTTTTATTAGCTAAATATTTCGGTGCATTGTACGAGTAAAAATGTCGGATTCAGATTCAGGTGGACTACCAAGCGATATAGAAGAGGAAGTGCATTATCGACTGTGATTCCACAAAAGTCGAAAGCCCAGTACGATTTGGCTTATGAAAAATTTGGGAAGTGTCTTAAAGACAAAAAAATTAAATGTGTTAATGAGAAGGTTTTATTAGCATATTTCGAGGGAAGAAAGAATCAAAAAGCTTTAACACTCTGGACTCTTTATTCCATGTTACGAAGTGAATTGTCTTTGAAGAAGAATATTGATATTGCAAAATATGCCAGTTTACATGCATTTCTAAAGAGGCAGTCAGAGGGATACCATGCAAAAAAGTCTAATATTTTGTCAAAGGAAAACGTCTCCCGGTTTATGACAGAAGCTGAGGATGAAACATATTTAATGACAAAGGTCGCATTGATCGTTGGAATAGCTGGTGCTTGTCGAAAAAGTGAGCTAACTTTTCTACGTGTGGGGGATATTTTAGACGAGTTTTCTCATTTTGTAATAAAAATCCCTAATACAAAGACAAAAGTAACGCGCGAGTTTGTGATCACAGAAGGAAATATTGAAGGGCAAAATTTTCTTGATCTTATTAGAAAATATATTTCTTTGCGTCCACAAAACGTTAATCACGATAGGTTTTTCGTCAAATATAATAATGGTAAATGCGGGGTACAGCCAGTTGGCATTAATACAATCGGTAATCTACCGAAAAGAATTGCTCAGTTTTTGAAACTACCAAATCCCTTCTTATTTACCGGACACTGCTTCAGAAGGTCATCGGCTACCTTTTTGGCAGATTCTGGTGCGGATATTTTTAAGGTTAAACGACATGGAGGCTGGAAGTCCAATACTGTAGCTGAGGGCTATGTAGAGAATTCTATAGAAAATAAGAAAAGGATTGCCAATGATATTCTTGGTGAATCAAGCTCAAATGCACATTCCGTTTTGCATTATAACATCAGAGTACCTGCCATGATTTCTACGTGTGTAGGAATTAACCTCACCAATTGTTCACATTGTGTCATAAATGTTTATAATGCATAAAATAAAAATTTAACCAGTTTGTGTCACTTAACGTTCCCCTTTATTAACTTGAGATGAAACGATTTTTTCAATATTTCGTAACTAGTGATGAAATGAACTTTTCAACACTAGCTACGAAATATTTTACTTTTCATAACTAGTTACGAGAAGTAAACCGTTTCCTAACGTCATACAGTTTTGAAAAGTGTCACTTTATGTGTCAAAATTAGATAAACTTATTTATTACCTGTAGAAAGTTGTTACTTGTTCGTAGACACTTAATTATTTTGTCGCAAATTAGCTGCTTAAGTTCATATATCTGTAGGTATGATTGCGTATTAACTTTCTTCGTTGTTTTCTCCACTTTAATTGTCGATCGCGAAGATTCGATCGGGCAGATGTAAGCTAGACATCGATATCTCTGAGTTGTGATACCATCGATCGGACTCGCGTTCTTTTATACCACGTGTTCTTTATTAAAAAGGTATAATTATCGTTTCCTTACGACGTATTTTTTTTTGTTCCGAATCGTTCCTGCATCAGGGATTTGTTAAAGAAGCAGGTATTTGTTTCTTTGGAGTTGTCAATTTACCCAAACAGGGGATTTTTACGGTGTAGAGCACCGGAGTAACTGGTTACTGGTTACGAAAGGTCATTAATATTATTTTCATTCAATTAATTCTTTACAATATGGGCTGTATTGTTTAGTACCATAACGAAATGAATTTATGTAATATTACATGTTGGAAGATGAAATCTTGCACGAACGGAAGCATCACATTGTTAAGTATATCAACATATCATTGAACATTTAAATGGTCGTCAACAATATGCAATGCTCTTGGTCCTTGGACTGATTTTCAGCCCTAGACATAGACGAAAATTTTACGCTACTATTTGCTTTCTATACAAATTTTTCTTCGAACTTCTGACCTTTTGGACGGTAAACTATAGACGGTATACTTCCCCAAATATTTGGCGCCAGATTTAAATATTGGTTGGCGAACTGATTTCTTTTTCTTTTATCTTCATTATTTCACTGTGGTTTGCTGCTACACTGTTCAGAAGACCTGCACCTCTTGTTACCTATGGTGCGCGCAGGCGCAACGATGGCATCTGCAGATGGTTGAAATCAAAACAAAATCCATAGTCGTACCGTACAATAGTCTGAGAGCTTCTATTTATCGTGTATGCCCTTAGTCAGTGGGGATGGGTGTGGGTGATTAAAATAAAAGATGATAGGTAGCGCCACTCTGTTTTCTTACGGAAGCTCAAGTCTGAAAACGGAGAAAAGGGATTGCGCGATCTAAGGCGTATGCGCATACGGACTACAAAAATACAAACGCTAATTACAAAAACGAAACGGTAAAACGCTGCAAAGGATATCTGTAAGCTGAAAACTAATGTTCCAACTCCTACTTGCTAATTAGAGAATAAGACATAATTAACAGAAGTAAAGAAAGAAAGAAGATTCGACAACAGTTAACTTGTATATTAACACATTATATCTTGTTCATCATAATAAAAGAAACTACAAATATAAAAGGTACATCCTGTATAAAGATTACATAGTATCTATGACAAAATGAAAAAAAATGGACAATAGATTAAAAAAGAAGGTGTTTAAATGAATGAAAAATTTACTATCATAATGTACATATGAAGTAAATATTAAAACCAAAGTATAATTAATTAATTCGTATTAATAAACAAAACTACAAGACTACAATAGTCACAGATTAATTGAAGAAACAAATTAGTCTTCCCTATACGAAAGCTTTACAAATTAGTAGTACTCGTAGTTCCAGGAATAACAAAAATTAGGTATTACGTATATCTCAGTTAAGTTTAAAATTTAATAGAATAAAGTTTTAAATAAAATAAATTTTTAATCGCAATAACTACACCTGCACGAATTGCAGACGGGTTTTTTATTTATACAAGAGACGGACGTTACAAAATAAATTTAGAATATCTTAAAAAAAAATGTTATATAAGCGGTAAATGAATAGTAAAATATTACGTTAAAAATCGGATGTTTCAACCAAATAGAATTTAGATACAGTAATTATTATTACAAAAAAAATTCCAAGTATAATTTTAATTTATGAAACACTGCAAAGATTCTAATATGAACAGATAAAAGAAATTAATCTCGAAAGTTAGTGAATATATGAAATTTTTAAAGCTTCAAAATGGAAATTTAATAGTCAAAATTGATACCAAGAAAATGTACCCGTTGTCCTTCGGGATCGCAGAGGCCAGTGATTGACTGTTATTAAAGGTAATTCGTCCGATTGAGATTAATTGATGAGATGAAGATGGCTGGGGTCCTGACTATTACCTAAAAATGTTCCATATTCACGTTCCAGAATTGCCAATCATAGAAACTCAGAGAGCGAATGGTTTTTTCCTTTTGTCCGCCAATAATTTGCGGTATTCGGCAATTCCATACTGTTAACGCTCTGCGTTCTTATCCGCTAACAATGCGACTTTTCAAACTACGCAGAATACGTAATGCTATTACCCTCAAGAGTGCAATCGAATGCACCTATTAAACCACAGTACTCACTTACGGTATGTCAACGGATAATATCTCCACCTGCATTTCCGCAACGCCAGCGGTCGGGAGGGGCGAATATACCATAGAAATAAAATTACACAGATGGCGACAACGTACTCGAGAAAATGAAAAGATGAAATTTAAGCGAACCGAATACACCGGGCGATGAAACGTTAAGCAAATTACTCTTAATAATTTACTGACCGTCCGTACTGATGCAGAAAAAAATGTTTCCTCAGCTGCTTTCTTCGCAGTAGTAAAAGGATGTTCATTTAGATACTCTATCAAATTGTTGTCCATTCTGGAGTTGACTTCTTTGAGGTTCCAGAACCAACTTTCCTACGTAAGTCGTCTTTGCAGCCATTTACGTTTTAAATTGAAAATAGTGCTTTTGCCGGAATCAATTTCATTTGATATGCGTTGCAGTGAAATCTATTTGAAATGGAAATATTAAGGTGTCTGTGCGGTGACAGATATTGCACTGAGAGTAATGATATTCATGGCAAATAATAAATATTGAGTAAGCCCCTGGAAAAATTTGTTGCTGTTCCTATTATTAGAACTATAAAAGAAGTGAAAATTGTACATAGATTCTAAAGAAAAATTGACCAGTGTTTTTAACTATTCCCCTCAACATTGTCAATTTCTAAAAATGTAATAACTAATTAAATGATCAAGTAGATTTGAATAATTCCCCATTGTTAAAGTTATTCCAATGTAACTGTATACCATCCCCACCTCAAAATTAATTTAGCTGCCTATGTACACTGATGGAAAAAAGTGACGAGCACACCATAGCTTTTCCATAGCTGCATTTTTAACTGAGTGCCTCCAACAGCTGGAATATGTTGTCTTCATGGAAACTGATGCGGGGAGGGAGAAACCGGTTAATGTTAGTGTGGTGGAAGTGGGTAGTTGTAGTGGTACTTTGCGTGTTATCTGAATGAGTTTGAACCTGGAATGGTTGTGGGGATGCAGATGACAGGAGTATCCTTCTGTGATATCGCGCGCTGTCTCGAGCGGCCATTATCGGCAGTGCAGCGGGCATGGCGAGAATGGATGGAGTAAGGACGTATGCGCCTTCAGCCGAGAGTGGGACGGCCCACACTGGGGATTTTTGTATGGAGGTGAGGAAAAAAATATATTTGTCAAAAAGTGTAGTTATTTCATCACAAATTTAGTTTTATTTATATAGTAATACACAAATGTAATCAAAATAAAGAAAGTTAGAGAAATGTATATCGTCACCTACAATATAAAAAGCCCTAACTAACAAAAAAATTTAAATGATTTTTTTAATTTTTAATTTATTATTTATTTTAAATCTAATTCTAAATTCATCACAAATTTAGTTTTATTTATATAGTAATACATAAAAGTAATCAAAATAAAGAAAGTTAGAGAAATGTATATCGTTACCTACAATATAAAAAGCCCTAACTAACCAAAAAATTTAAATGAATTTTTTAATTTTTAATTTATTATTTATTTTAAATATATTTTTAATTTATTATTCTAAAAGAGCCTTAACTTCGTCGCTTATAACACTATGCTTTTTCTGGCTAAATGAAGGAGTCAAATGTGAGATCATGGGATCTGATGTTACCATCATTCGGTGCATAATATCTTCATTCGTGGCAATTCGACTGCATTTTCTGGAGTGTCTAAGGCGATATTTTCTATAGTCTTTGTTACGACTTTCCTGAGCCTCTTCGGATAGTAAGCCTACAGGAAAAATACACTTTTCAATTATATCTTTTCCATGAATCAGAATTTTGTGAAGTGTAGGGGGCATATTGTACCACTCGTACAGTGCAACAAACTCTTTTGCTGTCTCCAGACAAAAATCACCAAAATTTTTTGGATCTACTACATCGGTGATTGTTATAGCTTCGAGAATTATTGAAAACCTCTTGATTATATTTTCATCTAGACCCGTGATTTCGGAAATCAAAGCAAGATTAGCAAAGAATCTTCGTGACGTATTTCCTGAATTTGTCGTACCAGAGCCTTGCTTAACAGTATCAACCTGTATTCCAATTTTCTCTTTAAGTTCACGCTTTATCAAACATTTTCGGACTTCTTTTATCGGACGAGTATTTGAGTCGACTCTCCCACGTTTAAATTCAATATTATAAGCTACATGCAAAAGACACTCCAATAGCTTAATACGCGCATGAAGTGGTGACATACCAAATTGCAGTGCTTCTTCATTTACGGGCATAGCTTGAACTTCTTCGATATTATTCATCTTAGATGTTGTGGCTCCACAAATAAAACAAGAAGATGCTGCTGGTGTTTCTGTTACTGATTGTGCTGTCTTGCCGTCAATCATTGTAAAATATAATTCATGTTTTACTTTAAAGTTACGATTATTTACTGTTAACTCAAATTCTTTTACTTGAGATTTCTCCTCATCGACTCTTCTCTTTTCTTCTCGTATAACTTGAGGTGTCTCTTTAACGTATGCAAACTGTAGTGTTCTACAATACTGTGTGGAAGAAGGTTTATTGTTGTTCCATACTAATTTATTTATGTCATCACTTAATGATAATTTAAGTGGTACAACTGATGTCATATATAAATGAGAGTCAGAAATTTGATCATCTGAAAACCTCTGTTGGTATTCGCTTTGACTAGATGCCCCATCACATCCCCATTTATAGTACATTGTTAGATTTCCGCTTTCAATTTCATTTATTTCCTTTACTGACTTGGTCTCTAGGACTCTTTTAGCAGTATGATCTAACAGATTTTGCAGAGGTACACTGCCTGAACTTTCAGTAATAGAAATTCCTTGAGGATAACTGTTAGTTTTTTCCTTCGTGAGTTCTTTGTATGGTACGAGTATTTTGTACCCTTCATTTTCTAACCAATGCATTAGATACTCGTATTTTTCTTTTGTAAGTTCAAGCTTTGTAAATATCCCCAAAGTTTTTAATGTACAAATTTTGTGGTTGGTTTTTGAAATACTAGAAGTAAAATCAATTACTTCTTGAGGAAACATAGCACGTACTTCATCCCTTTTGTAGCGTTTGGCGCGATCACAGCACTCCTCAAACGATTTACGTGGCCGACCAAGTACAGAACTGGTAGAACATTCAGCCTCAGTAAACTTAATTGTAAATGTGCGTTCAAGCCAATTTGCATTCTTTTTTTCAAATCGCGACTTCGTACTATTAGAATCCTGCCATCTTTGTTTGAAGTTAGAGTAAAAGCCTTTATATATTGTATCCAAAATTTCACATGCTCTAGTTTCGTTTAAGCCAACGTGCGATTGTTGCAAAAACTCTTTTAATTTTGTTCTGTCTTTGTTAAACTCCAGAAGTTTCGAGCATAAAACCCCATGTGAAATAGAAAAACTTTCCATTGTCGTACAACTCTTGGGCCTTAGTTTCAGTTATAATTAAAAAACCGGAGAAAAATCGCTTGTACTTTTCGCGTTCGTCGGCACTTGTTGAATGACAAAAATCGATCAATGAACACCTATAATAAAAAAAATAAATAAATTAATTTTTTAGGCAAAAAATATTTTTTTTCTTCATACATTTATTTATAACTGCAAAACTGTTGCTTATGTAGCGAAACGTTATATAAACAGATGAAAGTAATTGTAATTCTTGATTTTTCTAAATTTGTTTAAGCAAAATCCGACTAGTGGTTCTTGAGTTATGTTAAACAAAAGAGCCTTATCAGAATTGAGTCGCGAATCAATCAGCTGAGTAATGTTGTACTGTGTAATGCAACAAATTGAGAGGTGGCACCTGGTGGCACTTGAAATTGATTAAAAATGTAAAAACAGATATGAGACAATGTATTAGTAGTGATTTTCAACTGTGGGAAAGTATGGTTAAAATTGCAGGTCCAAATGTTTGGAGAAAAAAGGGATTTTTGTTATATGTTCATAGAAATAAACACAAAAAGAATACTTAAGTCTCCGCAGAGTTTATTTTTTAAATTTTAGTATACTGAAATATCCTACTTTAAATAAAAAATAAAAAGAAAAACGTTAGCTCACATAATAAAATAATATTCGTTTTGAAATTCTAGGTTTAAATTAAGTTGTTTGGGTAAAATACAAGTACTGAATTTGAGACGGCTATAAAAAAAAAACTAGCAGTCAGATCGGAGTAATTCTTTTTGATTTGATTGTACCATTTAGTTTAAAATTTCAAAATATCACTGCATATTGCATGAAGAGTATGTTGACAATTTGACTTTTTTCCGCGAAATCTCCAGTGTGCGCGGCCCCGCGCGAGCTCAGCACGCGAGGATCGCGTTCTTGTGCACAGGGCTTTAGCGTCGCGTACGTCTTCCTCAAGGCAACTTGGAGTCGTTTGGCCAGCAGGAAGGGAAGGCGCACTTACTACGCGAACTGCACGGGGGCGTTTGCTATAAAGTGGACTGCGAGCGCGATTGAACATGTCTGGGATATGATCGGCCGGAGACTTCAACGTTATCCGGCTCCCCCGTGTAACGTTGAGGATCTATGGAGGCGAGTTGAAGCAGCATGGTTGGGCATCCCTCCCGCTACCATTCAACGACTTATTGACTCAATGCCTCGTCGTGTAGCAATCGTACGCGCCGCTCGCGGGGGATAGTCCCGCTATTAATGCATCTCTTCCCACCGCTCTCCAGGTGAGGGTAAGCTATGCCACGTGAGTACTACTTCCATACTAAATTTCATTGCGTTAGAACTATTTCTTCAGATTATACAGGGTGTGCCCGTCACTTTTTTCCAACAGTGTATTCAGTTTTCTAATTAGATTTAGTTTATGCGTCTGAAGAATCCACAGTGTTAGTGAAACAATTGTTACTACGAGAATAATAAATATTTGTAGAAACGTTTTTTATTTAATTAATAATTAGAATCATTGGAATTTTTAAGATGTACAAACAATCCGAAATTGGTGGGGACTGTGGCTTGTAATCTGAAACAGAAATAAGAAAAACACACTAACCACAATATACATCAATAAATTCTATATACGTATTTCGGCAACAAAGTTGCCATCTTCAGTAGAAAACTGAAAAATGTTAAACGTAACGTTTTTCACCAAATCGCCAGTGGGATAACACTGATAACATAAGAGCATATCTTCTAAGTTTTACCTTAACAAAAAACGCTACGTTTGACATTTTTCAGTTTTCTACTGAAGATGACAACTTAGTTGCCGAAATACATATATAGAATTTATTGATATATATTTTGGTTAGGGTGTTTTTCTTATTTCTGCTTCATGTACAAACAAGCTTTTGAAAATAGTGCTTTTGCCGCAATCAATTTCATTTGATACGTGCTGCAGTGAAATCTATTTGAAATGGAAATATTAAGGTATCTGTGCGGTGACAGATATTGCACTGACAGTATTGATATTAATGACAAATAATAAATATTGAGTAAGCCACTGGAAAAATTTGTTGCTATTATTATTATTAAAATTATAAAAGAAACGAAAATTGTACATAGATTTAATCTTATTTATTCAGGATATACTAGAAATAAATCAGCTTTTTAAAGATTTTATATTTCCTCATGACGAATATTTTACTAGAGCAGGTATATTTATTTCAATTTCTCGTAGATATTAGCGAATGAAATAGGAAGCTGTTTCGACTGTATCTAGTATTCGAGCGCATCAAACGGTGTGCGAACTTAAGACCAGTTAGATTAAATAGCCCCTGTAATCCTAGTAGGTTACCTACTTGATTTATACCTCCACGCATACGTACACTCAGGCATCTAGAACGCGTATAATATATCCGTGACGGCCAGGGCTGGTATTAGCGAGGTAATGGAAGTGGGATGGGTTTAGGGTAATGGCAGAATATGTAACAGTCTCCATGTAGACAACGTACCTACTAAACATGATTTTCAAATGTAACCCACACCGAGGTACATGCTTTTCAAATGTAGCCCAGAGCGAGTTACATGGGGATACATTAGAAGAACTAATACCTAGTGTCATTGCTAAGCCAAATAAATAATATTTTATGTGTAAAATGCGTGCGTTGACTATTAATTTTGATATATTCATTACTTAGGGGTGATATTTTGTCATGATAAATACGCAATTTAGTTAAGGGGGGTGGCTTAATAACAGCTGATATTGTGTTAATTTATCTGATGTTTTAATATTAAAAAAAGTGAGTAATTATACAGTAAATTAATATAAAGAATGATGGTTATTTAATACCTTCAAATGAAGAGGAACGTTTGGAGATATGTAATGTTGCACTTCGCATATATTAAGAATGAAAGTTAGGAACCAAGAGAGATTACGTGAAACTCGTATTTGGAAAAGGGTCGTTTTATGATCTAGTTTTAACGATAAACAATCATATTGAACCTAGCGATGTCTAAAGAATTAAGAATTAAATAAAGACGCGAGCTAAAGTGTTGTGACGTCAATGAAATTAATATCGTTAAAATATTCCTTGGGAAAAATACATTAAAATGATATCTTACATGATATAGTTTAGATAAAGTTTACAATAGTGATTTAAATGTGGCTATAATTATGTAAATTTTGAAAATGTTCAAGAAAAAGGTGAGTGTAATGTCACCGAACGTCAGAAAGTCGTAAATCGTGAGACCTTAATGTCATTGTACCAATGTGTGCAATAGATAGAAGCATACTGGGTATTTTGTTGATTATAAGACGCCTGCCATCTATATTCCCACGTTTCTCTTAGAAAGTGCCTTTTAAGATATGATCCAACTTTTATTTTACAAATTTTATTTATTAATAAATTAAGATTTACAGGTTCCGCTCGTGAAGCGGAAAAAAGCACCCTATTTTTTATGAAACGTTTATTATCAGAACCTTTTTTTGGAAACATTATTCTAATCTTAATCGAAAATTTTCTATTACTCGACCAAGCAGGTCAGGTTGAATCCGTGTAATTTTTTGTCAGATATTCGTTTTCAATTTCGATATGGTTTGCGGTCTATTTATGTACATTTGAGTTCAGAAAAATCCCGCACACTTAAAAAATCAAGCAATATAGTTTTGGACATGAATTCGACCGCAACAATTAAACATTAGCGTCCTATGCGGTAATCACTTTTGACGCAAATGTAAAAATTTATAAAATCAAACACAATAAACTTACCTTTCGAAATTTTTATTGTTTCTAAGTAACATCAGAAAGCATGATGTAACTTTACTGATATGAACTTCTGAAACGACAGTTACATCTAAATGACAGATGGCTTTAGAAATTTGTAAGGTTAGAAAATTGCAAAGTTAATTGCTAGGTTATAATTTCCTGTCATATAAGTAAAATTTCGTGTTATAGTTTTTATTAGATGACACTAATAACTAGGAACCGGACATGACAGGCCAATGACACATCGCCCACGGGTATACTAACGAAAATTTGTATTTTTGACTAGTTTTTAATTTTATTTATATAATTGGAAAACAAACGGGTGGTGATCCATAAAATACGAAATATATTTTTACTTGTTCATTTTGTAGTTCAAGTTGAGTAAAGGAGTATTAATATTACAGAATAATTGAAACATACATCAGTGGGTGAAACCCCACCAGTTTTGTATAATACAAAGTTATTAACTAGCAATACTTTTTCTCTTCTGTAAAATGTGTTCTCTTTGAATGAAATACATCCTTGTAGATAGAAAATGTCCTTTCTACATCGCAACAGGTTATAGGTGCATACTGCAAATATTCTTTTATTTCAGTGTATTTAGCAGTTAGATTTTGAGGAATTGTCCCTATACACATTTGCCGCAATGTTATTAAATCTAGAAATCTATTAAAAAGTGCGTCTATCTTTTGCTGAATGCCACATCCGAAGTCACTTGGAATATTTTTCAAATTATTAAATTAATAGCTACATCTAATGTGGTTAATACATCATTTAATTTGAGATTTTTATTTTCAAAATAATTGATTAATTTTGGCAAATTTCCAAAGTGTTGTTAAAGAAAGTACAACTGATTTTTTAAATGTGGAATTTGTGTTAGTTCCTTGCACTCAGAAATACTCCGAGCATCGTCATTTAAACATGCAACGAAATTTTGTAAACTATCGAAATTCTCTGCATAAAACTAGTCGCTTCCAACGATGTTCCCCATCTAGATATTACTGGAGAGGGAGGCAGTGACAAAGATGTAGGTTTTTCGATATAAGGAGCTACTCTCAATGATGTTTTCCTGAAAGCTTTTTAAAAGCGGATACAAGTCTATCAACTTCCGGAAAGGTGTCTCTGATATATTCACAGATTATGTGGCGAGCATGTGCTACATAAGTAATATGCAGCATATTAGGATATGTTTCCTTTAATAGTCTGCCTGTTTTTAACATATATGCAGCACTGTCACTAACAAATAAAAGTATTTTTTCTTTGTACTTGTCGTCCGAATGAAGCATTTGGTGCATATTCCTGTAAATGGTTTTAGCTACTGTTTCCGCATCAACTGTATTTATAACTTTTGTTGCTATTACATATGCATTATATGGAACAGTTGGATGTAGTACACCAGATACAACATTGACCAAACAGCGCCCTATATCATAATATATCGACAGCTTCGGCGGCATTTATCCATAGGTACTCATTTGAAAGATGGCTTCTAATGCGTTCTACTGCTTTCGTGTAGCACTTAATATTTGCATAAAGTGGATTTATTAGGAACATTTCTATCAGTATATTTTTGGAGAAGTGTTTTGAAGGTGGGATTGTTAAGTATATATATTGGAATATTTGCCACCATTAAAGTTTCACGGAGGTCTTCGTTAAAATTGTCAGATTTCAACGGGTCTAATGGCTTTGCGATGTTAAGTAACGTTTTACGTGCGATTTCTTGGAATTTTTTAACGATATTTTACAGACTGCAATAAATTTCGGAATCACTGGCAATGGACATACAATCATTATGACCCTTAATCCAACTCGACATTAATTCACCATGTCATTCTAGGCGTTGTTCAATATATATATATATATATATATATATATATATATATATATATATATATATATTAGTGTTAATAAGAATTAAAATTTATTTCTTATTTATTTTATTGGCCGTGTCATAATATTAAAATAATAGACTTTTTCTTGAATTTCAGTTTTTTACTACGACGTTTCGACTTATTTATTATTAAGTCTTTTTCAAGTGATTAGAACTAAAAAATTAATACAAAGAAAGGTAAGAAATATATTTACATTTGTATGAATGAATTAAAATTAAAATTAAAAATAATAATTAAAGTAACGAAAATTAAAGGATACAAAGCTTACCAATTTATTTCGTGTCAAAACACATATTTTGTGTAAAATGTATGGCCAGACATGTCGAACCTTTTTATAGGGTCGAACTGCGTTTCTCGGAATATTTAGTGTAACTAAATGTCTTGGTGCAGAAATGAAATTGTTTATTCCGCTTTAAAATTAGTTTGGTCAGGCCATGTGTTTGGGAAAATACAGTATATTTACAATGGGAAATTTTTTTTTTTGTGTTGTTGGGGTTGTCTTCTATTGTTTAATGAGCGGATAATAAAGTTTAGAAAGTCCATCGATCTCGTTACGATCGTTGATTGTTTTGTTGTTTTTGAATATATGAATCATTTCTAAGACCTCCCTAGCTTTTGTATTTTTTTGCTTGGTTATTATTTTTGTATTTTCAAAATCAAAATTATGTTTTAATGTTATCTGGTGTTTTTTAAAGCTGTCTGATTTTTTGCGTATTTGTGTTCTTTTAATCTTTCCTGTAGTAACTGTTTTGTTTGGCCTATGTATACTTTGTCACAGTCTTTGCAGGGTATGTTATATATTGTATGTGATTGTTTAAGTGTTGGTGTTGAGTCTTTTAGTTATGTGTGTAGGAATTTTAGGTTTTTTCCGCTTTGATGTGCTATTTTAAAATTAAATGGTTTAAATATATTGTTTAGTTTTTCGGATAATCCAGTTATATAGGGTGTAGGGATATATGTTAATTCATTGGATGTTTTATTTATATTTTGGCACTTAGTTTTGTTATATATTTTATTAAGTCTCTGTTTTATAATATTTTGTATAAATTGTGGTGGATAATTGTTTTCTGTTAAAATTGTTTTTACTTTTTTCAGTACTGTGGGTCTGAAAACTGGATTGGTGAGATTTAAAGCCCTGTCCACTAACGCTGTTACAACATTTTTTTTTTGTGGGATAGGGGTTGGTTTGAATAAAAGTTTACGTATCTGCCGGATGTGATTGGTTTAGTGTACCATTTTGTTTGTATGTTGTTGTTTGTTTTTATTAGTGTTAAGTCTAAGTAGTTTATGGAGTTGTTTTTTTCTATTTCAATGGTAAAGTTTAAATTTAGATAGAAGTTGTTGAAGCTATTTTATACATTGCTTATTTCCTTTTCTGGTAACATCATTATGCAGTCATCGACATATCTTTTGAAAAAAGTTGGTTTGATTTTCAGGGATTTAATAACATTTTCTTCGATGTGTTCTAATACTAATTGGGCTACTACGCTCGATATAGGTGCTCCCATTGCTTTATTTCTATTGCTTCAAGGAAATCTATTAATGGTAAGTCTGTGAAATTTTTGAAGGAGTCCCATTTTTCTGTAATTACTTTTTTTGCTAGTGTTAAAGGTACATTGGTGTACATTGATTCTATATCCAAGGAAACAAGTTTTTCGTTGTTATTTGTTTTGATTTTATCGATATATTGTTTGAATTCGAAAGTATTTTTAATATAATATTTATTTTGACCTATGACATTGGTTAGTGTTTTTGTTAGATATTTTGATAGTTCATAAAACGGGCTTTGAATGCAAGATACGATCGGTCTTAATGGGATATTATTTTTATGTAGTTTAGGTAAGCCATATATTTTGGGTGGTAGTGCATTATGTATCCTTAATTTGTTGGCTGTTTTTGGTGAGATGATTTGTTTATTTTCCCATTTTTTAATTAGTGTGTTGTTTATCTTTTGATATTTTGTTGTGAGGTCATTCCTTAATTTAGTTTAAGTTTTATCGTCATTTAGGAGTTTTTCCATGTTTTGTATATATTGTCTTTTCTCCATTATTACTGTTTTATTAGATTTGTCTGATTGTAGTACTATTAAATGACTGTTGTTTTTTAGGAAAGTTTTAGTTTCTTTAATGTGTTTATTTAATGCTTTGTCTGTTTCGTTATTATTAACTGTTTTACTTGATTGTTTGTAATTTCAGAGGCTGTTACAGATTTTAGATCTTATATGATTTTTGTCATTTTCCTTGATGTTGTCTATTGAAGATTCTACGTTTGCAATTATTAAGTCTATAGGTAATTTACTTTGGTTTTTATTGTCAATTTGGTATTGTATCGTGAATTTTGGTCCTAGACTTAATATTTTCATAACATTATTGGGTATTTTGTCATTAGTTAGGTGTGATCCATTTTTTATTATATGTGTCATTTTTTAGGAAATTTGGTGTGTTTTTGTTTTGGTTTGTTTTTTGTTTTAGGATTTCCAGTTTCTGTTTTTGTTTAGTTTTTATATTATTGAAGAAATTAATATGTTTATAATTTATCCATTCTGTCAATTTATTGTATGTTTTGAGATTAATTTGTTTTTTGAGTTCTGTATATTGTATACTAATTGAAATTCATTAAAGGTCGCTAAACCAAGAAAAAGCCTATTATTTTAATATATATATATATATATATATATATATATATATATATATATATATATTGTAACGAATCGGAAGAGCTATAAAATATTCAACAGTTTGTAAATACAAAGATTCTAAGTTAAAAATAATTAACTTGGTAATTTTTATATTAAATTTTGTGAATTATCAATTTCAACTTTAACTTGGTTACTTCAAATAACATAGATGGAGTTGCACAATGCTTAATTATATGCGCATGATACAAAGTTACATGCTAGTAAACAACTCCATAACATTAACCTTAAAAAGTTGTTCGGATGTATAGATTTCTTATAAGCATTAATTAGTGGGCGTAAGTTGTGATTAAGATCCGGCTAAACTCAAGAACAATGTTGACTCTTGTGATAGGGCATTGAGATATGTCCAAATTTAATAGTGCAAGTTCGGTATCTCCAATCAAACACTCATAAAGTTCACTGATTTTAAAGTGATAGACTGTTTGTTTCGTTTATATTCTATACTACAAAATAAAAAGGTCGAGATCGGATTAATGAATAACAACTTTAATGAACTGATTATCCAAATATAACAGGTAAGTGAAAAATATACTAATGTAAAGAATTTTTGATATCAAACATGTCACGTGATTAAACAAATATGGTGAAGCTTTTAGATTAATTTAAATAAACACTACATGTGACATAAACAAATTAATGAATAATAGATTTACTGAATAATAATAAAATAAAATAAAATTAAAGAAACTGTATTCTTCCTTATCTTAGAAATAGAATACCTAAATCTTATATTATGACATTAATAATTATTATCTTAACAGATGTAGGAAATATGAAGTATTCTTTATTAATATGTTGATCAATCTGTCGTTTTCAATGTTTATAGGAGATTATAAGAATACTTAAGTAATCTGGACAGGAAAACAGGTGTACAGGATCACTCATAGGTCTGTAAAGGCAAGGTTCTTTCAGCGGCAACTGAACGGCGTCATCCCAGTTAGATGTCCGGTCCAACGAACCTCTTCCCGATATCTTCAACACTGGTGTTCGTATGGTCTTAAAAAAAAATGTTAAACGGGAGCTGGGAATATTGGTAAGTTTTTTTTCTAAAACGGACGTATGGTTTTATTCAAATTATTTGTATTTTTCTTATTGCTTTCAGAGAGACACTCCAGTATTTCGAGGTGTTTTTTAATCGCCATATTTCTAGTAACGCTAACTTTCTTTTTTTTCGTATCCCAATTTTGATTCGTCCATCGGTATGTATTCAATTAATCTCGACATATTTTTATTATGAAAATGACAATTTAATAATTTTAAATATATTTATAAGTAGTAATAAATATTTAATCTATTTTGATGATAAAATGTTTGTTGTTTGAATGTCAAATATAGTACATAATGCTGTTTTTATTGTAGGAAACTTTCCCGCGGTAAACAATTCAAATAATATACAGTTATGCCTAAATGAATGGCGTCATTAATAATTAATCAATTAAGTTGATATTTTTGTAATACAAATTATCGAAATGAAAATACTGATACAAAATGAAATGATATAAATTATAAATGTGAGAATGACTTTTAAAAATAATTAAATACGCGAAATCAACTTTATTGATTTAGCACGTGAAGAATTCAGTTTTTGATATATTTTAAATAACTCTAGAACTTATATATTTATACATTCTAAAATTCTGTCTTTTGCTTACTGAGGCATTCCCGAGTATTAGCTTGACCTACCTCAATATATATATATATATATAATAACTTCGTGACCTTGGTATGATATGGTAAACCTAATCAGTAGGCGATTAAAGGTCTGTATATTACTTCAAAATATATGTATTTAAAAAACTCTACATGTTTCGGCTGTATACGCCTTTTTCAAGAGAATACAAAATATGAATCAGATTCATATTTTGTATTCTCTTGAAAAAGGCGTATACAGCCGAAACATGTAGAGTTTTTTAAATACATATATTTTGAAGTAATATACAGACCTTTAATCGCCTACTGATTAGGTTTACCATATATATATATATATATATATATATATATATATATATAATCGAAAAACCTCTTTACCCTAGGGTGTGAGGTGATTCAAATAACGTTTCATTTGACAATTATAACTTAAATTACTAATCAACATAATATACAAATTTTGCCCACTCTTTTCTATCTCTTGCCATTCTTTCAGCCTCCATCCAATTCTTGCATTTCTTCTTTAGAATCGCGGCAACTTCATCATTCCACGATTTTCTTGGTCTTCCACGTCTTCTCTTCCTTTGTACTTTTCTTTCCCATATTGTTTTGACTTGTCGTTTGTCACTAATACGGCACACGTGTCCAAACCAATACCTTTAGGACTGGTTCGATACCAAGTTCTTCTCTTACTGCTTCGTTTCTTATTTTATGTTTGTGTGTAATTCCTTTAACTGCTCTTAAATATTTCATATCCATCGCCTGTATTTTGCTTTTCATTGCATTATTTAGTATCCAGCTTTCGCTTCCATACGTTAGAATGGGTCTATACATGGTTTTGAACACTGTAGGTTTCGTTTTCCTACTGATTTCTTTTTTCTGCATCAACATCTTTCTCAGGCTAAGATAGACTTTCTTTGCCTTATTGATTCTGTCGTTCACTTCGTATTCCATGTTTCCTTCTCTGTCCAGTATTATTCCTAGGTATTTATATGTGTTGACTTGTTCTATCTTTTGATCATAGCTCGATATTAATTGTCGTATTTTCTTTGCCCACCACCATTACCTTTGTCTTACTTAGATTTATTTTAAGCTTTCTTCTTTTTAGCTGTTCTTCCCATATTTCAAAATTTTTTTAGATCTTTTTATTTTTCCGCGCACACAATTAGATCATCGGTGATAGCACAGTTTGACAAGTACACCGGCTGTAATTTATAGTGTCCAACATGTACTGGACGTACTCTATTGCTAGCAGCTTTTATAAAGTCATCCATAATTAATGTAAATAGTGTTGGGCTTATTATACCACCTTGTCTTAATCCATCATGAATATTAAACATTTGAGATTGCAAGTTATCTTTTCTTATGTAGTTCTTATTATTTTGGTATATGCTTTGTATACACTTTCTCAATTTTTGCTTAACATTTCTATCTTGTAGCTCCTTCCATACCTGTTTCTGTGATACTCGAACAAATGCCTTTTTTAGATCTAGGAATGCTAGATACAGTTCTGAATTTTTTGATCTGTTTTTGTCAATCATTTGTTTGATCGTAAATATGTGATCTTGCGTAATTCTGCCTTTCCTAACCCCACTCTGCGTCTCTGCCTGTTGTGCTTCTATTACATTTCGTAGTCTTTTCTACAAAATATGCTCGTACGCTTTGGATACAACACTGAGCAATGTGATACCTCTGTAGTTAGCGCAGTCCCTGTTATCTCCATTTTTAAATATTGGTACAATTATTCCAATTCTCCAATCTTCTGGTATTTGCCCTTCGTTCCATGCCTTATTAATTCCGCTTTGTCCCAATGCTTTGATCAACTCCGGTTTTATGTTGTCATGCCCTGCTGCTCTGCTGCTCTGTTGTTCAATATAATATTGAAAAAGTAACTTAGACAATGTTCTAGGTCAAAATAAATGAAAATTAAAAATGTATGCGTAAGTTATTGAAATTTCACGAAGTTCACTGGACATTTACGTGAGTATGTAATTAACAGTTAAAACAATGAAAAAAGAAACTAACTCACCGTACTTTATTTATCTTACGAAATATAAACTAATAAATAAAATAAATTAATAATTAAAAATTAAAAATTATAAAAACTCCTCACGCTTCTATCTACGACCAGGAAGAAATGAATTTAACTGTAAAATTGGAGTAATTGCGTCACAATTTAACAACAAAAAACTGATGTGCAGTTAACCGAATGAATAGTGCTATTCAATAACTGCGTGTTGTTATAGACTATTTATGTGGTCCATCGTAATTTCGGCCTGATGCGTCCGGTCTCTACTAATGACATTAACATTTGACAACTCAGAACGGTGCGGTTAAGTTACGACATATTTAAAAGTTTCAGGGCCAACTCTGAAGCTGTTTTTTTTTAATGCACAATATAACGATATACAAATTAGAAATACAAGAAAATCGATAACGGTCTAGACATTCAATTACCTACACGTCGACTTTTAAATTCAATTCAAGTGTAGTTCCTTCTTTTTGTCTTCAAGAGAGAGTTTCTAACTTTTAATCAATTTTTAAGTTGAACGAGTTCTTTTTTTGACATACAAAAAGAAGTTACATTCTTATACACGTACACAAACACACACACAAGGGCAAAAGTAAAGACCATGCTTTTTATCCATTGCGCCTTCATGTCTGTTCTAATTGCTTGCCTTAATCCAGAGAACCGCAAGCTGGAACAATGGGAAAGACACCAAGATATTGTTATTTAGCTTTTTCGTTCACGTCCGAGACGATGTAGTTTTTCTTATCGTTGCTGCGGTAGCGTTTCTTTTTTAATTCGTGTTTGGTCATGATCATTTCAAGTAGTTTGTTCAATAAACTCAAGACAAGTTTCGAAATTACGTCTATTATTTTGGTTGATTTTATACTATACTCGTGTGTATTTCTATAAAATTTATATTAGGCTCGTCTAAGATTTGAAACCAATTGTAAGAGATATGAGGAAAGGAGAAGGAATTCACAAAGTATAGGAGAAGGAGCAGATTTTAAACGATGTATTGTGGTGATAAGTACTTAAAATAGTATTTATTATATTCTCATGCAAAGTGTTCGGTTCTATATTAACTATTAAACTTAAATAAAACACCTTATATTTCACAAACAATAGTATATTAACTATATGTACATTTCATGTGCCCTGCACACATCATCAGTAGTAACTAAATTTAAAAGTATTATTTTTTAAATACATGTATAGTAAAAATATCTATCTATTTTTTTGGTTAGGGGTGTAAAAATTACCATTATAAATGGTCAACAAATGGTCAAAAAACATGCATATAAAAATATAAAACTAAAAATAAAAATAAAAAATTTTGGTCGTATATTGTAATAGTGCCTGTTAAAATCTATTGAAATCCCAAGAAAGGACAAATTATGGGAAAGACCGTTACATATGAAAAATAAGACAATGACTGTGTTTGGCATGTCGGGTTCTATTAAATAACAATATAGTAACGTGAAAAAGAAAAATTAGTTATTAGATACTGTAGGTATACAATTTAAAAGTTTATTATTAATAGGTGAAATGTCATTGTTTAAGAGGTAATTTTTGTATTTTTTCATATGTATTGCTTCCCACATGTCTAAATTTTTGCTATTACATTTTTTAATTAATTTTACATTATCTAAGCTGAAATTATGTCCGGTATCTAAATGATGTAGAGCTAATGCTGATTTATCTACATTGTGAAGTTTTACATGAGCTAAATGTTCTTTGAAACGGGTTTGAATATTTCTTCTTGTTTGGCCGATATATAATTTTGGGCAGGAATTACAGTTAATTCTGTAAATACCTGATTCTTTCAGTGGGTCTGTGTTAACTAACTTTGTTTGAAGATGTTGTTGTAACTTATGAGTGTTGGAAAATGCAGGAGTTAGATTATATTTTTTTAACAATTTAGTTACGTTATTCTGCCAACTTTTGTGAAAAGTAATTTTGCAATATTTTTTGGTATTACTCTTTGTATTTGGAGTTAATCTGGTTTTAAAAGTTTTTAGCTTCTTCTTTTCTAGTTTGTTTTTGATTTTATCCACCAATTGTTTATCGTATCCGTTGGATTCTGCTACTTTTGTTATGTGGTCTAGTTCTTTCTTAAAATTCACTGGTGATAGAGGGATTGATAATAATCTATTAATTAAAAAATAAAAACTACTTTCTTTATATTTGTTAAAAGTGTCTGATTGTTTATGTATGTAATTGTCAGTATGTGTTTCTTTTCTGTAAATGTCAAATTCAAACTTCCTGTCTAAAATAGTAATTTTTAAATCTAAGAAGGGTAAAGATTTGTTTTTATCCAACTCATACGTAAACTTGATTGATGGATATTGGGTATTTAATATATTTAAAAACGAAACTATATCGAAAGAATCAGGTATCACTGCCAGAACATCATCTACGTATCTTGCCCAAAATTTGGGAAAAAAATTGCACATGGTTTTGACATTGTTTTCAAAGTTGTTCAGAAATAAATTCGCTAGGAATGGTGATAAAGGGTTGCCCATGGCTGTGCCGAATGTTTGTTTATAAAAATTATTATTAAAAGAAAAAATGTTTTGGTGCATACAGAGAGTAGTTAATTTTATGTACTCCTCTATTTGATTGGTAGAAACTGCATTAAACTCTAAAAATTCTCTGAGCATGTTTAGGGTGGAATCTATGGGTACACTTGGAAATAATGAAACTACGTCAAAAGAAATGAGTCTATCATTTAGCTTAATGTCAATTTTGCTTAATTTGGAAATGAGATCACCCGTATTTAAAATAGAAAGGTCTTGATCAAATTTAAACTTACTAAATTTATTGACTAACCATTTGGCGATTTCGTAAGTGGGAGAGTTTATGTTTGAAACTATAGGACGATAAGAATTACCTGGTTTATGTATTTTAGGTAGACAATATAAATGAGGAATTTTTGGGTTACTAGTTTTTAATTTTAATATTTGTTTTTTGTCTAATAATAAATTACATTCGTTAAGAGTGCTGTGTCTGTTTTTTATAAAATTATTCAGAGGATCCTTTTTTATTTTAATATACGGGCCGGTTTCTAGAAGTAGCTCTAGATCATTAATATAATCTGATTTATTTAAAATTACAACTGCATTGCCCTTATCAGATTTTGTGAAGACGCAATCCTTGTTTCTTTTGAAAGATGTGACTGTTTTATAATTCCTGTTTGGTTTGTATTTTTTGTTTTTTGTCAAAATCTGATAAGGGCAATGCAGTTGTAATTTTAAATAAATCAGATTATATTAATGATGTAGAGCTACTTCTAGAAACCGGCCCGTATATTAAAATAAAAAAGGATCCTCTGAATAATTTTATAAAAAACAGACACAGCACTCTTAACGAATGTAATTTATTATTAGACAAAAAACAAATATTAAAATTAAAAACTAGTAACCCAAAAATTCCTCATTTATATTGTCTACCTAAAATACATAAACCAGGTAATTCTTATCGTCCTATAGTTTCAAACATAAACTCTCCCACTTACGAAATCGCCAAATGGTTAGTCAATAAATTTAGTAAGTTTAAATTTGATCAAGACCTTTCTATTTTAAATACGGGTGATCTCATTTCCAAATTAAGCAAAATTGACATTAAGCTAAATGATAGACTCATTTCTTTTGACGTAGTTTCATTATTTCCAAGTGTACCCATAGATTCCACCCTAAACATGCTCAGAGAATTTTTAGAGTTTAATGCAGTTTCTACCAATCAAATAGAGGAGTACATAAAATTAACTACTCTCTGTATGCACCAAAACATTTTTTCTTTTAATAATAATTTTTATAAACAAACATTCGGCACAGCTATGGGCAACCCTTTATCACCATTCCTAGCGAATTTATTTCTGAACAACTTTGAAAACAAAGTCAAAACCATGTGCAATTTTTTTCCCAAATTTTGGGCAAGATACGTAGATGATGTTCTGGCAGTGATACCTGATTCTTTCGATATAGTTTCGTTTTTAAATATATTAAATACCCAATATCCATCAATCAAGTTTACGTATGAGTTGGATAAAAACAAATCTTTACCCTTCTTAGATTTAAAAATTACTATTTTAGACAGGAAGTTTGAATTTGACATTTACAGAAAAGAAACACATACTGACAATTACATACATAAACAATCAGACACTTTTAACAAATATAAAGAAAGTAGTTTTTATTTTTTAATTAATAGATTATTATCAATCCCTCTATCACCAGTGAATTTTAAGAAAGAACTAGACCACATAACAAAAGTAGCAGAATCCAACGGATACGATAAACAATTGGTGGATAAAATCAAAAACAAACTAGAAAAGAAGAAGCTAAAAACTTCTAAAACCAGATTAACTCCAAATACAAAGAGTAATACCAAAAAATATTGCAAAATTACTTTTCACAAAAGTTGGCAGAATAACGTAACTAAATTGTTAAAAAAATATAATCTAACTCCTGCATTTTCCAACACTCATAAGTTACAACAACATCTTCAAACAAAGTTAGTTAACACAGACCCACTGAAAGAATCAGGTATTTACAGAATTAACTGTAATTCCTGCCCAAAATTATATATCGGCCAAACAAGAAGAAATATTCAAACCCGTTTCAAAGAACATTTAGCTCATGTAAAACTTCACAATGTAGATAAATCAGCATTAGCTCTACATCATTTAGATACCGGACATAATTTCAGCTTAGATAATGTAAAATTAATTAAAAAATGTAATAGCAAAAATTTAGACATGTGGGAAGCAATACATATGAAAAAAATACAAAAATTACCTCTTAAACAATGACATTTCACCTATTAATAATAAACTTTTAAATTGTATACCTACAGTATCTAATAACTAATTTTTCTTTTTCACGTTACTATATTGTTATTTAATAGAACCCGACATGCCAAACACAGTCATTGTCTTGTTTTTCATATGTAACGGTCTTTCCCATAATTTGTCCTTTCTTGGAATTTCAATAGATTTTAACAGGCACTATTACAATATACGACCAAAATTTTTTATTTTTATTTTTAGCTTTATATTTTTATATGCATGTTTTTTGACCATTTGTTGACCATTTATAATTGTAATTTTTACACCCCTAACCAAAAAAATAGATAGATATTTTTACTATACATGTATTTAAAAAATAATACTTTTAAATTTAGTTACTACTGATGATGTGTGCAGGGCACATGAAATGTACATATAGTTAATATACTATTGTTTGTGAAATATAAGGTGTTTTATTTAAGTTTAATAGTGTAATAATTTCACAAGTGCTCAACATATATACTACTCTATATTAACTGTTACGTTTTAAAAAATTCTTTATATTTACTTAACATTTATCGTGCGGTGTACTCGATTCGCGTTAAATTTCATCATTTTTATATTTTCACGAGATACTTCTATTACTTTTTTTTTATATTCTCTCGAGTACGTTGTTGACCATCTGTGTGTTTTTTTTTCTTACCGTATCGACATCCCTCTCCGCTATCGCCTCGACTTGCGTTTCGCGATCGTGATTCATTCGTTTGTGATACGACAAGTCAGAGTGGTTGAGTTATTGGGTGTTTACGATTGTACCCTTGGGGGTAAATTAAAGGGACGTCAGTCTGTGTGGTTTGCTAAGTCGCTTCGGGGGATTAAAACGCAGCACGTCCATGGTGTAGAGATTGCTAAATACAATTTTCTCTTATGGCGTATTTACGGCAGAAGAATCAAGAAAATTTCTTCGTGTCCAAGACTTTTGATGGGAAACTTTGAAGCGTAATTTTACGAAAGATAACAACCGTCCAGGAGTAGCGTTGGGACCTCGAGTAACTTCATCCCTCGCAGCGAATCACATACCGATAAGACATTGCTAAATACCGGCAATCATTGGCCTTGCACCCTCACTTCGGACAACGCCCGTATATTCTTTGTGGTATCTATATCTTATTTATAATTTACCGATTTGACGTTTTATATTCATATAATTACTAACTTTTGAGATTTATATTATTTTTCATGCTGTTCAAATTAGAGTATTGTAGCTTCATTAACTTGATATATTACCTGAAATATCACGTTAATCTAAATTCATTTTGATTGCAATTTATTGTTTGGTAATTCAAACATCGAATTTTAATGTAATATTTTATCTTTTCTTTACGGTTTTATAAAATTTGGTTATCATAAAGATAACTTATAGTTATATTGTAACGTGAGAGTTTATTTCTCACTGTATTTCTTTTTGTATGAACATCTGGCGTACTTGGCCGGCACATATATGTATAGACAAAAAAAATCCGTCTGCAATTTCGTTTGAGTTGAAAATCTTACTGTTTTAAATTTTAAAATTATTCTAAATTTGCGGTCTAGCTTTTTTTATTATTTAGCTTTAATTATTTCTACCTTATAAAGGATTTATTTAATATACCGTAAGAGATTTCTCGTTAATTTTTTTATTAATCTGTTGTCAAGACTTTTGATGTCTTTTGTTTCTTTTTGTAGTATCGTAATAATAATTATAATTTATGAAATTAAATTTAACCTTTATTTCGTACGTATATACCGTATGGAAACGTGGTAAGTTAGCGACACCGCTGCGACATTGCTGCGTGGTAAGTTACCGACATGTCTCCGCCATTAACTTACCACGTTTCCTGACGGTATATTATTATTATTGTAGTAATTTTACGTTCAATATAATCACCCTTAATTTTTTTATTATTGTCCGGTATTTCCGAATTCCATATTTTTGCGTTTATACGGTGTATATGTTACATATTTTTTTATTCTAACGAACAGAATTTTTGTTTTGTTGATTTTGATATGCATATGGATATACGAGTTAGTTGCTTTTCCTAGCTTTTTCTTTGCCTTTGGTTTCCCTCTAGAAAGTTCTGTTTAGGTTGCAGGCACCCGGAGAAGCTTTGAAGCATTTCATTAGTATTAAGCGTTTGTATTTTGTAGTCTGTATGCGCATGCGCCTAAGATCGCGCAATCCTTTTTCTCAGTTTTCAGACTGAGCTTCTGTGAGCAAAACTGAGTGGAGTTACCTGGGTGTCGTATCTTCTGAGTGAAGATACGACAACGGGGTTTGTTTAGGTTTTGACAATCATCAGACGTCTGCATCTGCGAGCGCCGTAGGTAGCATAACGTTCGTCAGAAATATTCTATTTTTTTAAAAAATTGACTAGTAAATATTAGGCCAAATTTGTCAATAACGTCGAGTTTTGTTGATACTTCTTTGAAACAAATCTTATTAAATTAAAACTGAAACATTTCGATCAATATTCACGATCTGTCTCATATATAATGTGCCAGCGAGCTACAATACCGAAGTGTCATTCAGTACATAAGCAAATCCTAAGCAAAGTTGTCGTAATCTTAATTTTTCTAGAGCAACCTATAGCCATAGCTATGTACTTGATGCTTGATGGTTCTGTTAACACCGTACATATTGCTATGAATAGTGAGTTCGTAGTTGAATGAGCCACTATTCACCACAACACTGTCCAACTTTGATGCTCAATCGGTTATTTTCTTTAATGAGACAACTTTCCTCTCCGGGTTTCCAATAGGAAAACGTGGTACTTCTCTACTACAAAATTATCGGACGCCAGTACAATCGTTCAAACAAAAGTGTTAAATATAATTAAAAAGCACAATTTTCAAAAGGCTGTAAAAAAAAGGCTATAAAAAAGGCTATAAAAAAAAATTAAAAAAAATTGATTCTTTATAAAGTATAAAGAGCTGTGTATAACAATTACACATAGAGGTAAACAAAATTTGCTGGTAATGACCGCTAAACAAATTCAAACGTCCTGTAATGAATCGCGAGCAAAATTATAAACTAATAAATTTCAAAGTTACCTTTTTCTATCAACCCAGAAAACAAACTCAAAAGGTAAACACATACAACTGTCAAACCGAAATCTTCAACACCTGCGCGATACCACAAGTATAAAAAAAACCAACCTTGAAAATGTAAGCCATTTTAGAATTTAACGTTACAAAAAAAAATTACTAGAAACGAAAAACTATCTTTGTCATCTATTTTTAACTAATATTAAAGTATAGAAATTCAAATAAACAATAATACAATAAATGCATACAATAAAGAAATAATAATATAATAAAAATTCAACTTACGAAAAAATATCTTTTTTCTTAATACATGAGACACACCTCGAGTAAAAATTTAATTAAATCAAATTTACGAAGTATGCAAACTCGTATAAATTCGGTAATGAATAAAGCAATCACAACCACTATTAATTCAAAACAAAAACCGAAATTACTTGAAATAAGAGATAAAAAGTTTATCTACAAATATGCAACACTCTTACTCGAGTATCAAGACGTGTCTGTAGGATACATGCAGCACGCATCCAAACATAAAAGAATACAGTTCTCAATTATATTGCCCAGCAAGTCCAAACGGCTTCCAGGAACTGCGTTAATCAAAACCTAACAATTCAAGAATAAATCAAAATAAAATTAGTATTCATAACAAAATTTCACAAAACATACAGTCATCAAAATTTAATGTTTTAATCAAAAATAAAGTTTTCTTCACAAAGTTGCCGGGGAAAGTCCATAGCAATATGTACATCTTTCGGTCCAGAGTTCTGAGGCATGAATTATTATTATTAAACTTGAATGTATCTATGAATATTTTAACTTTATCCATGACAACTACAGATATATAAGTTTGACATTGATATTTTAAATTTCTTTAAAAAAGGCACTATGTGTCGAAGCATGTAAGTTTACTTTAAATATATACATATAAAATAGTGAAACTTACCTTAAATCGCCGACACTAATTTAATCTAACATTTTGACATTTTAACTTTGTGACAATAACATATGTTTGTGCGAGTACTGCTTTTGTTCGTCAAAACTTCACGTGTGGCTCTCTTTTAAATGTTTTTGTCCTGCTTTTAAAACGTAATTTCGGAGTTAACTATATGTACGCCGTTGATATTAGTTGTATTAATTTAGAATATTGCAAACATTATAAATATTGAGACGAGTAATTTCTCCATAAAAAAACTTACTTAATTTATGTCCATCTGCTCTTAAAGTGATCCCTTGAGGAAGCATACGAATTTAATGCGAAATATTGGGACAAAAAAATAAAGAACTGACTTAAGTAATAGAGTTTAATTTTGCTGGATTCCCAAAAAAATAATTATCCTTCCATAGATGTTCTAACGGCAAAGACTCCTGGTCTAATTATATATATATATATATATATATATATATATATATATATATATATATATATATATACATATATATATGCAAACCGTCAAAATCCCCTCCAAAATATATATGCAAAAGTACTACTGGCCTCAAAAACCGGAGCCCAGTGCGTAAAACAGGAGTCCACTAGGAATCGCTGTGTATATGTATTCCAATCGACTAAAAACGTAAAGCTGATGCGTTTAACGAATTTTGTGGTGGAGGTCATTTTCACGGTTAGGTACTACTAGAGCGCATCACCTACTAATACATATATACACGTCGTGAAATACTATTGCCGCTCACGTCTCCACACGTCTACCCGATCTTCTGGCCCCGACATTTGGCAAACGCGCACGGAGGCTTATTAGTACTGTGTGTGTCCAAGAGATTTTTTTTATTGATATACGATATATCTTCTGAATTTATATCGCTATGTAATGTGCGTTTTGTTGTAGATAAGGCGGCAAAACAATGTAGGCAAGAAGAGTATTTGTCAGTGTTATTTATTTGAAATAAAATAAGTAATTATTCTATCTGTAAATAAATAGAATCAAATTGTTAAACGTGTAAAATTATTAATAATTTACGTCAACACCTAAAGAAATAGATATGCTGTCTTAACGTCATAAATAAAATGAGGTTCTATATTTCTGAAATCTGAGATTTACGCAAATTAAATCACCATGGAAAATAATGGGTCACAGTTTAGACTTTGCAAAATGCTCCCAAATTAAAGTTTTTTGAATTCTTATATTTAGAAAGACCGTTTACAAAAATGTACTTATCATAATTGCCTCGTATTTGTATAGGTATTAAAATATGTATTTGACAATTGTTGTGCTTATTGGAGGTTTATTACACACTGGGCTGGGGGGCTGAATATGGCTCATTGTCAATCTCCGGCGGTATCTCAGCACTCTTACACGCTACGGCCTGTTTGGCCTTAAGATCGACATCTAGATTACCAATGCGTACCACAGTTGATAATTCTCCAATCTTACTACACTTGTTTGATGAGTAGTTCGACTTAAGAAGATATTATAACAAAAATATTATTACTGATATCCGTTGTTGTTTTAGTATAATACCAAGAACATATGTTTCTTCGAACTACTTAAATCAAGTGTCTTTTTGAACATCCAAGAATTGGCGGTACATGTTTGAAGTACTAATGTTTTTGTATATTGCTTCTTATATTATATCTACGCATTTTATTAAATGCATTTCCAAAGCGTACTGTTTTCTTATATTTTAATATATCTTTCAACATTTTAAACAAAAAAAAATAAAGAAAAATAAATTATAAAACGTAACGATCTGATTTGTTGAAAAATAATTTGGCATTTTTAGTACTTCTGCCAACAAGTAGCTAATAATAATTTCTCTATATTTTCTGTAGAAGTCTTACTTATTACGTATATTCCTGTCTAAAATCTTTAGATTTTACGTAATTATGGCTACGTATATTATTAAATGCATTATATATACTTTAGTATATAATATTATATATATACAATGTGTCCGGGGAAATTGGGAAATCTCTCGGATTCAGATAGAACATTAAAAAATAAGATGACAAGTTCTCATAATTTTTTTCCTAGCGGCCCTCCCTACGGAGATACGGCCTCCTAAAGGACGCCACTGGAAATCAATTTTTCTTGAATAACTTTTAAACTACTTATTATAATTTAATGAAAATTTAATATGATAAACAGTAGTAAGGACCTCTTAAAACACTGCCCTTAAATTTAAATTAGCTTGTTTAGTTTACCAGGGGCGGACTAGGTTGTGCATTTTAATGCTTACATTTTTAACACCCTGTATGATAAGGAGTTAAAAAAAACAAATTTAGGTACCTTGAACATTAAGCTAAAGAAAAGGTACTCTTGTTCATTGTCGATAAAATGAACCGTTTTCGAGGAAAAGAAAATAAAAGAATTAATGTTTTATTTCTATTAAAAAGAACCATGTTTTTTATTTTTTTTTGTCTGTAACAAAGTGTGATACAAAAGTCTGAAATAAAACTGTTTTCAGTACTAAAAAACGCATTGTTTTTACAAACGTTACTATGGTACCAACGAATTAACAAATATCTTGCATTGACGTGTAAATTTTAAATCTTGTAATCTTTCATATTGTTAACATGTTGATCCTTTACTTCGATATTAATTTATTGAATTTTGAATATCTTGGTAAATTTAATTTGATAATGGGATACACATTTAGTGAGTATGCAGATATGCATCTTATGTACGGTCTTGCATCTTGCAATGCTTTGGAAGCAAGAAGGTTCTATGAAGAAAGATATCCTAATCGCAATATTCCAAATCAGAAAACATTTCAGCGACTTGACCAACGTCTAAGAGAGACTGGTGGGCGATTCCAGTTAATAAGGTAACATTATTGACATTCTTTAATGTTTTAGGAAGTTTTGCGAAAAATAGTACTGATGCTGGTGTGAGAAGAACAGTACGTACGGTGCAATTGGAGAAAAATATTTTGGATACTGTAGGTGATACTCCTTCAATAAGCACTCGAAGATTAGCCGCGCATCTTAATACGTCAAAAACGACAATTCATGAAGTACTTAAAGAACAGTTGTTTTACCCTTATCATCTGCAAAAAGTGCATCCTGAAGATTTTCCTCGTAGAATCCAGTTCGCAAACTGGCTGTTAGATCAGCAACGAACAAACTCAAACTTCATTAGCACTATTCCTTTTACCGATGAAGCAGGGTTTACCAAAAATGGTATTGTAAATTTACATAACTCGCATGTATGGGCTGATGAAAACCCTCATGCCACTGTCGTTCATCGTTATCAACATCAGTTCCAATCAATTAATGTTTGGGCAGGAATAATTGGCAATTTTTTGATTGGACCATGCGTATTGCCGCCACGATTGAATGGTGAACTTTATTTACAGTTCCTTCAGAACGCTTTTCTGGATTCAATAGAGCATTTGCCACTTGCAACCCGCCAAAGCATGTATTTTATGCATGATGGGGCCCCACCTCATTTTAGCGTTGCTGTACGCGACCACCTGAATAACGTCTATCCAAACCGTTGGATAGGCAGAGGAGGTCCCATTGCCTGGCCTCAACGGTCTCCCGACCTAACGCCAATGGATTTTCACCTGTGGGGTCATCTCAAAACCTTGGTGTATTCCTCTCCGGTTGATACTAGGGAGGAACTTTTACAGAGAATCACATTTCATTGTGATGTGATAAGAAACAATGCTCGGTTGTTGTGGCGAGTACGGCAGTCCTCTATTCGTCGTGCCCGCGAGTGTATCAGAGTTCACGGAGCCCATGTTGAACCCACTTATGAAGTTTTTAATTGATTATTTCTAATTAGCGTATTTAGGTTCAATCGTTGCAAGCTTTAGTGAGTACATTTCTAAACATAATTTTTGTTAAGGTGCCTTTTTGGGACAAACTGCATTTCTAAGAATCTTTGTAATTTTGTCGTATTAAATAACCTAAACTAAAACTTTTTTGTTCCTGGAATGACTTTTGTATCACACTTTGTTGCAGACAAAAAAAAAATAAAAACATGGTTCTTTTTAATAGAAACAAAACATTAATTCTTTTATTTTTGTTTCCTCGAAAACGGTTCATTTTATCGACAATGAACAAGAGTACCTTTTCTTTAGCTTAATGTTCAAGGTATCCAAATTTGTTTTTTTTTAACTCCTTATCATACAGGGTGTTAAAAATGTAAGCATTAAAATGTACAACCTAGTCCGCCCCTGGTAAACTAAACAAGCTAATTTAAATTTAAGGGCAGTATTTTAAGAGGTCCTTACTACTGTTTATCATATTAAGTTTTCATTAAATTATAATAAGTAGTTTAAAAGTTATTCAAGAAAAATTGATTTCCAGTGGCGTCCTTTAGGAGGCCGTATCTTCGTAGGGAGGGCCGCTAGGAAAAAAATTATGAGAACTTGTCATCTTATTTTTTAATGTTCTATCTGAATCCGAGAGATTTCCCACGTTTTCCCGGACACATTGTATATATATTATAATATATAAGTATAGTATATATAATAATAATATAATACTTCGTATAGAAAGTAAAATAGGTTTATCTTATTAAATTAATTTCCGCACATATAGATTATTTTTCAAAAATCTTAACCCGTTTGTTTTAATATGTGTTTTCATGTACAGTTTGAAAGAGATTTTTAAAAATTATTGTAACATGAGATATGACATTATTATTAATCTTTACAGCTTCACTTTCATTATACCGTACTTATAATTTAATGATCAAGTTAAATTTTATGTCATGTTATTTAAGTATTCATTACAAGAACATATATGACTAGGAGTTTTTTATTTTTAATACTATCTAGAAATTTCAAATATGTGTTTTGTTCTCATAGAGTATACTTTCATTGTAAAACTTTGTATTTAAAAATCAAAAAGATCTAGTTGTAGCTAAATTCGTACGCCTCTCAATATGCAAATATACGAAAAATAAATTTAATAATATACCAATGTATAGATAAATTTCAATATACATATTTAAAATATTTGCTTCATATAACAACACACAATACTCATAGTCATTGTCATTATATATCAATACAATGAACGCCTGTAACACTAAATTTGCGGGGAAGTACTTGCCCGCATCAGATGTGCGTGTTCGCTTTCCTAGCAGAAATTTGTTTACATATTTGGGCAACACCGCTGGAGGTAAATACGTCGAGTACCTTTGTCAATTTATATACTGTAGGAGGCTACTTAGCAGTTCTATAGGTAGAGCCTAGTTCCTATTTTGAATATACCTAGATTTTGTATATCTTAAAAATTGAAATTTGTTTCCCCTCTCTTGATGCCTCTGTTAAGGAAGTACATTTTATCATTTTACAGTAGAATACACTTAGATAAATATATTTGTTAGGGTGGAGGTCTGGGCGCGTGTTAGGTATGTGGAGGCCAGTAAGATAGATGTGCAAATATATATATATACAATGTGTCCGGGAAAATGTGGGAAATCTCTCGGATTCAGATAGAACATTAAGAAATAAGATGACAAGTTCCCATAATTTTTTTCCTAGCGGCCCTCCCTACGGAGATACGGTCTCCTAAAGGACGCCACTGGAAATAAATTTTTCTTGAATAACTTTTAAACTACTTATTATAATTTAATGAAAATTTAATATGATAAACAGTAGTAAGGACCTCTTAAAATACTACCCTTAAATTTAAATTAGCATGTTTAGTTTACCAGGGGCGGACTAGGTTGAATATTTTAATGCTTACATTTTTAACACCCTGTATGATAAGGAGTTAAAAAAGACAAATTTGGATACCTTGAACATTAAGCTATTGAAAAGGTACTCTTGTTCATTGTCGATAAAATGAACCGTTTTCGAGGAAAAAAAAATAAAAGAATTAATGTTTTATTTCTATTAAAAAGAACCATGTTTTTTATTTTTTTTTGTCTGCAACAAAGTGTGATACAAAAGTCATTCCAGGAACAAAAGAGTTTTAGTTTAGGTTATTTAATACGACAAAATTACAAAGATTCTTAGGAATGCAGTTTTGTCCCAGAAAGGCACCTTAACAAAAATTATGTTTAGAAATGTACTCACTAAAGCTTGCAACGATTGAACCTAAATACGTTAATTAGAAATAATCAATTAAAACTTCATAAGTTGGTTCAACATGGGCTCCGTGAACTCTGATACACTCGCGGGCACGACGAATAGAGGACTGCTGTACTCGCCACAACAACCCAGCATTGTTTCTTATCACGTCACAATGAAATGTGATTCTCCGTAAAAGTCCCTCCCTAGTATCAACCGGAGAGGAATACACCAAGGTTTTGAGATGACCCCACAGGTGAAAATCCATTGGCGTTAGGTCGGGAGACCGTGGAGGCCAGGCAATGGGACATGCTCTGCCTATCCAACGGTTTGGATAGACGTTATTCAGGTGGTCGCGTACAGCAACGCTAAAATGAGGAGGGGCCCCATCATGCATAAAATACATGCTTTGGCGGGTTGCAATTGGTAAATGCTCTATTGAATCCAGAAAAGCGTTCTGAAGGAACTGTAAATAAAGTTCACCATTCAATCGTGGCGGCAATACACATGGTCCAATCAAAAAATTGCCAATTGTTCCTGCCCAAACATTAATTGACTGGAACTCATGTTAATAATGATGAACGACAGTGGCATGAGGGTTTTCATCAGCCCATACATGCGAGTTATGTAAATTTACAATACCATTTTTGGTAAACCCTGCTTCATCGGTAAAAAGAATAGTGCTAATGAAGTTTGGGATTGTTCGTTGCTGATCTAACAGCCAGTTTGCGAACTGGATTCTAGGAGGAAAATCTTCAGGAAGTAGTAGAAGCACTTTTTTCAGATGATAAGGGTAAAACAACTGTTCTTTAAGTACTTCATGAATTGTCGTTTTTGACGTATTAAGCTGCGCGGCTAATCTTCGAGTGCTTATTGAAGGAGTATCACCTACAGTATCCAAAATATTTTCCTCCAATTACACCGTACGTACTGTTCTTCTCACACCAGCATCAGTACTTTTTTTCGCAAAACTTCCTAAAACATTAAAGAAAGTCAATAATGTTACCTTATTAAATGGAATAGCCCACCAGTCTCTCTTAGACGTTGGTCAAGTCGCTGAAATGTTTTCTGATTTGGAATATTGGGATTAGGGTATCTTTCTTCATATAACCTTCTTGCTTCCAAAGCATTGCAAGATGCAACACCGTACATGAGATGCATATCTGCATACTCACTAAATGTGTATCCCATTTTCTAATTAAATTTACCTAGTTTTTCAAAATTCAATAAATTAATATCGAAGTAAAGGACCAACGTGTTAACGATATGAAAGATTACAAGATTTAAAATTTACACGTCAATGCAACATATTTATTAATTCGTGGGTACCATAGTAACGTTTGTAAAAACAATGCGTTTTTTAGTACTGAAAACAGTTTTATTTCAGACTTTTGTATCACACTTTGTTGCAGACAAAAAAAAATAAAAAACATGGTTCTTTTTAATAAATAAAACATTAATTCTTTCATTTTTTTTTCCTCGAAAACGGTTCATTTTATCGACAATGAACAAGAGTACCTTTTCTTTATCTTAATGTTCAAGGTATCCAAATTTGTTTTTTTTTAATTCCTTATCATACAGAGTGTTAAAAATGTAAGCATTAAAATGTACAACCTAGTCCGCCCCTGGTAAACTAAACATGCTAATTTAAATTTAAGGGCAGTATTTTAAGAGGTACTTACTACTGTTTATCATATTAAATTTTCATTAAATTATAATAAGTAGTTTAAAAGTTATTCAAGAAAAATTGATTTCCAGTGGCGTCCTTTAGGAGGCCGTACCTCCGTAGGGAGGGCCGCTAGGAAAAAAATTATTTAAACTTGTCATCTTATTTTTTAATGTTTTATCTGAATCCGAGAGATCTCCCACATTTTCCCGGACACATTGTATATTTAGGTTATTTAAAATGGCTTGAAGAAGTCTTTTTACCATCATGACACATTTTCATTCTTGATTTTGATTATGGTTTTAATATTTACTCTGATCTTCCATTTTGCAATCTAATACTTTTGATTGCGAAGACGTCTTGAATTACATACTCTAATTTTTCTTTCTGTTTATTAAACGTAAGCTGTTTATTATTTACTAAAGTTATATCTTTAATAATGCTGTTATCTGAGATAAGTTCTTCCATTTTTGTATATTGTTTCCAATGACACATTTATTTGTAAGGTATCACTATAAATTACATTAAATGTATTTGTCTGTGCATGATAGACTTTATCTAAAATTTTCCTTTTACCATCAAAATTGCTGAAAATATAACATATATTATAAGTTCACTAAATAAGCATACATTGAGCAAATATTATAATTTCATTGTGCGTATACATTACACAAGCACCTGTCTTTTAGATATATCTTTATTATGATGCTTTATTCATTCATTCTTAAAACTTTCGCCTATTTAATTTAAAGTAAAACAACATGGCAAAATGTATTTGTATAACAATCGTAACTCCTCTTGAATTCATTTTACCTAATTCGAGCCCGTATACATGTAAGTTACACACAACATTACCTTCCTTGTCTGGCTCGGTATGCTACATCAGGGACCTCGTTCCCTTCTCCATTACTTTACGGTTATTTGGATATTACTTTTCTCCAATATAGCTTGCCTAAAGAAAACACTCAACTTCTATACCGTAACCCAATTCAGAAACGGGCACAACATAATAATAATAATAATGCGGCTAATCCGGAGGTTCCGGGCGAATCCGGGAGCACGTAAAAGTCACTCCACGACACGCAGTCAATAAGTCATATTTGCTCTGAGCTGGAAGCTTAAAGCGAGAGGAGAGGATCCGGCGAACGTGCGTCAGAGTGAAATGGAAGTATTGATAATTATCAATGTAGTTATTACGGAAGGAATTGGAGGGTGAGTGGGGACGGTAGGGCGAGATCGGGATGAACTGGGGATACAGTAAGTTTAGTATAAGAGAGGTTGATGGAGTGCAATTAACAGACGACTTCGAATGCAATTAGCCATTTGGTTAGATGGAGGGCGTGCTGTTAAATTATCGGTGTATAACTAGATATTTGCTGCATTTGCCGTGTATTTAATAATTATTGGAATTGGAATAGAATTTGCTTAATATTGGGTCGATGCATAAGTTCCTAGCGTTCTTATTGAACTCAAAATTTACTCATTTTTGTTAAACAAAATACATAAACTATAATCAAGAATATGTTCTTCATTATTTCTGATTTTTAAATTCCACGCGTGAATAGATTTGTTGGTTTTGAAGTGAAGAAATCATCAAGCCAATTTTGAAGGGAGATATCGCTACTAAAGCAGATTCTTCGGAGGTTGTTTCATAGAGAGCGAAGGAGATGAAAATCTGACGGAGAGAAATCCAACAGCCAACGTTATTGTGTTGCAAAATGACTTGATTATTGTCTTAAGTTTGATAGATAAATAGCGTAATGAGTAGGTACCGGAAACGCAAGGCCACCCACGGGCGGCCTCTCGTTTTACTAAAACTCCTCTCCTCTCGTTTTATTGACGTATTATTGACAATTTGTATTTTTAAAGAGTTTTTAATTTTGTTTTTCTACGCCCATGTCTGTAAACGTCAAAAATCGCACTGTCAACATTCCTTGTAAATGACATTTAACAATAACATGCACGTAATGAGATCTCATAATATACACGTGCGTTTTGAGAAGAAAACTTAAACTTCTTGGTTTAATCAAATTGCAATCAAATTTTTATCTACGTAAAACTTTATTTGGTCTATATACACAAATTTAGTCAATTGAAAAACAAAAACTTTTAGCATTAGCGAGATATATTTAGGATTAAAAGAGTGATGCCCCTAAATTTAGGCAGCACATTATGCAATTTCTTTAAAAATAGCACACGTTTTCTTAAGTAACATGCTATGGAAATAAATGTCATGTCATTTATATTGTCAATTTCTTTAACAAAATATTATTGTATCCGAACATTTGCTCAACTTTATCTACGAATATGTCTGATAGTAATGAAAGTTATGAAATTATAAGCACTCCACCGGAGATTTTAGAAAAAGCTCAAGCTGCCACACATAATTTGTTACCGCTAAAATCCAAAGAAAGGTACGAAATTACCTATAAAAAATTAATGGATTGGCGACACAAGCATAACGTTAAATCCTTTTCGGAGAATGTTTTACTTGCGTATTTTGAAGAATTATCAAAAACTATGAGGCCATATTCTCTTTGGGCCATTTATTCGATGCTAAGAACTACACTAAACATTAATAATAACTAGAGCTGAGGACGTTTGCGGTATAACCATGGTTATATCATGTAACCATAGTAATTTACTATGGTTACATGATATAACCATGGTTATACCGCAAACATCCTCAGCTCTAATAATAACATTAACATAGCAGATTATCAAAAACTAATCGCCCTACTGAAGCGGAAATCGGATGGATTTAGAAGTAAAAAATCGAAAATTCTTTCTACAGAACAAATTAATAAGTTTCTGAAAGATGCCCCAGACGGTAAACATTTGTTGTCAAAGGTAAAGAATTAAAATGTTTTATAGTTATCATCACATAAAAATGAGTTTTTCCATTTTGCGTTCGAAATGAACTCATGAAACCCAAAACAGTATCGAAATGAGCTTCATTTCGATACGCTTTTTTTCATTTTTCAATGTTGGCGTTGTTGGAATACAGAAATAAATACCATTGCTGTCATTTGATTTTAAGAATTTATGTACATTTGACAGATATGATATATGTCCGTATTTTACACAAACAACGTATGTTGTATACAATTGACAACAACATATATATGTTTCTATGTCACTCATGTTTATATTTTTAAATGAAATATCAAGTAATGTTAACGAAAATTAATAAATAATATGTAATATAATATACTTCGCGGATAGCAAGATTTAAATTTGAAAATGTCAAGTATCAATGTGACCAACTGCATGCTTTATATAAAAATTAAACTCTGAACTTTAAAATTAAATAATTCCAATTTAAGCAATTTATTAATGTAAAAAACGCAAAATAGTATAAAAAACTCGTTTCATAAGGACTTTTGCCGCACTCGCTCTTTAGAAAACTCGCCGCTATCGCGGCTCGTTTTCTAAACTGATCTCGTGCGGCAAAATGGTGCCTTATGAAACTTGTTTTTTAATATACTATTTTCTATTTTGCGTTCGAAATGAACTCATTATGAAACCCAAAACAGTATCGAAATGAGCTTCATTTCGATACACTTTTTTTCATTTTTCAATGTTGGCGTTGTTCGAATACAGAAGTAAATATCATTGCTGTCATTTGATTTTAAGAATTTATGTACATTTGACAGATATGATATATGTCCGTATTTTACACAAACAACGTATATTGTATACAACTGACAACAACATGATGTCATGGATTTTTCCCCGAAGAAAGAAATTAAAGAAACTATAAAAGACTATATATTTATGTACATTTTATTCCAGAGAGATAATTATAAAAATTTGATATTTTATGTAAAAATTTATTATAATGTGTATTTTTGTCCACAACTGTGGAACGTACGGGTCTGTGGGATGTTTGCAGTTCGCGCCAATTTGGAAGTTATAATAATATATAAATATATATTGTCGCTGTTTTGATTTATTTTTATGTTAGGTAGGGGTATCATGCTGTTTCCAGGTCGCTCATGCTTTTAGAGATTTGGTAGTTTTTGTGCAGATAGGTCGTGTTTTATTTGTAATTGGATAGAACTTAATTTTATTCAATTTAAATTTTGGATAAAGTCGGTTTGTGGTTTGATTAGTTATTTGATGTGTTAAATTAATTCTCGTTTGATTACGAGTCTTTAAACTTGTAATTTATATTTAATTTAATAGACCTATCTGAGAAAAAAAATCTCTCATTTTAGTGAATTGGATACCTTAATTAATGTATGTATATTTTTCTTAACATAATTTAAGTATTTAGAAGAGCTCAATAATTCAGTAATTTTAGATTTGTAAAACTGTTGTAATCAGAGAAAATATCAAGAAAAGTTATCAGATTGTTTTTTTTTTGAGAGTGGTTTTTGTTCAAATAAATTATTTTAGTACGTTAGTAGGCGGGAAAACTTATTTGCTTCATGTATGTGTTTGCGCATGATTAAAATTTTGGATGCGTGCGAAAATAGATAATTTTCTATTTTGACGTTTGATTTGTTGGGTTAACGTAATTTTTGACATCTGATAAATTTTGTTTATATTTAAATTCAAAATTTTTGCTCGCGGTCAATATATTGAGGTTTTCTTAACTTTTGCTTTAATATAGCATCAAAGTTTTTCCTCAAATTGATATATGTTTCAAAATAACTTTACACTTTGTAAAGTTGAGTTTTTTAAAAATTTTTTTTATTAAAAATATAAGGGGGAAATGTTTGTTTAATTATCTTACACCTATTCTTTTAATTTTATTACACATATCCATCCGGATAAACTCTGACGACCAAGGAGCTCTACGAAGGCGCACCAGACTGAGCATAGCAGGGAATCTATTTAGCAGTGTGAATTGAAAGTAAATAAGCAATTAACATCACAATCCACTGCAATATATATGTTTCTATGTCACTCATGTTTATATTTTTAAATGAAATATCAAGTAATGTTAACGAAAATTAGTAAATAATATGTAATATAATATACTTCGCGGATAGCAAGATTTAAATTTGAAAATGTCAAGTATCAATGTGACCAACTGCATGCTTTATATAAAAATTAAACTCTGAACTTTCAAATTAAATAATTCCAATTTAAGCAATTTATTAATGTAAAAAACGCAAAATAGAAAAAATAGTATAAAAAACTCGTTTCATTAGGCCTTTTGCCGCACTCGCTCTTTAGAAAACTCGCCGCTATCGCGGCTCGTTCTCTAAACTGATCTCGTGCGGCAAAATGGTGCCTTATGAAACTTGTTTTTTAATATACTATTTTGTTTTTGTCCGGTCTCTAGTAATGAGAAAATACAATATTTACCTTAATAAATGTTATAATAATAATACATAATACAAAATATTATGTCATTACATTATGATGCTTCTTAAGAACCATATTTTATATATATATATATATTAGTGTGTGGTTATTAAAAGTTATTGACATAAGTTAATATACGAGATGCTACCTAGAAATTTCTGGAATGTGACAAAAACACACAATAAATCGATCTAACAACTTATTCACTACCACCCCCTCCAAAATACTCTTCTTCCGCATGAATACACCTATACTAGCAACTTATCCATGACTGGAAGCTGTGATGGAAGTTTTCGCGTGTTAATGTGTTCAACACTGCCTATGGTTAGGCCTGGATCACCTCAATCGTCTCAAAATGTCGCCTCTTCAGCTTCAGTTCCAACTTCGTAAACGGGAAGATGTCACAAAGGGCAAGATCTGGGGAGTAGGGAAGGTGGGATTGCGTTGAGGCTAGAAACAAACGCACAACAAGTGACGTATGGTTTGTTGCATTGTCTTGGGGTAAGATCCATGAATTGTTGCGCCACTTGGCAGGTCGCTTGGCCCGAATTATTCTCTTAGTCGTCGAAGAACGTCATTAACTGTTCCACCTGGTGCGAGAAATTCTTTGTGCACGATATCATCAGCGTGAAGGGAGCAAATCAACATCTACTCGAAGTTACTTCGAACTTGCCGTGGTTTCTTCAATCGTGCTTGACGATGGCGTCTTCCACTGCGATGACTGCTGCTTTGTTTCGAGATCATACCCTTACACCTATGATTCGTCGCCAATATTGATCATGGTTTTGAAATTCGCATCCTTTCGGCAGTTTCTTGCAGTTTTGTGGATTTCTAATGTAAATTTCTACTCAAGCTGCTGCTCTATTACTCGAATCTACTCCGCTATGGAGTAATATGTGGTCGTTATCTAGTACTTGCTCCCATTTGCCTTTCTTTTTTGTTTCACTTATACATAGTATTGGTAAACGTGTTTTTTCAAATTCACTTATGAATTCACTATCCTTTCCGCGTAAACTTCTGACGTTCCAAGTCGCTAATTTGTTTCTTTCTTTTTGTTCGAAGTATCGTTTCCTTGCCTTATCGTGTAGGACTTTGTTTCGTTCGTGTGTTTAATTTTGTTATCATTACCGTGTTAACATCCTTCTTTCCATCTATACATTGGCTTCTTAGTTTTTTTGGGCTTTCCTGTCTTTCATTTGTATTAGCTTTTCGATGCTTTTGTCCCATTTCCATTCTTCGTCTTCAATATATAATTTCCGAAATGCAATTTTAACCCTCTTCCCACTTTTCTTTTCTTCTTTTGCCCTATTTCTAATTATCTTTTGTATGTCTCTGTTATGTTTCAGCTTCATGCTTCAATTTGTATTTGTTCTGCATAATTTTTTCTTATCTGTCGCATTTTCCATTTCTACTATACAAGTTCTTTCCGTTAGTTTAATCCACTCCCTTTGTTTTGAATTTTAATTGCAACTCTTTCTCTTGAAACTCCTCCATTTTCTTTTTATTTCCTCCTGATTGATTGCATTCACTGATAGTCCTTGTATTGTCCTTGTACTTGTAAATAACTACATTATTTCGTCTCTTCTTGTTTTCAAGACGCTCTAACCTGTCGTCCATTATTGTTATTCCTCTTCTCAATTGGGAATTCTCTCTTATCAATCTTTCATTCTCTTTCTTAATTCCTTCAATTTATTTTTTGTACACCTTCAGCTCCTTCCTCATTTCTTTTATTTCTTCCACCAAGAATTTCATTGTTATTATTATGATTATTATCGCTTCTCTATCTGTGTGGATTTTCTGTGTCTTTGAGCTATCTCAACGTTGCCCAGGGTGTACCCTGAGGACGTAATCCACACTTGCATTCACTAACAGAATTAAAACAGATCAAAAAGTAGAAAACAAAACAACTAAATTGTCAGATTGACGCTTAATTATAAAATTAAACCTTTTCACCAAAAAGCAGGTTAAGAGTACATTTCCCCCCATTAGTTTATAAGGAAAATTAGTTCCTTTGAGGTCCTTTAATGATTCCAAAAGCTTTTTTTACGATACGAAAGTTTGTAAGGACCTTAACAATAGGAATTTTTGTACTGTTTATTGCTTTTTATAAGTTTTTTCATTTGCTACAATCACCGGAATATTTTATTACAATAACTGTATAATATTTTTAAATTAAACACAAAACGAAAAATAAAAATACTAGTTTGTACCAAAACAAACTGAGAAACTGCTAGCCAGGGGCCTATTTTTTGTGGATGTAGCGTAGTTTCCACAAATTCATGAGGGCTTTCTGCAGACTAAATTCTCATATTTTGCTTGTTTAAATATCTTGAAAAATGGAACTAAGCCTCAAGTATTTGTCAAGAATGTCATTATTATTTATGTTATTCAAAAACCATAGACAATATTGTGTTCTCGTAACAAAATGTTGAGTTCCGAAACTGCTTGAATTTTAACTGGAAACAACTTTAAGTCCTTTTTCTTAAATAGTCTGAGTACAGTTTTTGATGGCACGTGATGTGCTAAGTCTACGTTATAAATAATAAAGTTCTACTAGCAGGAGATGGCGTTTGCGATTATTTATCTCCTTCATATTCCATGCGTAAAATTTGTCCGTTGGCGCCAGAATCTCGGTCGGTTAATTGAAGTTCTTAAACCACAAAGATTTCTTTTATTGAAGAATTGGTATTAAAATGTTGTCGATTGAAAGCGAAGGAATTACAAACAATGTCCAACATTCTGAAATAAATTCATTGAATTCAAAATGACCATTTGGATTATGGTCACAGTATTTTGGGATTGTGTATTTTACTTGACCGATTTCAATGATCGCAATAAACTGTACGTATTATGCTTGTCTGTTGCATAAATTGAGAGGCAATATTCGTGAAGGACGTCGAGGAAAATTACTGCATGGTTATGTGTCCGCTCAGACTGAAGCAGTTTCGCAGGTTGCAATTTGGGAATGTGAATATAGAAATTTTTGTGACTTGGTATGTGGAAGATTATTGGTGTAAATGTTGAACATTGAACGAATCAGAACCGAGCTTTTAGAGAGGAATTCTTCAAGGTTTTACCATTACTAGTACGGCAGTTTAGTCAAACTGCTATTCGTCTATTGGTCAGCATATTATGGACAAGCTTACTTAATTTGGCTCATGAAATGATTTTTTGGAAATTAAAAATCTTTCCTTTTCCATGCTGGTCTTTGGTCACGTAGAATTCTTATAAATCTTCCACTTTCGGTTCTTTGGACGACCATGTCCAAAGAGTCGAGGAAGTAGGGAAAAACGATCCTGGAAGACCCCAAAAGAGATGTTTCGAAAGCTAGGTGTCGATTTATACCGAGATACATAACATTCGTAAAGAAAAACAGGCCACGGCCTAAAATAGAAGAGGAGGAAGAAGAAGAAAAATAATTTCATTCTTCCAGACGGTGTCGTAGGCACTGCAGAGATAACAAAAGCAGGGGATGATTTTAGGCCTATCAGAAAATCTATTTCAAGATGTGTTGTTAACGCCAAGACTTGATCACAGCAGTTCCTTCCCGCTCTGAAATAGGCTTGCTTCTTCTTAATAATCTCGTCTACGGTGGGCGCTATTCTCTTGTAGATAAGCCATTCTAGAAGTTTATAGCAAAGAGATGGCAATCATAGTTGGCTATGGCTTCATTAAAACACTTAAACTTTTATGATTTCCTAGATGGAAATAATTCAATTACTATTACTAGGTGAGGACATAACAGACAAGTAGAATTTGAATAACTATTTTAGTGCTGAAAAATAAAAGAGAAAAACAAACCAGCTTACTCTCCGCGTCCGGATAAAATCATAAATTTCCAAAATTTAGCGTCATTTGCTTGTCATTGGCCAGAACGTGCACACATCTGTATAATATTTTTAAATTAAACACAAAACGAAAACTGCAGACATCAATAAAAATACTAGTTTGTACCAAAACAAACTGAGAAACGTTAAACATCAATAGGTTAGATAAAATCTAACACGCTACTAATTACGAAAAATTTAGAACCGGTACCGATGGCGAGTTAAAATCATTAAAACTCTCAAAGTTTTAGATTTACGGTTAATTAGAGGTTTAATAAGTAATTTTATTAACAAATAAAAGTATTTTAATAATGGTAAGTTTTTTACAAACCAACTTCCAAAGTTTATATTAAATTGTGTTTATAAAACAAGCTTAAAGTCGTAAGAGGTCCTTACTGTCTACTTTAGAAAGATTGTGCGTTACTCAGAGTTTCAAGACAAAATCATCTACTTTTGTTTTTTATGAACAGACTGCTTGCAATAACTATATAAAACAAACAAGTTAAAATTTCCCTCGGATTATCTGTATATTTTATTTCTCCATTATCTCAGGGATTTAATACCCAGTCATTATAAAATGAATTAGGTAGACATTAAAATTGCTAACTGTAAGTAACTAAACCGAATGGCCAAGATGAAGGAGTTATTAACTTCAAAGTATTAACGCCTTTGTACGGTGAAAGAGGAGATGGACTAAATTGAGTCTTTTTCTCCTCCTTCGGATTTTCACTCGGTGGATTTTCACTGTCTTAGCTAACTGTTCGCTTCAATTAATTCTATCTGATGTTAGGTCGACAAAACTCTACAAATACAGTGGTGTAGTTAGTTGGCAAAGGTAGAGGGAATTGTAGACGATATGATAAGTAATTTAGGGAAAGTAATGCGAATTAAAAATTAGAAAAAGAATAATTTAAAAAAAGGAATATTTAATAACTTTTAAGGTTTAAAAATTTGTGGGAATCTTAATAATATCTATGCAAAGTTGCCTATACCGCATGTGTCAAATATCATTAGGCATAGGGAATACGTATGAGTACATACGATGTATATGTATATGGAAAAGCCGATCAAATGTCGGCGAAGACCGCGACGGCCGGCAACGATTGTATCCGATTGTTTCGCAAATACAAGTTAGCAGTAATCATTTGACCATAGACATAGGTACTTGTAATGCGTTCTAAAATAACATTTACGAATTGCAAGGGATTTGCTTTTCTTATTTCTTTCAGTAGATGCAAGAAATTTTTAAGCTGCGGTGCGTCGCATAAACAAAATCGTAATTTTAATAAAATTAAAGAATAATCCTAATAAAATAAATAAAAAAGGATTCTAAAAATTATAATAAATTATACAAGAGGTTCAAAAATTCCTCCTTGCACAGCAAGACATTGTCCTAGGCGGTTGTAGAAATTAGTTCTTACATTTGCTAACATGCCCGCAGTTAATGAATTCGCAGCCTCAGTTATTTTTTCTCTCAAGTCAACTAGATTTTCTGCTCTACCAGCTTCATGAGTATAAACAAGATCTTTTAGATATCCCCACAAAAAGAAATCATTTGGAGATAGATGAGAAGATCGCAGGGGCCATTCAATGTTTCCTGTTCCAGTAATAAGACGGTCAGGAAAAGTATTTCCTAGAAATTCCTTTACCCTCACTGCATTATGTGCTGGACAGCCATAATGTTGAAACCAAACGATTTCCCGATTTATTCCAATGTTTTGAATGGCAGGAAGTATTTGATTTTTCAGTAATTCGATATACTTGTCGGCATTTAATATGCCATCAATATAATAGGGGCCTATAGAATGGTCACCTAAAATACCTGCCCAAACGTTTAGTTCTTGAGGATACTGAGTGCGATTTGCAAAATGCTGGTGTTGATTTTCCGAAGCCCAATATCGAAGAACAGAGGGATTGTGCTTTCCGTGTAATGGAAAAGTTGATTCATCGGTGAAGAGAATATTTTTAACGAAATTTTCATCTCGATATATCTTTTCCATAACGTCTTGACAAAACTCCATTCTCCGGAAATTGTTCTCGGGAAATATTTCCTGAGTTTTCGAATATTTGAAACATTTTAAAACATTATGTTTCCAAATACGTGAAATAGTTGTGTTACTTGTACCAAATTCCTAGGCAGTACTTCTAGTAGATCTCGTGTTATCAATGTCCACAATGCTACAAATTAATACATCCCACCGTTCTCTTTCCTCAATTTTTTGTGGTGATACCTCTCTTGGTTTGCATTTCGTACAGTTATTGAGACAGAAACAAGTTTCAAATTTATTTATAATATTATAAATTGTTTGTCTGCAAGGTACAGAACGGTCTGCAAAAGTCAGCGCAAACAAATTCATGCACTCCATTGCAGACTTGCCAGCATAAAACAATTTTACTAACTGAAGTGGGTGTATAAAGAGCCATTATACATTAATTTTATTGTACGCTTTCAAACTGTAACGGCCGCAGCTAGACTGAATGCAAAATTTCCAGTCAATCGGTATCGGAGACAATCGTCAGTCGCGCGGTCTTCGCTGGCATTGGACTGGGTTTCTCATGTACGTATACATTGTATGTACTCATACGTTGATTCTCTATGCCTAATGATATTTAGGGAGGATTAGAATATCGAAAAAGAATGAATTGTTCCAAATACACCACAACCAAGCTAGAGAGAATCCCCTGATGGTGCCGAACAATAAGGCGTCAACATTTTATTGGCAACAGAATTATTGTTTTAGACGATGAGAAATATTTCACATTATCCAATTCGGAAGTAAAGGCTAACGATGGTTTTTGCACGTCCAATATTGCAAATTGTCCTGACAACGTAAAATTCAATCGAAAAAAATCGAAATTTGCCGACAAGATTATGGTGTGGTGCGCTATTTCTCAAGCAGTAATTTCGAAACCTTACGTTGGAAGAGTTAGAGGCGAAGCTGTGGATGCAAACGTCTATATTCGCATATGTCGCAGTCTCATGGAGGTGCTGTGTCGATATTTTTTACCAGACTGGCACTACATATTCTACTGCTGAGAAACACAGATCAATAGCAGACGTCCTAAAACGGCCATGCATCCCATTTCGTAAGATATATTTATATGAATTTACATCGATTACGTTATTTCAAGTAGATTTTCTTTATTTATAAATACCCCTTTAACGCCGCCTCTGTTTATATAAAAGAAGGAAAAAATAATCGCTCTTTTATCGTGGTCTTTCCCATTTCTTATCTATATACCGAATCTTCAACAGGGAGGACGTTAAGTGGTTAAAAAAAGGTGCCCACTAATGGATCTTTAGACCGGGCGGAAGATTATGAAAATTGACGCTCTAATTGCTGGCCGAAAGAGGGCGTTACTTAAGTGTTTAAAGTCAGTTAATGCACCGCAATGAGCGCGAGAGTAGCTCGGCGGTCGTTTTTAAAATAGTGTGTGTGGCCGACTAAATAGCCAGTTTATCTGATAATGGTGTTCTTTTAGCGTGTGGAAAAAGTGCATGAAATTAATAATTTTCGGAAGTGGATATAGCAGTTTGGAAACTATTAGCTCTTAACGATCCATCTGATAGTTTCGAGCAATTAATTTTGATTTTAAGTACCTTTTTAATACTTTCGCGTCCCATTTGCTGACGCTAATATTGAATCTAAATTTAACTAGTTTTTTTTTAAATTTAATTAGAGGAATCGAAGGAGTATGCGGTTAAAATTTGCGTGTACATAACTCCTTTGATGTTTACCTTATTGTCTTTATAATATATGATATGTGTCTTCTAACACTGTTTTCGAATAATTCAATTATAACATTTCCAATTTTATGAGTACTTGACATTCATTTTCAAATTTAAAACCCTGTTTATGCAGAGTTTTATTATCATATTGAAATTATAAAACTTTCTATAGATTCTGAGAAGCGGCATTTTTACATTTGCAAATTTATTGGTTTATGATTTAGACTGCTTATTTTATTATCTAGTGTTATCAGTGAACAAAATTCAATATACAATGTTTAATCGAACCCTCTATTATTAGACCACTCGCAAATAGTCGACTTTGTAGGACAATCGTTCCCGTATACAGCCATCATTTCTTCAAGAATAATTTCTGAAGTTTTTGCTTGTTTTGTAAGGAACTTTATAACTGCTCTATATTCGATTTTATTTATTTAGATGCACGATAACACAAATTAACACATAATAAAATTAATAATGTTGCTGTTTCGTCATAAAACAAAATTTATTATATTGTACGTAGTGCTGTGGAATTTTCCCCGCAAATATTTTGAAAAGTTTTATTATTTATCGTTGTACATTTATTTTGGATGCCAGTGTATAATTTTTGAAATTTATTATCTATGAATGTATTTTTATTTTGAACTGATATTTATTTTTGACTTGCGTAGTTGTAGTACGCCGGCTACTTTGATATTGCAGACACTATTGCACGCTGAGTTTAGAAGGTCGTGTGTTAAGAAGATAAATCTTTATCTTTGTTTTAAGTAGCTTCGTGATTTTGATTTAATTTGTGGATGGTGTTTGATTTCAATACCGATTTATTTACGAGTGTGTAGAACTCGTAATTGTTTAATTAGTGGCTTTCTAACTCAGGTGTCTCGAAAAACAAAATATATATTTTTTTATACTACGTAAGTAAAGTATATTATTTTTATTATCATTAATATAATTATCTTGTATGTATTGATTTGTGTATTTTACCATTGTGGTAATTTTGATATATACATTTTATTTTTAGTTATATGAATTAAATGACAAAGAACGTTTTTTAAAATTTCTATATAAAAAATTTCTATAACGTTTAAAATTTAGTTCGCTTGGATTCAAGGGCATATTTTTTTCATGTGGCTTGCACATGCGTTAGAGGTTGTTTCGGGCTGTCATATAAGTTTGTTTACTTTGTTTATTGAGGATGAAATTAACAATAATTTTTCAATAATCGTCCCCTTAAAACCACAATCTCTTATAATTCCTTCTACAGCTATATTGAATATTGACGCAGCTAATCCATATCCCTACCGTGCCCCCGAATTAAATTTAAATTATTTTATACATCGTCCTGCAGCAAAACTGCTGCTCTGGATCGTTTCATCATCATTTTCATTAGTCTTATCAACTTTCTAGGTATTCCTAAATTTTCGGCATCTTTGAAGATCGCATCACGTCTCAGACTGTCAAATGCTTGCTTAAAATCAATGAATAATATTAGAAGTTCGATGTTTTGTTCATCGCATTTCTCTATAATTTGGTTTAATATATATATAGCATCAAGAGTTGATCTTCTTGGTCTAAATCCCATTTGATATTCTCCAATGATAGCTGATTTTTCACTTTTTCATATATTACACTAACTTGTAACAAACACTCAAAAGTGATATTCCTCTATTTTTTCACTATAGTTTTCACATAGCATTGGATTTCCTTTTTTGTACACTGGAATTATTAATGCACAACTCCATTCATTAGGAATCGCTTCCTATTTCCATATCTGTAGGATTAATTTATATACTTGTTGTTTAAGCTCATCTCCTCCGTGTTTTATCAACTCACTGCATATTTCGTCTAGGCCAGGGGATTTTCTTTGCTTCGTTTTTCCGATCATCTTATGACATTCTTCCTCAAAGGGTATCATTTGGTCCTCATACTCTTCTATGCCAAAGGAATCGCTATATTCATCTTGCTGTAACAGCTTATGTTTATTTAGTAGCACTTTAAAGTATATCTCCCATTCTTCACTATCGATATTCGCAGTCATATTTCTCGTGTTTTCTTTTCTTACTTGTTGATATAACTTGTTGTTGTTATTGCTATCATTCTCAATATCACCCATCACTTCGTCAATCCATTGTGTTTTCTTCCAACTTAGTATTTTCGTACCTTCTCTTCTCTTTTTACTATATTCTTCATAGTCTTCTTTCGCTCCTGTATTTAACCATTTTAGTCTCATTTCCTTCTTCCTCTTCATTGCTCTTTCACATTCAATATCAAACCATCCATTCCTTTTCTCTGCTAGTTTCCTTCCTAATACCTTCTCTGCTGCTGTTGTGATGCTGTGTTTTATTTTGCTCCATTCCGCTTCAATATCTTCATTTTCAGAATCCGAAAAGTCATAAATTATAGGTTAGGATAATTAAAAATTACTGAAAAGCCACTTCCATCAACGGGAACGTACAGACGCGTTTAGCTCTAATTGAAGCTTATCAATGTACGGTATCTCGAAGACAGACATGGCTTTTCAATTCTCTACTTTGTGTATATATAGTTAACATTCTGACTTACTGCAAATGAGAATTAATGAATATTAATTCCCATTTTTACATGTCAATGTCGTCCTATGTGATGCATTAATAACTACAATCCGACAAACCAAATTTGTACTAGCATGTATAACACACCTCGTCGCGACTACAATCTTACTGATTGTTAGAATAATTAAAAATTACTGAAAAGCCACTTCCATCAACGGGAACGTACAGACGCGTTTCGCTCTAATTGAGATACCGTACACTGATGAGCTTCAATTAGAGCGAAACGCGTCTGTACGTTCCCGTTGATGGAAGTGGTTTTTCAGTAATTTTTAATTATCCTAACAAGCAGTAAGATCGTAGTCGCGACGAGGTGTGTTATACATGCTAGTACAAACTTTGTTTGTCGGATTGTAGTTATTAATGCATCACATAAGGCGACATTGACATGTAAAAATGGTAATTAATATTCATTAATTCTCATTTGCAGTAAGTTCAGAATATTAAATAAATTACACGTATTGGTGTATAACAGGGGTGGCCAAATTTTTGACCTCTGAGGTCTACTTGTGTTCAAAAATGTTTCTTGCGGGCGACTCTAAGGTAGAGTTTACAAGAGAGAAATAAAACATTTTAGCGATAAGTTAGTAAGTATTTTTCTATTATATACGTTGAAAACAAAATACATAATGTTCATTCTGTATTAGGTTTTTGGGTGGATATTTGGCACTGCATATTCTCCACAAGTTTATTATATTGAGGAGTGTAGGAAGTAACTGCGATGCGCAAACAGGAAGTTAAGTGGGCATCTGTTAAACGAGAACAATGTTTGGTTTTTATTGTATTCATAGTAGAAAATGTCAATTCGCAAAGATAGGTGGAACCGAAAACGAAGTCAAATATAAGGCAACCTTTCTTAGGCATGGGAACTTTTCTTTTGCAAATCAGTTTACAAAAATCAGTATTACTGCCAAATGCTCTTGCTTTCAGAAATATGTCGCATCTCATTTGAATTATTTCTTCTTCCACCACAACAGATTCAGAATCAGTTAACTTGCCGATTTTTGCAGTCAAGCTGTGGAGGTCATTGCTTTCATTAAAAGGGAATGTCATGAAACTTAGCACTTCTTCGAGAGCAAAGAAATCCAAAAATCTTCTTTCGAACTCCAGGTGCAAGTTTTCCAGCTGTCTGGCGAAAGTTTCAAAGTCCCGATTTGAGTTGTGCGTGCATTCTTCTTCCATGTTTTTATAGTTTCTTAGTTCACCTCGTCTTAATTGAGATGCATGCACTTGAATTTGACTTTTAAATGTTTTAATCAAAGTTGTCATATCAATCACATTCCTGTCTTTTCCTTGAAGATTTAAGTTCAACTGATTGAGTTTCTCCGTTATGTCACAAAGAAAGGCGAGCTTCATGAGCCATTTTTCATCTTCAAGCTCAGGTACATTTTCTTCTTTCGAATGGTTGAATGTTTTGATTTCTGGCAGTAATTGGCGAAACCTCTTCAAAAAAGCACCGCGGCTAAGCCACCTAACATCTGTATGTAGCAAAAGATCCGAGTGTTCGGCTTCAGTGTCTTCAAGTAAAGCTCGAAATTGACGCCTTTGCAAACTTCTGGCTCGAATACAATTAACTATTTTAAAGGCAATTTTCATGATAATATCCGAGTCAAGAATTTTAGAGCACAAAACTTGCTGGTGTATGATGCAGTGATAGTTGGTGAAACTTGGAATGTTGTCATCATTTTTACACAATGAAATAAAACTCTTTGTCCCAGCATAGCGGGTGCTCTATCTGTCGTAATAGCAAATATTTTGTGAATCGGAAACTCAGTTTTTTCTACAAAATCTTTAAAAGATCTGTAGATATCCTCACCTCTTGTTTGCCCCTTCAATTGAATCATCGTCAATAATTCTTCTTTTGACGTCATATCTTCAAAAACTAGACGCACGAAAATGCACAATTCAGCAATGTCCGTCACATCGGTAGATTCATCGAATTGTAATGACAAAAATCTACATTTTTGCAAGTCTTCCTTAAGCAATTGTTCCAAATTTCCACTTAAGGCTTCACTTCGTCGCATCACAGTGTTTCGTGACAGAGAAATGGCATTTATAGCTGAAATAATTTCTTTCTTATTTTTAAAGTCATTAAACAGTACTTCTCCAGGTCTCTGCATGGCTTCCTTGATCATTTCTCCATCTTCAAAAGGTTTCTTTCGTTTTATCAATATTTCCGTAACAGCAAATGACGCCAGTGTAGCAGCTTTTGATTTCAAGTCTGGTTTCGTAAAAAAAGATTGTTGCGCACTTAAGCTGCTTTTTAATTCTCGTACTTTTACCTTCCGAATTTCACTGCCAAATGGAAAATCTGTGGCGTATTTGGAATGTGTAGTTTTAAAGTGCCTTTCCACATTTGCTCTTTTCGGTAATGCTACACTTGAATTACAAATTAGGCACACACATTTGTCGTTGACCATAACGAAAAAAAATTCCTCTTCCCACTCACTGTGATAATGGTAAGTCTTACTTTTTTTGCACTTGAACCAGATGGCACACTCATTTTGATTAAATAAAAGTCACAAACTCACAAAGGTCCCTACGTTACTTAGTATTGTTACGCCGCTGCCTGACGAATTTCACGTGAGGAACGAACGAACGAACGATGTCGACCGAGAGTTCGGTATTCACAGTCACAACGCATACGTCTGTCCAAACGCAGTCCAGGACTCTTCACGCACTTTTTATCGTTTCGTATCGCTTCTGAATTCAAACTGACTGGCTGTGGCTTCCGCCAGCGATTTATACTATATGATGGGATTAGCGACATCTAGAAATTTCGAGAAACAACTCGCAAACCCATACAGTGTTCGCTCGCGCGTCTTCACGAATCTTCCATCGCCGCCGTCGATATTATTCTAGGCAAGTTAGTACTACCTAGTGAAACTAGATGACGTAAATTGCACTGCGCTACGACCAAAGCGCGTGGGTAGTTATTGGCGCGAATACACTTGATTTTTTTTGTCTTCTTTTTCAGTTTATTTATTTATCTCTTAGGGGCTACCTAAATCGCCTTCGCGGTCGACCGGTAGACCGCGGTCGACCTCTTGGCCACCCCTGGTGTATAAGAAAACCAAACTTTGTTGACCAGCGTAATTGGTAACAGTAATTGCTTCAATAGGATGCAACCGTGTAGGTTTCCATATATCCAGAAATACTGAGGCCTTCAAAATAAGATTGAATATGTAGTGAAATGATTCAATTAAGATTTGAGCATAATATTTCGCAATAAAACTGAATACTTTATTAACTCCACCAAAGAAACCGTCTTTAGATTTCTGAAGGTGAATTAAAACTTCCGTTTCGAAAACCCCAGTGATATAAACACCAGACCTATTAATATTATCTACTACAAAAGGGTTGACGCAATAACTTTCACTTGATGATATGTAAATACGATTAAAGTATCCCCAAAGACCTTCCATAATCTGAGGACGATCAATTAGTCGTTAATTTTAGTTAAAATTTCCTGCTTTATTACATAGTTTATTCGTGAAAGCGTGTAATATGATCTACTATTAATTTTATAGGTTATGTAGTGTATTTATTTCTTTTATCTAAACGTAACTAGTTACTGCTTTGTTAAACAGGCTGTAAATACATAATTCAAAGAAATTTCACATTACCACATATTATTTGTCAGATATAGATATCTAAGTGTCTATATACATGTATGGTAAAGCAAGCACTTTAACCGACATTAGCAATGTTATGCAAACGCCATAACGTATAAAGATAAGGGTCGAATTTATGCAGAACAGCGAACCAAGAGGAACAAGTAGGCCTCGATAATCGTAAAAATTGTAGGATTCCACCCATAGGAAGATAGAGTGGGGTGTGTAATGTAATAGAGAATGTGCATATATATATATATACGCGTAGGGCGTCGATATTACGGGCCCCCTTTTCAAGAATCGATTTCAATAATTGCCAATATTAATCATCTAAATTACACGGTACATTCTCCATCGGATCTTGGGGCCATTCGACCCCCAATATTATCTGTTCCTACACTTCGGAAACCAGTTTAGTTCATGTAAGGTGATAGGTTAGTTATTTATTACAGATTATAGTATGTACATAGGATGTTCGTATAGCTTGGTTTCAGATTTGGGCGACCAATGCATAAAAGTTGTGTGGTTTAGTTGTTTGTAAATGATTTAAAAAAAGTAGCGATTTTTAATTTATTTTTAATTTTTTTTTATTCGTGAACATTTAATATCCTAATCAGATAGTTAAGAATACTCTTTCTAATCTCTCTCAGAATTCGCAATGATCATGTCCTTTTTCTACCGAAGAAATTAATTCGGTCATTTTCCCACTTATAATTTACAGTCTCGTTTTGTTGTAATTGGCTACAAACTTTCAATAACTCCTTACAGTTTGTTTTAATGCTGGAAGGTATAGGCTCAAAAGAATTAGTAGTCATATTCGAAAATTCATTTTTAAAATTGGCAGTATCTTCAGGTTCACTGAAGCCAGCAGCGGAGAGCATATTGTGATGTCACCCGGTCCCGGAGGTCACATCGATGCTTTAACACCGGAGGTTCACCAACATAATAAATGATAGACGGGACAACGGTTAAATAACAATATATAATTTAATAACGACATAACAACGATTAACAATAACAGATATTACATTGTATCGAGAGCCACTAGTCTAGCAGGGATACTAATATACTCGCTCGGACTATGTCTCTGTCTGACTCTGTATTGAGATCTCGCAGGGTCTCATTATATATTCGAGCGTGTCCCCCTTTAGCCTAGTGACCTGGTGATAAGATAAACAAGGTGGTGAAAGATCGTAACACACCGAGGTCGTGTTTGACGAAAGATCATAACACACCGAGGTCGTGTTTGGAAAGATCGAAACACACCGAGGTCGTGTTTGACGAAAGACATGCGTTTGCAATACATGACCTGGTTTAGTTACCGCAATATTACTATTTACAAGCTTTTTAGCAATTTTTATCTTATTTGTCGCAGAATCTTCAATGTATCCTTCCACCACAGTTGAAGATTTACAACTAGCACGTCGTTTTATGTTAAGGATATCCTCGCCTGCATCAGCTAACAGAGTTGCTGAACAGTGGCCAATACATGCATAAATTTGTATATTTACATAATATATGCATTTTGTATATTATTTGCGTATTTTGTAGTAATTCAGCATTTATTTGCATATTTTGTAGTAATTCAGCATTTTTGCATATTTCAAGTATTCGAGTTTTATTTATTTACTAAATCAAATTTATTATAGGCATTACTAAAAATATGTCGTGGATGTAACAAACAAACAAAAATTAAACAGCCCTCTTTAAATTAAAAATAGCATTTTATTAAGCCTCTTCCCGTTCCTTTTCCGATAAGCGTCTCCAAGAATTTATTAATGCTCTTCCCATATATCCACGCCGAGACAAAATTCCAAGAAAAGCTAATACCTTAAACTTCTAAATAAATACAAAAATACATTTTACCAGAAAATTTGGAGTATATGTGTTTCTTTGCTATTCGGAGAAATTTATTCCCATATTCTAAAGTAATTTTATTTTAAACGTCATTTTACGTTGGCTTTTCGAAGTGTAAACTTGTGAGTTGTGATATATAATAGCAAAAAATGCCGAAAATAGTGACTGTGCCTGGAAGGATTGCACCTTATTCAGAATTGCGTATGGATGGAGAAAAAGTGCTTTGCGTAGCATGCTGCAAGATGGTGAGTAAAATTTCAAGTTTATTTCCTCTTATTAATTAATTAATTAAGTTTTTAATTATTCCTTTATCTTTTACTAACATTTATTTTATAAGAAAACAACCGATGATGTGATTTTTTTTTACATATTACAAGTGAGAGAATGTTCCAAGTCGACCAACATATGAAAACTCCATCTCATTCTGCAAAACTAACAAAGATGAAATTGGCGAAGAAGAGTCAGCAAATGTTTGCAATCAATTTCCAAAAAATCGGAACAAGAACAATTTAATGAAGATTTGTGTGAAATGTTTGTGTCGGCAGATATTCTACTATATAAATTAAACAATTTAAATGTAAAGTTATTTTTGCAAAAGTACATCAGCAAATATAACATTCCCGACGAGAGCACGTTAAGAAAAAAATATATTCGCTGTATCTATGCAGAAACATTGAATTGCATTGAAGATTATTGCAAACAATTATCTTTATATATGCGTAGATAAAACTACTGATAGTGTGGGCCGATACATAGTTCATTTAATGATTGGTATCCTTAACGTATCGGTTCCGGCAAAATCTTATTTAATTTCATCCAAACAGTTGGAAAAGGCAAATAATTTGACAATAACAAGGTTTATACAGGAAGAACTGGCAACTTTCTTCTTAAAGGAATCGATTCCAACAGAGAAAATTCTATTGCTTTTGACGGATGTGCACCATACATGGTGAAGGTAGCTTTCAACTTGAAAATATTTTACCCAAATTTAATTTACACAACTTGCTTGACGCAAGGACTAAATCGTGTTGCAGAAGAAGTCAGAAACCATTTTCCCTTAGTAAAGACTTTAATTAGTAGTGTTAAGAAAATATTTTCAAAGGCCCCATTACGAGTTCAGTTTTACAAACAACATCTACGCGGTGTTCCTATTTTTCATGCAAATCATTATGAAGGAATAAAGACAATTATTATGGATTTTGATAGGGATGCACAATCTGTGATAGACGCCTAAAAGGTGTATTCGAGTAAAGAAATACCTTAACAGTTGGAGTTTATTAAAGCCAATTACAGTTTTATTTCCACTTTTATATTGCAGTTGGAAAACAATACATGTCGCTAATCGAGAGCATTGAAATGATAAACAAATTAAAAAAGTTATGTTTTGATGTTAAAGGAGGAGTGGGACAGTCCGTATATGAAAAATTTTTTAAGTGTAAAAGAAAAAAATGTATGTTTTAAAAAGCTAAAGGACATTGCTAAAATCTTGTGTGGTGATTCAGTAGAAAATATTGAATTGACAATAGATGATATTTCTAATTTGAAATATGCTCCTATAACAAGCGGCGACGTAGAACGAACCTTTTTAATATATGAATACATGTTTTCAGACAAGCGTCACAATTTTTCTGTTGAAAACTTTGAAAAATATGTGATTGTAAATTGTTTTCATAGTTAATTATGTTGTAAAATGTTCTAAATAAACTTGTAGTAAATTTTTTACCTGGATATTTTTCATAAGGAAGTGCATATTTAGGCTAAAACATCTTATTTATGCGAATATTTTTAGTTTCTTTCTTGCATATAATCCTGCCTTTAATAATAAGTCACAAAAAATATATGGACTATTAACATTCTTGGCAGGTAACAAGCTTCGGCTTCGCCTCAGCTTGTATTTGCCTACCTCGAATGTTAATATGTCCTCACATTCATTGTGTCTTAAATAGCTATTATGTCATAAAAGTTATTTATAAACTTATATTTCATTTTCAGTTTTTTCTTAACTTGCTTCTCATACGAAATAAATATATAAATAAATAAATCAGCTGTTTTATACGATTAAAATATATTGTAATCATGATGTTATACATAAATGAAGGACGTAAAGTAAGTTGGTAAATATGAATTTGTTGTAAAATCAGAATATCAAATGCTTTTGGTGGCATTGATTTATCTCACACTTCTTTAGCCTATAGCCGGAAAACATTTTACTCTACCCACATATCTGAGAGTTTGAGCTCGGTGGTATGCTGAGATATTGTTATTATTATTACTAAAATAACAATTTTTAATTTATTTCTATTTGTGTTGCTTCATTGCAATTTCAAAAACATATCGGTTTTATCGAAAACCTTATTAAATCTTTCTTTTTTAAAAGGTCAATACCCAGATAACTTGAAATCTAGCATAATAAAACCAGTGTATAAAAAGGGTGATAGGTCGGTGTTTGATAATTACCGTCCTATAGCGTTGGTCTCAAACTTATCAAAAATTCTAGAGAAGCTTATGTTTTCTAGAATAACAAATTTCATTAATAAACATGGAATATTAAATAACACACAGAATGGATTTATAAAAGGCCGATCAACCTCAAGGGCCATGTTCCAGTTACTGGAAGAGATCTCGAATGGATTGAGCAGTGGAGAGACAACTATCTGTATGTTCATGGACTTGTCAAAGGCATTTGATAGCGTGGATCATGGAGTGCTTCTTGATAAGTTGGAGATCATGGATTTTCGTGGAAGAGCATTTGAGTGGATTGGTTCATATCTTTCAGGTAGGAGGCAGTGTGTCAGTGCCAATAAAATTTCTGGGCAAGAGGTACGATCTGAATGGGGCAATGTTCATTATGCCGTGCTACAGGTATCAATTTTAGGTCCATTATTGTTCCTTTTATATGTAAATGACCTGCCAGCAGTAGCTACATGCTCAACTATACAATTTGCCGATAACTCTTCATCAGTAGTAAAAGCAAAAACAGAAGAAAATGCTGCTGAATTGTTAACGACCCACTTGTCATGCTTTGAGGAGTGGTTTACAAGAAATAATTTAAAAATGAAACGAATCTAATAAGATTTGGTGCCAAAAGAATGGAAATTGATATCGGATACAGGGATGTGCAACTTGCCTTTGGCGAGGAGGCCGACTTCTTGGGATGGACCTTGGATTCCCAACTATAACGGACGGCGTACGTCGAACGGCTGGCAGTTAAATTGAGTGGTTTTTGTTACGTTCTGGGAGTGGTTCCGATTTGTGTTAGTGCTGATGCCGCGGTGAGTGCATATTATGCCTACGTGCATTCTAGACTTGCATATGGTGTTATCTTTTGGGGAAATTCAGTTGTTGTGGGACGAATTTTCGTAATTCAAAAGGCATGTATTAGATCTATATTTATCATCAACCCACAGAATACTTGTAGCAACACTTTTAGGGATCAAAAAATACTTACCCTACCCGCGGTATACATTTTGCAGTGCGAATTGTTTGTCAAAATACATTATTCTGATTTTTTTGCTAAATATGAACTCAAGCATAGTTATAGTACAAGAGGGACTTCTGAGTCATATTTGTGTCTTCCACGTTCTCATTTAACAAAAATACAAAGAAATGTACTCCACTAGTGTATCAAAATATATAACCACTTGCCAGAGACTTTAAAATCATTGTCAAAAAAACAATTCAAATACCGACTCAAGCAACTATTAATAAACAAGTGTTGTATAAAGTTGAAGATTTTTTTTTTAGAAAGAATTATGTAATAGGTGCTATTGACTTGAAAATCATTTTAATTATACGAGTATGTTTATTATTTTATATATACAGATTTTGTATTTTATTTATGCATTTGCGACGTTTCGTATACATTTTGTATGTCTTAACGAATAAAGGTATATTATTATTATTATTATTATTATTATATTAAAGATAGTAATTCCTAATATTTGATGTAATTTCTCTTTGGCAAACAAACAAATAAATATCAAAGTTTGTCCATATACGAACGAATTCACCGTTATTAATCGTTTACAGAATATAGAAGTATTATAGAAAGCTAATGTCTGCATTTTTAACAGAACTAACTTCCTAATTACTCTATACCATTTACACGTTGAACGATACGACATCTAGTATTATTTTAGCGCATATAAATCGTGTTGATCGTTAAGTGAAAAGAATATAGTCTAAATTCACTTCTAGTAGAAGGCATTCGATTTATCTCGGCAAGAAGAAGAAAAAAAAATTGATATCAAAAACGCAAACTCGACATATGGAAGCGCCTTAGACGTTCCTTGCTTTCTCGAGAGGAAGGACAGATGGTGCTGAATAAATATTTGCCCCCCGGCACGCTTGAATTCTTCTTATTTCTACGTTCTTGCTCGTCGACGTCTTACGTCCTTTTTACTGCTCACCATCGTACCACCACCACTACCACTGTGCCGTCACACCGCCCACGATTTAAATATTATTCGTAGACAAACAGATTTCCCTGCGAGGTATACGAATCGTGAGATGATGAAAATTGGCGTATTTGTGGAAGCGGCAAGACGCAAAACGGGATGGAAAGTGGATAGGTAGATGGAAAAATAATCTTAATCTCTTTAGATGGCGAGGGTGGGTGAACTCCATGCGTGTGCACAAGAGGTGAACAGATTTGTTTTTCTTACCTCACACGCGCAGACATAAGTTCATTTGGAGTCTTGTTTTCCTTTCGTTCTCGTTCGGTTTTTCTCTCTCCTGTTTTGTTTTGAAGTCCTTTTTTGCTATGTCGATATCGTACAGTTAACCATGAAGTAACGAGGATAGGATGCGTAGGTGTAACAACTGTTGCTTGTCTAAATGATAAATAAAAGGTCTCTGTTAAAAGGTCAAAACGTCCAATCCCAAAATAATGCCCCAAGAATGTTTTATTTTTTTAACAAGTTGAATCGGACGTAAATGCTTTGTAAAAATACAAATAATGGGAGATAAATAATGGCCACATTTTTATTAGTAGAATAATAAAATCTTAACAGATTGAAAATTATTTTTGTCTTTCTACGAGGGGAAATTTGTATATTATCTACCTATGGTATATTCCAAAAAGAGAGAGACAAATTTCTGAACAGCTACCCCAGCCTTAATTACAACCTATACATTAATTTTAAGCGGTAAATTTAAATTTGAAAATCTGCCTGAAATATAAAATCTGCAGCAAATAAAATTGTATATGGATTGTTCAGTGGCGTGTCGTGGGGTTTGAGTTTGGAGGGGCGCACCAGAAATCAAATACCAAATGACATATAGGCAAATTGCGCGAAAAAGTATCCATTTATAACATTTATTTAAGTTGAATAAATACTTAGGAATTAAAAAATATTAATACCTACAACAACGACAAAAACAATAATAATTGTAAATCAAAACGGAAAAAATTCAAAATAAGGGGCTCATTTTAAACAAAAATATATATATCTTTGTTAAAAAGATCAGCCGCTTGTAAATGACCCCGGTAAGAAAAGCATTCCTTCATTTGCACTGTAATTACATCACAAACTTCTTTGGCAATAACACTTCGAAAATTACCTTCCATTCGCCTTCTTTTAGATGTTGGATATTCTGATTCAACAATGTTTTTAAGAGAATCAATTTGATTTCTAATGCCAGAAACACTTTTCTGGGAAATTAGTAAGTCTTTTTGCAACTGTACGCTGTCCTTATTTTTTGATTGCAATTGATTATGCAGTATGTCAACATGTTGCAAAATTTTATGGAAGAATTTTAACCAAAATATAAATTCGGGATTTTGTGCAATCCAACAACTTTCCACGGACTTACCTTGAGTGGGCAGGAAGATCATAAAATTTACAAGACAGGCAGCCAGTTCCAATGGCGTAGATCTCAGTGAAGATGGTCATGCGATTCTTGTCGAATTGTATGTATTTTTTTGTATATTGAGTCACCTGACTACGTGCTAATGAACTGTACTAATATGCGGCTTTCTTTCCTTTTTCGTAATGGCTTAGCCATTCAAGAAGAAACCCCGCTTTTATCGGCAAGTCAATTTTTTCCGTCAGATGTCATGAGATTGCCTGTTGCCACTTTACAGGTTAGAATTGTTATTACTTGGCGAAAGCGAACCTTTGGACTTCATTTCATAGATTCACGCTGATGAAGTCGTTACACAGAAATGCACGTGTTTGCGGTTTGAGGTGGCCACTGCGTAAATACTTATATACATATTTGTGTTATTGGTATTTTATTTACTTTTCACTTTTATCGAGGTGTACAACTTTTGGACACAGTTTATTCTCGTTTACATTAGTTTTATATGGTTTTAACAACGAAATCTAGTATAAATTTGAAACATTAATTTAAATTATAAAAACTCAGTTTTGTATCAAATATCCACTACCATTTTTGAGAGCAGAGTGTTTTGGGGTGTCCAGTTAACGAACGATTGATGATCAGGTTATATCCGGCTCGAATGACTAATGATGAGGTATGTTCGGCTCGTGGTACCAAATGTTTGCAATGACTCCGGTTTTTGGCGGTGACGTTTCAACCCCGGTTACTAGAATCAGAATGCCAATTATTATTCTCATGCTGATTTCCTTTTCTTCTTGGCATCTGGCTGTTATGCTTACTTCACCAAGCAAAGGTTGCAAGGCTGTATACACTTTACTTTTTAAATCTTCGTCGACTGTTTGTTAAATGAATAAATGTACTTTTATCCAAATATATTTATTTTTATATTTAGTTTTGGATCAACAACGACTTATACTAATATAAAGTGCTGTTGAGACTGGTGTCCCTTGTTAAAGTATGATTCTTATGTTAATGTTTAATGTAAGACTGTGTGTCTTGATGTTAATGTACGACTGTTCTGTTCTGTTGTTGAGATGATACTGTGTTAAAAGTAAATTAAAATATACCACTATCTCCACAAATTATTTTATAATTAAATATGCGTATTTGTTAACGTCATAATGTGGAAATTTTTGAAAAGATAAATTAGTCGAAACGGTAAAAATTTATCTTACGGGCAACAATACCAAAGTCTACGATATGGTCCTAAAAATCTAATCTAAACTAATAAATAAATACATAATAAAATATCATCACCGGACGCATCAGGCCGAAATTACGATGGACCATATAAATAGTCTATAACATCGCTAAGTACAACACGCAGTTATTGATTCGGTTAACTGCACATCTGTTTTTTGTCGTTGAATTGTGACGCAAGTACTTAATATTACAGTGAAATTATTTTCTTCATGGGCGTAGACAGAAGCGTGAGGAGTTTTTATAATTTATTTTATTTATTAATTTATATTTCGTAAGATAAATAAAGTACGGTGAATTAGTTTCCTATTTTCATTGTTTAACTGTTAATTATATAATTACATACTTCGTAATTTTTGTAATAGATCCTGTTTAATATCGTTTCACCGAATCTACTTCTCCCAATTATTTTGACGTAAGTGAATTTCGTTAAGTTTTACGCATACATTTTCAATTTTTATTTATTTAGATCTACAGAGATCTAGAACATTGTTTAAGTTACTTTTTCAGATATGACATGGAACAACGTCCAGAATGGCATCGGGAAGCAATGGCGAGTTGGGTTAAGGGTTATACTGATTGTATGTCCATTGCCAGTGATTCCGAAATTTATTGCAAAGCCTGTAAAATGTCGTTAAAAAATCCCAAAAAATCGCATGTAAAATGTCACTTAGCATCACAAACACATACACAGAAATTAAACCAGTTGGAATCTGACAATTTTAACGAAGAACTCTATGAAACTTTAATGGCGGCAAATATTCCATTATATTCCAATAAACTTAACAATCTCACTTTAAAAATATTTCTCCAAAAATATATTGGTCGATATGTTATTGATGAATCCACTTTACACAAATATTATGTTTCTAAGTGGTACGCTAAAGCAGTAGATCGCATTAGAAGCCATCTTTCAAATCAGTACTTTTGGATAAGTGCCGACGAAACTGTCGATATATTAGGACGCATACAACTATTCCATATAACGCATATGCAATAGCAACGAAAGTTATAAATACAGTTGACGCGTAAACAGTATCTAAAACTATTTACGAGAATATGCACCAAATGCTTCATTCGGACGACAGGTACAAAGAAAAAATACTTCTATTTGTAGTGACAGTACTGCATATATGTTAAAAACAGGCAGACTATTAAAGGAAACATATTCTAGTATGTTGCGTATTATTTGTGTAGCACATGCTCTCCACAGAATCTGTGAATATATCAGAGACAGCTTTCCGGAAATACTTCCATCTATGTCACTACCTTCCTCTCCAGTAATAACTAGATGGGGAACACGGTCGGAAGCTACTAGATTTTATGCAGAAAATTTAGATACTTTAAAAAATTTCGTTACATGTTTAAATGACGATGTTGGAAGTATTTCTGAGGGCAAGGAACTAATACAAATTCCAAAATTTAAAAAATCAGTTACTTTCTTTAGGAATGTTTTGGAAATTTTCCAAAACTAATCACTTATTTTGAAAATCAAAATCTCAAATTAAAGGATGTTTTAACAACATTTGAAGTGGCTATTAATAATTTGAAAAATACTCCAAGTGACCGGAAATCCAGATTTAATAACACTGCGGCAATTGTGTATGGTGACAATGCCTCAAAATCTAACTGCTAAATACGCTGAAATAAAAGAATATTTCCAGTATGCCCCTATAACTAGTTGCGATGTAGAAAGGACGTTTTCTATTTACAAGGATGTATTTTATTCAAGGAGAACAAATTTTACAGAAAAGAACTTTAAGAAAGTATTTATAGTTAGTATTAATACTCCTTTACTCAACTTGAACCACAAAATAAATAAATAAAAATATATCTCGTATTTTATAGATCAACACCCGTTTGTTTTCCAATTATATAAATAAATATCTGTAACTGTACACATGGACAATACACCTCGTATTTTCAGCATTTACTTCTGCTTAAGACACGTGTTTCTGTCATTTACTATTAGGCGTCATCAGTTAAGCTAGTGAAGTAATTAAAGCTTAAATCGCCTATAAGGAATAGCAAATTGTGTCCTATCAGGTAGCACCATATAATATAGTGACATCTGACAGACGAAAGAGACTATGCCGAAAATGGCAACGCTTCCCTTGACCGGATATGCCGGTACATAAGGGAAGAAAATACGTATATAGGTGTAAGTCCATTAACACGATGCCAGATGGCTTAACTAGCTTATGCTTATGCTAGCAGATGGCTTCACTAGCTTAACTGATGACGCCTAATAGTAAATGGCAGAAACACGTGTCTTAAGCAGAAGTAAATGCTGAAAATACGAGGTGTATTGTCCATGTGTACAGTTACAGATATGTATATTGCATGTCTGTTTCATTTGTAACAAATGCGTAATACGTGCTTAACGTATTGATATACTTAAACCTTTTTTGTATATATAAATAAAGTTAAAAACTCTTTAAAAACACAAATTTTCAATAGTACGCCGGTGGGCAATGAGTCATCGGCCTCTCGTATCCGGTCCCTAATCATAACCTAGAACTTTATCTTTGTTTAATTTTGTGTAAATTGCATTATTTAATCATATTCAAACATTAATAAACATCAATTTCAAAATGTAACTTTTAAAATTATTCGAAAAAGTTTTGTTCTAAATTCGAATCCGGATTTAAATTCAAATTATCATCATTAATGCTACAATAAACATCAACATCTCTGCAATACCACTGAACCCTGAAATCATTAGCTCGAACATAATTACACCCTATCCAAAGAATATTACCTAGTTCACTATTCGAAGCAATAATTCCGGAAGCCAAAGAAAAGGCATCCGAACTTCGAAACGGCTTATCCCCGGACGAACGGTAGTTCCTAACCGAAGAGGAAGTCTGATCGTTAAATTCGTTGTTGGTACCCACAATGACGACACTAATCAGACGTGCTGCCACAAAGAAGGCAACTTTATAGTAGTTCGCTTCCATTGTCCCGTTGTATATACTAGTGCTGCCCTGGTTGTGAACAGACCCCATACGTCACTCTACCGTGTAGAGAGGGGCCAAGAGGTTACCTTTTCAAAATGACTTCATTCTTTTACGTCCCTTGTCCTGAGGGAAGGTCTCAGGTCTTCGCCCGGGGAGTTCTTTTTGCTCTTTCTTTTTGCTATCGTCATCGATAATACTCTAAGAATCGGAATCTGGATAATTTCGACATATCGACAGCCATTGTCAACACTGAATGCTTATTTCACAGCGGGCACTCGTTTCGGACATAGAAACTGTTATAAACGAAGATGGAATTTTCGAGATCGGTTAGGATATGTTATATACACTGTGTTGAGGATACATTTAATATCCTTTTGTAATATTTAAATTTCAAAAAAATTTTTATTGTTAAATATAAGTTAATCTTGGATATAGAATTCGAACATTTCCAATTTTATAAATATTCAATGTGCATTTCCAAGTTCAGGCCCACTGTTTTATTACTTAGCGTTATTAGTAATCGGCATCTTTTATATTTGCAAATTTATTTATTGCTTTATACATTAGATCGTTGTTTTATTACTTAGGGTTGTTTGTGAACAATTTCTAGATGAGGTTTAATCTGGATTCTTAGGATATTCTTAAGATCACGTTCCTAAATATGTATAATAAATTCTCTTAATTCTCTCAGTTCCACTCTGTTAGTCTTGTGTCCTCGATGAAAGCCACTATCTTCTTCAGGGGAAGTTTGAGTACACTTGTAGGATCCAATAGATCTTTTCCAAAATGTTTCTGCCTGAGTCCTTCAGAATGAAGGCCAGTTTCTTCCAGTTTTTCACATCTCCTACACCAGGGCTTGCTAATCAAGCCCATGCTGTACATATTGCTGTGTACTGTAGTAATTTGCTGAAAATGGTCCACAATGCACCACAATGAATCCGGGACGCCTTTTGGAGAGTTTATTTCTTTTAATAGAGTCCTCTAAAGTCTCAGGTTCATTTACGAACGTGGACAGAAAAACAAAATACACGTATTAAAACAAGCACTTTGCTACAAAAATTTATTAAAAAAGAAAAAAGAAAAAAAATCTTAATCAAATATTAAGATAGCTAATTGCATGAATAACAAAAAGCAGGAGGGAAAAAGATTGCGAGATAAGTAACACGCTCGCAATGAAAACCCTCCAATTAAACGCGAACAAAATTAAACTAATTAAATAGTATGGAAAACTTTTAATTTCAATTGTTTACTAAATACCAAAACACTAACGTCAAACAGATTACAAACTGTTATCACGCGTGTCTAAGACCAGGTCATGCGCACATAAACATGAATATAACTTTCCCTCCAACCTGATTTCAAAAAAATATCTGATACGTGAATAAAGAAAAAATCCCTCATAAGAAATGTGAAAATTTTCCTTGCTATTCAAACAATAATTAAACACATCAAGCTTAAATATACTCAATAATAAATATCACACTAACAATCAATCAAATATAATCATTGCATTGAAATATCAAATCCTTAAAATTACTTACGTTTTTAAAATCATAAAAACTATATTTGAAACACACATGGCAGATAAGGATAAAATTAAACAAAATTAACGAGTCAAAACCCTCGTTAATGTTTCCGTATTGAATTCAAATCACCAAACAACCAATTAATAACAATAAACGTGATTTTAATCAAAAACTATAGTTAATTAACTATTTCTTTAAACTCAACTATATCTACCGATATTCAATGTGTGTCTGAAGATTACACCCCTCAAACCCTCTTAATCGAAGCACAATATGTGACAACATGTCGAACTATCACAATAATCTACGTCACAGAAATATACAGATATGATCAAAAGAATCGGTCCAAACATTAAAATAACATAATTTTCAAAATATATAAAAATATCCTGCAAAATAAATGTACATAAATAATATATATTATTCAAAATTATCTTCTTTTTCTTCGGGGAAAAGTCCATTGCAATATGTTTCCTTAAAGAAGAAGGTTTATCACCTTGATTCAGACAATCAAATTCAGTAACACAGCTGCCGCAAACCTTATGATGAGCATTGGTATCTGCACCGATAATCAATTCCAGATTGTTCTTATTGGTATATGCCACCGAGGTTTCAAGATCAGGCTCTGGTAGCTCTGGAGAGTCAATGGGTAGATATAGAGACGTAATTGTTGTCTCCGATATCCCCCCATCGACACTCAGTCTGATTCTGCCGACCGTCATGTCCCCACTGCATAGCCCCATGATAGGGATTACATGCTGGTCGGCTCTGAAGCAAAAACAAGCTCTAATTTTAATGTCTGGGGCAGCAACCAAGAGCTCCCTTCCTCTAATCTGTAGTCATTCCACCTTATTTCTACTTATTCATGACTCTTGGATGAGGAGGATATCTTCAGCCAGTGTCCTGTGCAAAGTGTCACTGTGGCTGTTTTCTTATGTTGAAGATTTATCTGGAGAATCTTCAACATATTTCAACCCTCAGAGGTTGATGCCTGTCGTTCTCCTAGAGTACTCTCATCTTGAATCACCGGTTTCTGGACTTTTTATGTTACGAGAGTTACAAAGCTAGCCCTCTGAAAACGGTAGCAAGGTCTCCTATCAGTCCTCACCAATGTCTGCTTAGACTCCTTGTCAATCCAAAAGCCTTCATGTAGGCTCTTTTCGGAGACTTGGAACTGACGACAATCCATCGGTCCAATTTAAGACCTGGATTTTGTCTCTCGAGTGCTTTCAAGCCCACTGTCAGATCCCCTTTTTCAGTCTCTGGCAGAAACGCTAAAACACGTAGCTGTTTTGGCAACTCCTCGCTCTTCACGTGTTTCCAAGCAGCTTCCTTTTCCAATTAATCTCTTGTAGTGTTATACGAGTCTTCATCTGCATAGATGACTTAATAGTAGCCGGCCATAAGCCGGGAGGATTCAAACTAGGGTGGTATTAATGACGTTATTTTCGTCGGGTGTTAAAGCATCGTGCAATGGCCAGTCAGTTTATGTCCAATGAAAATCTCCAACTCGACCCGCAAGCAAAGGAAGCAGGGATATTTTACACGACCTACCTGCTGGCCTAACATTATGATTAGTATTTTGAAGTAGCCACAAACCATCCAGCAATGTTCTTGATATTTTATTTTCTCGAGAATCATTGCCAAATCGTTACAGTTTTCTTCCAAATGCACCGAGTCTCATACAGGAAGGATGCAAATTTATTACCATTATGCAGCAAGGCTGCTTCGAGGCTTGGTTTTGACGAATCAAGGAATAGGCGCCATTCAGATGAGTAAAATTCTATTTCAAAACACTTCATTAGTCCCAATATCACTACAAAAAACGTGAATTCCCTTTTTGGAGGAAAATTTACTGAATTCTCTCTCTCGTTGCCTGTACCACGAAAATGAGGTTCTGAGTAACAGCAGGATTTTATTTTTAGTCTTGACCCCACAAATTCGGCAGCAGTTTTGGTAAAGCCTAAAGCTCTAATCAGGTCATTGAGTTTGCTCTGAGGAAAAAGTTCGGAATGAAAGTAAGAAGTCACACTTGCATGGGATTTCTAAAAATTAAGCTACTTGGAACTACAAACACAAATTTTGCAAGAAAACCTGACGAAATGACATTTTTCCAGTATTTTTTCCTGGTTTTAATGAGTAAAAATCTATAAGAAACAGTATAAAAATTCTTTGTAGTTTTTTGGTTGCAGCCCTGTCTTATTGCTTAGTTTTATTCCTAATTCAACACTGTAGAAAAGAAATCGAAGGATGCCTTCTTCAATTTCACAAATACCATCTTCTATAATATTCAAAGTTAAGACGCTGTATATCACTTAAATTATAATCCTTAGAGCTCGAGAATCATTTGATGAAAGCCTGTACCGTCTTAATAGGAAAGCTTTACCACTTAGCTTCTGACGTTATGAATTCCCTCTGTCTATACATATATCTGTGTTTATAGTACACAAGTATCTACATGTAAATTCGGTGTAAATGGTTGGTTTTCGGGGTTGCTGTGGAATAGGGGAGTTCTAAAGGACTAGGGCGCTTTCAATAAATTCGTCCGTGTTTACTTTCCTGGCGGTAATTGGATGAGAGAAGCCTGCCAAATAAGTAACAGCTCCTTCGATGGCAGCGTTATTAAATATACAGAGTGCTGCCGAATATAGGCGACATTTTTTTATATACCGGATGTAAAAAAAAATAAGCAGTTCACTGAAAAATGGTCAGATTTAAAATTTAATTTAGTCCCTCCTCCCCCTCCATGTAGGTGGGGCGGGTGTAATTTTAAAATCTTAAATCTTAAACAGGAATATTTCATTACAGATTCAAATTCTTCTGGAAAAAAGTACGAAGAATTTGTCTGAAACATTTTTTTCAATTCATAAATGATGGTGCTGTAATCTATGAAATTCCTTTTTTTTTCAATTTCTCTCATTGAGAACATATTGCTATGGACTTTTCCCCATTTTGAAAAACATTATTTTTGATTGAACTAATTTTTTTGATGCCAGTGTATAGTTTATAATTTATGAATACTGATTTTATGTTGAACTGATATTTTTTGATTTGTGTGGTGGCACGCCGGATTTAATATCCGCTTCAGACACTTATTGTTATCTGAGTTAGAAGGTAGTGTTTAGAAGATAAATTCTTTATCTTAGTTATTTAACTTCGTGATTTGATTTAATTAGTTTTTGGTGCTTGATTTCATACCGTTTTATTTACGAGTGTGTAGAACTTGTAATTGTTTAGTTAGGCTTTCTAATTCAGGTGTCTCGAAGAGGAAAAAAAATATATATTTTTTTATACTACGTAAGTAAAGTATATTATTCTTATTATCATTATTATTATTTCCTGTATGTATTGATTTGTATTTTACCATTGTGGTAATTTTGATATATTTTATCTTAGATATATGAATGACAAAGAACGTTTTTAAAATTTCAATATAAAAAATTTTCTATAACTTTTGTTCGTTGGTTTTTCAAGGGCAGAGTTTTTGTTACATGTTAATGCGCATGTGTTAGAGATTTGCTTCGGTTTGTCAATTCTGGTTGTTTACCTTTTGAAGTTATTTATTTGGGGTGAAATTTTGAATCCATCTTTGCAATTTATTAGATTTAATTTAGTTCGGGAGTAATCAGAGGACGTTTGGATTTGTTTTGTTGTCAATATCAACAAATTCTTTTACCTCTAAGTGTAAGTTTGAATTACACAATTCTTTATACTTTATAAAGAATTTTTTCTTTTTTCTTTTTTTTTAAATAAAAGATTCATTTGAGTAAATTGTGCATATCATTTTGTTTACCTTTCGACTTGTGTGATTTACAGTAACTTCAGTAAAACTAACAATATTCACAAATAAATTTTGTGTGGCGCCTGATTGTGGTATTAACTCTATTATTTTTCCACGTTTTCCTTTGGAAACCCGGAGGGGAAAGCAGTCCCATTTAAAGAAAGTAACCGACTGAGTATCTAAGCTTTTATAAAAGACATTTTTCGACACCGAATACTGCAGCGAAAGCAGGTTTCCGTCAATAGTGAGAGAAAATCTTATAGCGTTAACTTTCGTCCCTAGTGACGAAAGTTACCTACTAATTTCACCTGCATCTAGTTTCCTGTTGTCCCTGTATCGTGTCTTTTTTAAATAGCGCCAGTTTGTGCGGTTCATAGCTTTATCATGATTTCTGATTCAGAAAGTGATTTAGGTATTCCAAATACTTCAACCAGAAATAGTAAATCAAGCTGAGAAGACCTTTGCGGGCTTATTACCAGAAAAATCGAGAAAGAGGTATGAAGAAGTCTATGTAAAATTCAGCAGATAGCATTGGAAAATTGTGCTGCTTCCAAATTTTGCGAAATTGTGGGAAAATTTGAAGTCATCGACCTTATTGTCAACATATTCTACACATTGGTTGTGAATTGTGAATAAGCATCTTCTAATATCACAATTCATAGCAATATGCATACGATTTTTCAATACGCGTGGAATAAAAAACCGTTTTCTTTGTAAATAATCAAAATTAGTCTTAGGAAAACTTAATTCTTTTACAAATTTCGAATAACTGGGAAAGTGTCTCCTGTAGAAATGTAATTTGCTGGTGAATATTGTGTAAAGAATGACGAAAGTAACATTTTTTAAGCGAGATAACAATTTATCAAACTCGGTTACGCCTCGTTTGGTAATGTTCGCGGGTTTAAAAAAAATGATTTCGACGAGTTGAACGCTATACTTTTTCTACGACTTCGCCTCTGGCATTGAACAAATTAAAAAAATTATGTTAATGAATACTTTATTTTCAGTTACAAATTACAAAACATAGATCATATTTAGTTAATTATGATTTCAATATTGATACATAGAATATGTAGACAATAAGGTCGATGACTTCAAATTTTCCCATAATTTCGCAAAATTTGCAAGCAGCACAATTTTCCAATATGAATTTACGCTATCTGCCCTTTATTCAATGAATTTTACATAGACTTCTTCAAACCTCTTTCTCGATTTTTCTGGTAATAAGCCCGCAAAGGTCTTCTCAGCTTGATTTACTATTTCTGGTTGAAGTATTTGGAATACCTAAATAACTTTCTGAATCAGAAATCATGATAAAGCTATGAACCGCACAAACTGACGTCATTTAAAAAAGACACGATACAGGGACAACAGGCAACTAGACGCAAGTGAAATTAGTAGGTAACTTTCGCCACTAGGGACGAAAGTTAACACTATACGATTTTCTCTCACTATTGACGGAAACCTGCTTTCGCTGCAGTATTCGGTGACGAAAAATGTCTTTTTATAAAAGGTCGTAGAAAAAAAATATTTTTAGCGTAATCCAGCAACGACGTGTACGTAGGACCGTCTTGGGGTGCTTGACTAACCTTTGATTACCTTCATTAATTGAGCGTCTCACTTATCAGGGTGCTTCATTTATGTAAGTCCCTTCGCCATTCACTTATCAGAGTGCTAGATTTCTCCTCGCCTCATCATCTTCCAATTAAAGTAAGCGTTCAAAAGTATGGCTTTTGGCTAAATAACAATAATAACTTTATTATCAACCGCTATATACATGCACAATAAATTTTGAAAAATTTAAATCATTAGAAAGTTAGAAAAATAATGTAACCATCCTCAGAAGGCTTAAACTAAAAGTTTTCCGTAACATATTCTTTTACAAGGATCTTAAATCTACTCAAACTACCACTGGATTTCATGTGCGTAGGAAAACTATTAAAGAGTTTCAGTCCGTTCGCAAACAAATTCTTGGTCGTTTGCACCTTATTACAATTTTCAATACAGAAATCGTTGGTATTTCTGGTTCCATAGTTGTGAATTTGATCGACCGTTGTTAATTTACCACTAAGTAAGGAGACATTATTAAATTTTAATGTTATAGATGAAAACTATTGTCTTATATACTATGTATTGTTTTACACTAAATAAATTTAAAGTTTCTAGCATTAGATTAGTTGTGGTACATCTATTACATTTTAATACTATTTTCAAAGTGTTATTCTGTAGTTTTTGGAGTTGCAGCATCTCATTCCTATTTATACGAAATAAAATGTGAGAGCAAAATCAAAATGTGGTGCTATTAAAGACTTAAACAACAACAGCCATACAGTGACAAATTATGACTTAATCTATTAAAAAATATATCTATTTAGAAATTTTACGTTTATTGAACGTGAGTTTTGAAATCTAAATTAGTATTCAATATACAAATAGAGTCCATATACAAATTTATTGTACTGGTACACTTAGGTACCATGTCCAAAAAGTAACAAAGAACAAATTAAATTCACATACAATGAAGCCGAATCGAGAAATGCACAACATAAGTATTTTTGTTTGAGAATAACAGTAATTATTGTATTTATTAAGTTAACCTTTTATTTATAGGCCATTTGATATTGATATTTAATAAGAAATACAAGTACAAGTTTTGCCAGCAATCTTTTGTAATTATTTGTAGAGAAATGTCGCACTGTATAGTAAAATTTTAACCTGAATTTAGCCATAATGATGTTGTATGATATATGTAAAAATGCATCAACATGAATACGTATTTACAAGTAACACATATTATTTTCTTTTTAAAAATTTTCTTTAAAATAAATAATTTCTATATTAACTTTTCTATATTTCAATAATCAATTTTATTAAAAACTATTTCAAATATTTATAACCGTTCGCAGCTATGTTCATGGCGTACAGGCAAATATCAAAGAAAAAAAGACGATTGCGATGAAAATCCTTGCATCGGGGGTTACACGACAATCGCCAGGGCGAGAAGACGCGTTCGTGGACCCAACGAAATTGAAAATTAAAATTGTGCGGAAGTATTCGTTGTGCGATAATTAAATTAGTGTAAAAAAATCTATATAATATATCTACGCATTTTAAAAGTCTCTGTGTCACTGTATCTCTTATTGGAGTCGAGATATTTTAAGTTAAAATCAAATTGACTACCGACGCCGAACAAAGGTACAAAGAAAAATTATATCACTGCATAACATCTACGACATCGGAGAAAAGGTGCCGAGATATCATAGAAATATTGTTCCGAGGCTAAATTCTTCCAAAGACATTCATCTCGGTAGGAAAATTTGACCGTTTGCAGTTTTGAAGGGAAACAGTCGACCAGTTCCCGGAAATTTATAGCTGTTCCCGCGCGATTTGCAAACCACCAACGAGGAGGCTGCTATCAAAACTAATAGAATTGCAGCGTGGGAAGAAAAAAGCGCCAATCAATTTTTTTTTGTCAGGTATTTAAAAAAGGAAATATAAAATTGAATTTTAAACCTGCTCGAAATAAAATAACTTTTAATTTACAAAAAATAGAGAATACTAAAGTTATAAGTGTTAAATTAGTATATTGCTCAATATTTCTATAACGATCAAACGTCTACACATATACTGTATGACATGGAAACTGCAACACCAAGAAGGGGTGCGAATTTTTTGACCAAACTTGGTAGAAACGTATAACTATTCAAAGGCAATAATTGATTAAAATTTCAAAGAAAAAAAACAAAAGACTAACACAATTTAACATAATTTTTATTAATAATGTGTCGAGCCGCCCCTATTAGTTACACACTCCCTCACTCTTCGTGGCATTGATTCGACTAGGTGGTCGATATCCTCTTGGGGTATGGAGTCACCAAGCAACCTGTAATTCATGCCGGAGAGCTATTAGTGTCTGCGGGGGATTGGCTAAATTCATAAGTTTTCGTCCCATAATGTCCCACACATGTTCTATTGGCGAGAGGTCGGGGGATTTGGGTGGCCATGGCAAGATATTGACATGAGCCTCTTCGAAGCTATTTATAGAAATTCTCGCTACGTGGGGAGGGGCATTATCCTGCTGGAAAAGTCGGTCTTCGAGCATTTGAAGATACGGAAGAATATGGGGTTCTACCACCTCATCAATGTAACGTTGGGCGTTCATGGTGGCTTGGATGAACACCAACTGAGACCTACTCCCATATGCTATAGCACCCCATACCAGAACACCCACTGCTCGATGCACATGCCTTTCAACGGAAAACTGAATATCACTACGTTCCCCACGTCTTCGTCTGACCCTCATACGGTCATCATGCATCCTTAGACAAAATCGAGATTCATCACTAAACACCACCTTATGCCACTCCATGATCCAATGCATTCGCAATCTACACCACTCAAAACGTTGCTGTCGGTGTTGAGCCGTAAGTGGTAACACAAGATGTGGACGAAAAGATTGTAAGCCGAAACCGCTAATTCGGCGATAAACGGTTCAAAGGGCTACTGACCTTGATTACCTAACCACACGTCAGCAATTGATCTGGTACTGGAGAACCTGTCTCTTAGTGCCATTAGGCGAAGGCGGCGGTCCTGTATCCCATTAGTTCTTCTTCGGCCTCCGGTTCCTCTTCGGCGTCTTTCCTTACCCTCCCTAGTCCATTATTGATAACAGCGCATAATGGTGGATTGGTTCCGGTTAAGGCGATTTGCAATTTCCCTGTATGAAAAACCACCTTCTCGCAAACCAACAATTCGACCTCTATCGAATTCGCTTAATTGGCGATAATTTCCACGTTGCCGCACTCTAGGCATAATAAAACTCTCTAAACATGTTAAACAAAGGTATAATAAGACAAAACCGTTGAAATAAATTTGAAACAAACAATAAATACACCACACATTAATGTCAGCGAAAACTGAATGAAGTGTCAGAATTGCCATGACCACTTAATATAACGCAACAAAATTTTAATCAATTATTACGTTTGACTAGTTATACGTTTCTACCAAGTTTGGTCAAAAAATTCGCACCACTTCTTGGTGTTGCAGTTTCCATGTCATTGAGCATACGACGTGTTGACATAACCTCAGTACTCACTTTTGACATAAGTTATTTGTGCGTATGTTAATGCATTTACCTCGATATATCACTAAAAAATAATGTATAATATTTCTTCATATTTAAGGTAATCATTTACCTATTACTTGTAAATTGTTTATTTTTTCATATGTGTGCATTTAGTTGTTTGTTGTGGATACTGACTTTTATTAAAGTTTAATTTAATTTACCAGCGTTTTGTTTGATTTTTACTTGAACAACACTCTGTTTGAAACCAACTAAGCAAAATAAATACCTTGTTCAGTACACCTGAGACGTCATAAAAAAACTGGTAAGTACAAAGTAGGAATAAGACTGTATTTGACGTACGACACTATAACCCGCCTGTAGAAGACAGAGCACTCTCATATTAGTCCGGAGCACTAAAACAAAATATTATTTTATACACGAACACTGGTTTATATTAATTTCAAGAACCCTAGAACGTTTAATTATCAACTAATTATTTTGATAGCGCTGTTTGTTTAAAATTTAAACGCCAAATATTCACGTCTCGTATATTTTCCCTATTTTATTTTTATTATTATCTAATTAGTAGTATTATCATTTGTAACCGGGTTTTTTACTTAAATTCAGTGCCATATTATTCTCACATACTCATCTATACAGTTTATTTAATTGGATAATCAGGCTATCCACCATCTCCTCAATATCATCACCAACTGTATAGATCATGGTAGCATCCGCAAACATATAAATTTCGCTACTATCAACCACTTTGATTATATCATTAATGTATAGAATAAACAATAGTGGACCTAACACTGTTTCGTGGGGCACTCCGTATTTTGTAGTAATATTATCAGACATCAGACTTCAATGCACTTATTTATCTGCATTTCAAATGAGTGCAGATAATTGAGCAGTGTATCTTGAATCTCCACTCAATGATACAGAACAATATTTTCAGTAATATCTTTCTTATATTAAAGTAACATTGAAATTTTGTAAAATTTAATGCGTTTTCTGAAAAAACTATTTAAGAAAATATCTCAAAATCCTGACGTGATGGACCAAATTTTAAATCAGATTCCGGATCAGCATGATAAAGATATAAACTACACGTATTGGTGTATAAGAAAACCAAATTACGTAGACAGTGTTGTCAGGGCGATTCATATTTTCGAAAAGCGCAATAAATGTGAAGTACAATTTCCTTAGTAACACTATTGTTTGTTTTACTAAATTCTCCCTTTGTATAAATTATTAATTACTTTATGGAAAGCAGTACATCTTCCTGAAAAGCATCTAAACCGTACTAACAGAAGCGCATCGTTTTATTAAAGTGTCCAGATACAAAACAACATTCCAGCGTCGATACGGGCGACGACTACGTTGCCTAGCGTCTAAATATGAATTTCCGATGAATATGCATGTAGTTTAAGCACGTCTTTAGGGAAATTTCCAACGTTCATTCGAGATACACATGCGTCTGAGATCCCAGGGCGTACACTCACTACTCACTATTATTACTTGGTTGCCAGGATTCGACGGTATTTATTCGGGTTTAGATGCGTCCTGCGGCACCGGGATGATAATAAAAAGGACACCTGTAACAAACGAGTATACAAACTGTAGTACCTGAATTACTCCAGATGCGAACAGCGTAATTAAAGGTGCTGGAATGTCTAAGTGTAAAATATATTTTTGTTTAGGCTAACGTTTATTTGCACGCATTTGAATGCCTTTGCTATCATTAATGTTAGGTGCAGTACTTTATTACAGCGATAGTGTATAATAAAACAGTTGGTTAGTCTAAATACAGTTTAATTTTAGGTGGTAGACAAGGGACGTTTAATTTTATGAAACGGGGATTAAGCTTTTGGAATGGACATTATAACATAGATGTGTTAGATCACAAGAGATGATCAATACGCGACGGGGAATTGGTTTAAAAAAATATTAACAGGCAGAGAAAATATCTTATTAGTTTGAACACGACTTGGAAATAGCCCTTGGCAATACCTTGATATATTCGGAAAAAAAAATTGTATTGCTTCTGTTGAAGTTACATTTAATAACCTTTTGTAATATGTATTTCAATAACGTATATATTTAAAATAATCTTAGATGCTTCGGCACATAATGCCTTTTTCAAAGAAATTTAAAATACAAATCATTAATATTTTAAATTTCTTTGAAAAAGGCATTATGTGCCGCAACATATAAGATTATTTTAAAGATATATATATATATATATATATATATAATTGAAAAGAAATGATCGACCGTGATATATTATCAAAAATTATTTAAATTCGGGTAAGCGGTCAATTAAAAAACTCCTTTATTAAATTACCCTATATTTCGCAACACTTTGTCGCTTCTTCTGGGGTAACTACAAGATTAATGAGAAAAATAACAAAAAATAAATAAGAGTATAAAACAGTACTAAAAATACTTACAAAATGTAGAGTTAAAAAATAATAAAATTGACGTACAAAATAAAAATGATTAGATATAAAAAATAAAGTAACTATAGAAACAAGCCTTAAGAACTTTTAAAAAACATATATGAAAAGTTAAAACATGAAAAATAAAAAATATAATGCAATATAAATTAAAACAGTATATGGACCAAATAACAAAACGATTTAAGATCGTCAACTAACAGGTCAAACCCAGTATATTAAAATAAATTATACTAAGACCATTAGTATCAGATCTATAATTTATGATATTTGTCTCCCTGTTGACCATCGTGACCATACTTTCAATTTTGTTGACGTTAAAATCTTAAACGTTGAAAATAACCATAAAAAAAGAACCTTTTTAGAAATGGTCCACATCAACAGGGAGACAAATATCATAAATTATAGATCTGATACTAATAATATGTGTCTCTGTTAATGTGGACCATTTCTAAAAAGGTTCTTTTTTTAAGGTTATTTTCAACGTCTAAGATCTTAACGTCAACAAAATTGAAAGTATGGTCATGATCAAGTGCATGGTCCACCAATGCACAAGATCTCTTTCCAATACGGACATCACTTTTATGCTGAGTGATGCGCTGTTTTAGCCACTGTGATGTCTGACCTATATAAACGCCACAACAATCCGAACATGCTAATCTGTAGACAACATGACTATTTAAAAAGAAAGGTGTTATGTCTTTGATCTTACTATACAACTTCTTCAAGGTATAGGTGTTGTATCTAGCTATTTTAATGTTAGTAAATTGTTTAAAATGTGATACAATTGTATGAGTAAGACCACCAATGTACGGGATTTTTTTGCAAACCACACTGTCTGCAGGAATGCCCTCAGTAGGGCCATCATAAAAGTTTGAGCTATATATCAATTTATTAAGTATGTGCTTAGGATAGCCATTGTTGACGAAGAAGTTGAAAAGTTCTTTAAGATTGTCATTAAGAAAGGTTTCATGACAAATATGTGCTATTCGGTTTCTCATACCTATAATGGTTAGAACAAAACGTTATCAACGTGTCATTGGACTTCCACCCCATTTTCTTCAAAAGATATATTGATGATATCATAACATGTATTCCGACTAATAAAATAAAGTATCTTTTAAATAAATTCAACAATTTTCACAACAAATTAAAATTCACTATTGAAGAAGAAATTAATAACAGTATTAATTTTCTTTATATTTCTTTAAGCTATGCTAGACAGGGTACTATTTATACAAATTTGTATAATAAACCCACAGCTTCTTTGCGATATATGAATTACCACTCAAATGCTCCTAGAGTATTCAATAAAATGATTATAAATAATCTGACTGATAGAGCAGTAAAACTATACATACTCAATACAGAAAATATAACATCAAGAAAATTAAAACAATCTTAACCGATAATAATTATCCACCACAACTTATGGACCATACAATTAACAAAAAAAAAAACAAAATATACAATTCTGCAGACACCAATAACAATTTAAACAATGACACAACATATATCACGATTTCACATGTTCCACAACTATTAGAAAAAATTAAATACACTTTAAAAAAATATGATATAGCTACAACTTAGTAATAAAAACTTAAACCTAAAATAGAAAAAAATCGAGAAACACATGTCATCTATAAAATACCATGTCGCGATTGCGATAGTTATTACACAGGCCACACAGGTTACAATTCTGCAGACACCAATAACAATTTAAACAATGACACAACATATATCACGATTTCACATGTTCCACAACTATTAGAAAAAATTAAATACACTTTAAAAAAATATGATATAGCTACAACTTAGTAATAAAAACTTAAACCTAAAATAGAAAAAAATCGAGAAACACATGTCATCTATAAAATACCATGTCGCGATTGCGATAGTTATTACACAGGCCAAACTGAACAATATTTATACAAAAGAATACAAGCCCACAAATACTCTAAAACAGACAAAACTGCTTTATCTATACACAAACTACAACGCGATCACCATTTCGATTTTGAAAACAAACAGATAATTGATAAAGAACAACACACAATGAAAAGGGAAATTAAAGAAATGATTAGTATTAAACAGGAAAAAAATTCAATTAACAACAGAAGTGATATAAAAGATTTAAGCAGTATATACTATAACTTAATTATGTAACGATCTGCAATTTAGCATCATAATATATGTTGCTGTTATGTAATTATATATCTTAAGTTATTTAAATATCTATACATTTGCTTATCATGCTGACAGTTTCGCGTTTTGATTCCTGTCTGGTTGTCCGAGTAGGTTTTCGTTTAAGGCGAATGCCGACAGCTTTACATCTTAAGACGCTCCACGGGCGCATACATAATAATAACTCATGTCTTGCGTTTCCCTGTTTTTGTTGTTTATCTATTTTAGAATACTAAAGCATGATTTATTATTATTCAATTGGAATGTGTCTTTGAATAATTTTATCCATAGTAACCCAAATGTATGACATTAATATACTGTCATTTATATTTTATATTCCTTGATAAAGGCATCATTTGCCGAAACATGTAGGGTTGTTTTAAATATATATATTTTGAAATAAGACCAGACCATAAATCGCCAACAAATTGAATTCACCATATATATATATATATATATATATATATATATATATATATATATATATATATATAATATAACTTCTAAACTTTGTAATTAAAATATTAATTACATGTGTGCTAAATATAGCAAACGAAATGGAGACAAATCGAAACAACTTTGTGTATCCGTATACAGTTATTTCGATTTGTCTTGTTGTTGATGGTGAATGTAATAACTTTCTCGAGTATTAAGAAATTTCTTTAGTCATATTACTCGAGTACTCAATACAACTCCTAAAGACGCTTCACTTCCAAGTAGAAAGATGACAGTAAGGAGAGCTTCAGAACAATTGTGCGGCATAGGGGGCACCGCGTGGGGTTTTGAGGTAAAGTCTTGTGGCTTTTGGGGAAGACGAAGTGTTCTTAACTACACGGGCGTGTTCCCTAAGGGGCCGCGGCAGAATCTCGGCGAAAATGTCGGAGAAATTGCCGGAGTACAGGACGAAGCGACAAAATTTAAAATAAAAACTGGGCATCCCGTATTGTATCTAATAATGCGCTTTAAGAATTTCCGGAAAATTTCAATATTTTCAGCGTCCCTGCTATATTATTATATTTCACGTTGTACACCTATCGCCAGCCAGTTTTGAAATTAATTAAATCGGAGCTTTTGAGTAATTAATTTCGAAATTTAATTTAATTTATGGGGCCCGCGCGGCTCAACCGTCCCGTTCGCATTGTATGGCAGTGAAGATTTTATTATTCCATTATAAATATATAGTATATAGAAATTGAGTTAAATTGAGAATTATGAAAACTGTTGTGGGTGGTAGACGGGATAGAGAGAATAAACTAGAGATGGGAAAAGGGACGGGGACTAAAAAGAGGAGAAAGGCGATGAAGAAACCGTGGAATTAGGAGAAGGAGTCTAATAAAATGTATTTTGATGCAAATGGATGATCCGGTAGTTCAACTTAACAACGCCAAATTGTCCTTTTTGAAATGTTCAGGAAACAGGCAAATTTAAATTGTTGGGGGAAATACTTCTACAAGAGGTCTATCATTAGTTATTTTACAGTAATTTTAAAATTTTAAATACGAAGGATACCGAGCCTAAGCGTGGTTTACTGTTATACAATGTAACATTTGCATTGTGTGTGTGTTTTAAGTCGATAAAAATGTTTTGATGAAATAAAGAAGGCGTTTAAACTATTATTACAATCACACATATTAAAGCCATTAAAATTCATAATAATTTACAAAAACTAAAAAAAAAGAATAAAACCTCTTACTATAATTAATAATAGTATCCCAAATACGTATTTTGATAACTAAGTTGTCATCATAAGCAGGTAAGACCATTAATCAAAATGTTGAACAAGGGGCACCGTAAAGCTACGGGGATACGAGGATATATTGAAGAATTCTTAGCCTACTATTGAAGCAAACAAAATTTGAAAGTCAAAATATTTTATTATTCAACATACTCTCCTCCTAAATTAATACACTTAATATAGCCATCCTGTAACGCCTCTAAACCTTTCAAAAAGAAATTTTTACCTTGATCTGCAAACCAAGGCACTACAGCTCCTATCACCTCTTCATAGGAAGAAAATTGACGACCTTTTAAACTTTTTTTCAGTTGGGGAAAGACATGATAGTCGGACGGAGCCAGATCTGGTGAATAAGGTGGGTGTTTGAGTAATTTGATCCTTAAATCACGAATTGTTTGCATGGCAACATTCGATTTGTGTGCAGAGGCATTGTCCTACAAAAACAAAACACCTTTGGATAACTTTCCGCGTCTTCTCTCCATAATTTTTTCTCGTAGAGTGGTCAGTAAAGTTGAATAATAATTTCCAGTTATTGTTCTACGCTTATCCAGAAAATCAATCATGATTACTCCACGGCAATTCCAAAAAACTGAAGCAAGAACTTTTCCAGCAGATTTTTGAGCGCCTTCTTAGGCCTTGGAGAACCAGAGTGTCTCCATTCCATCAATTGTTGCTTTGTTTCTGGGTCGTAGAAATGTACCCAAGTTTCATTTATAGTAAAAATACGGCTTAAAAGTCTGTATCACTTTCAAACCGAGCACAGATTGAAAGCGATGCTTCCACCCTTACATGCTTCTGGCCAACATTCAGACATTTAGGATCCATTTTGCAGAAATTTTTCTCATGTCCAAATCGGCGTGAACTATATGATGGACGCGTTCACATCAAATATTCAGTGCCTCAGATATTCGTTTTAGCCCAATTCGACCGCCTGACAAAATCATGTCATGAACTCCATCAACATTTTCGTGGACGGACACAGAAACTGACCTTCCCGATCGGTGTCATCTTCTATGGTAAATTTACCCCTTTTGAAACTTGCAATCCAATTTTTCACGGTCGCATACGAAATAAATTGATCGCCAAGGGTATTAAGCATATCTTCGTAAATATGCTTACCTCTTAACCCCTTCAGATACAGTTACTTGATGATGGCTCGATACTCCAATTTTTCGATTTTCACAATTTCGATCGACATCGTTTCTCTCAAATTTTATTGCGCAACTTTGGTTTGACTTTTTGACGTGATACTTTACACTGACAATTCTATGTTATTTTTCGTTGTTATGGTATTTTTTTTATCCATGGAACCGGTCTAGGACAACTAGATATCAATACCCGCTTGTAGAATTGCACACAACTTTACACGGCGTCACGTATACACTGGATTTAAAACTAACAAACAAACTAAAATTACGTCAACTTATCCCTCTTAAGAAAACGGAACCAACATGTGTTTATTCTCATGCCCCAACTTTTTCTAAGAATGAAAAAAGACAACTGTATGGGATAGGGCCGTTGTCCGAGTTAAACGTATTAATTTTGTTTTTAATGATATGTATGCTTTCGTATGCGTCGAGATTTCTGAGGTTTTTAATGTTTTTGACAAGTTTTAACCCTTTTACCTTGACGTTATGATCCGTGTCCAATGCAGGGTTTTCGACGCTCCATTTTTCTGGTCTATTAAATTTAATATGTGATATGTGTTCTTTAAAACGGAAATTATTGAGCGTTTCGTTTGACCTATATATTTCAAGTTACAGTCGTCGCAATTACGAAATTAATTGCGTATAAAAAATATTAAAGTGGCGTACAAGGACAATAAAATTTGATTGTCCTTGTACGTCACTTTTATTATTTTTTTCAACTCAATATTTTTATCTCCGGAAGAAGCAACAAAGTTGTTGCGAAATATAGGGATACTTAATAAATGAGTTTTTTAATTGACAGATCGCTTTCCCGCTTTAATTTATTTTATTTATTATATATATATATATATATATATATATATATATATATATATATATATATATAGTAAATTCAATCAGTTGGCGATTTAAGATCTGGCTTTACTTTAAAGTATATATATTTAAAACAACCCTACATGTTTCGGCAATGATGCCTTTATCAAAGATATAAAATATAAATGACAGTATACAAACAGTATATAACAGTATTTTGTATACTGTCATTTATATCTTATATCCTTGATAAAGGCATCATTGCCGAAACATGTAGGGTTGTTTTAAATATATATACTTTAAAGTAAGGCCAGACTTTAATCGCCAACTGATTGAATTTACCATATCATACCAAAGTCACAAAATAATTATATATATCTATATATATGTATATATATATATATATATATATATATATATATATATATATATATATTGTAATAAGACGATCAGCAGCCCCTAAGTTGGGACATCATAATGTAATAATACGGGAATATGAAGAATAATAATGATAGTAAAATAAAATGAATAACAGAATGGCTAGCTCAAAAAATACGATAGACTAGTAACAAATAATAAAAAATGCCAGTAAACTACTTAATCTCAAGGGTCTCGAAGTAAGTTCCAGATACACAGACAAATACTCAAATATACATAAAATTAAACGTAATAGTCGAATTTAAGTATAAATATATTTCAATAATATTATGTCGATATTCAACAAGATACAATAATCATTTACTAAGACACTTAAAATTCTAAAGTCAAATTCGTGATATAATACGAATGTATGCAATCCTTCGAATAACAAAATACAATGGGTTGCTAATCCAAAAATTCTAGATAAACTAAACATATGTCACGGTCAAAGTCAAAACAAGTTTCAAAATTTCTAATAAAACTACCAAAACTGATATAGAATAGCAACGTGATATGACATTTGAAATAACGTGAGTAAACAATGTTAAGATATGTGACTGCAAGAAATGTCATATCTTTTATAAACATATAGATTACAATTTTCACTTGAATACCTGATTAGAATACGTCAAATTTTGAAGATTACAAATCCATCGTATCCTCTGGACGCAGTATACAGGATAATATCCAACAGGAACAGCAAGGTAAGTTGAAAGTAGCTTGACTTAATTGCCTGGTTAAAATCCTAGTCGCTGAGATGCTTATGTTCCTATTTTGTAGAGTATACCACAAGGTTATATACAATATATATATATATATATATATCTTGATGAGGTTTTCTTATTTCAAAAATAACCCAAAAGGAATCCAGAATCTTCTTTATAAGCGCTGCCTAAACGTACACTAGCTCTTCCGCAATCGAATATATGTATCCTTCATACATGGTAAATATATTTAGTATATATCATTATACCACTTTCTTGAGATTAATAAGTGTCCATAAACAATTTGGATTAATAATCGACGAAGGAGATACTTGTTGAAACTTCATTATATAGATATAATAAAACACAGTTGTATAGTTTCAAACTAATATATATGCACTACATATGTTTCACCACACTGTGGCTTCATCAGGTGGATGAATATATTCATCCACCTGATGAAGCCACAGTGTGGTGAAACATATTGTTATGGATTTTCCTTGGACAAGTAAGGAAAATGATTGAACTATATCGAACTCAGTAATAGGGACATTTTAAAAAAAAATTAGCTATCTCAGTTGTATGTTTATTTATTTCAGACGGGGATCGTTATATATATATATATTATTTTATAAATAAAATAAATTTTATAATGTATGAAATTATGATTAGCCCTTGTATATATAGGTTGTCCAAAGGATTGAACTTGCCGCTTTTTCGGATATTGTATTTGTTAAAATGTGTTGTCTGTATAGATTTTGATTTTATAGATGGTGGGAATGGACAAGCGGATATGGAAATTTCATTTTGATTTAGAGATATCTTGACTGCTAAAGTGTTCGGTTTATTAAAGGATAAAATAATCAATTTTATTCTTTGTTGTATAAATTCGGGTTGTATTTTGTTTTTGCATTTAGTGTAAGGTGCAAGTTAATCTTAATTCGATTTATGCGAGTGTTTTATGTTTATTTGAAATTTTGTGAAAAAGATATCTCTCGTGTATTTTATAAAATCGCACACAGATCTATGTAAGTTGATAAAAAAATATTTTGTTTATATATTTGATATCATGATTATTTTCATTATTATAATTTCATGTATTTATTGTAATAATTTATATTTGAAAGTAGTATATGGATATTAGCGAAAGTTGTCATGTTTTTTGTAAGGGAAGTTTTTTTTTCTTAAAATAATATTTCGAGAACATTTTGAATTCAAGGTTGGAGTTTCTGTAGTGGGGTTTGACCTTGTTATGTTATTTTGGCGCATGACAAAAATTTCAATTTTCGTGAGTTTTGAAAACTTATTTGTTTTTGATATTTGTTTGAAGGGGTCACATTAGAGGTTAAACTTGACAGATTTCACTAGTATTTATTAGTTTTATGTTTGATCGAGATTCAAAAGAGGTTTTTCTCTGTGTGTGAGTCATTATTCACAAAGAGTGTTTCCTCCATTGCTACTGTTTGATGATGCTTTAGCACCCTATACACTTTGTAGAGGGATTTTTTTTTATTTTTATTTTTAATTACACCAACATAAAGGAACTGATTCGTGTTTTATTTGTGTTTATGGTTTTATTTTGGAAAACGAAATTTAATCCCAATCCGCAAGGAACGATTCATGAGATGGCAGTTCGTGGATTCTACTAGACTGATTAGCCGGCGATATAAGCTGTAGTGTGAATAAAAAATTAATAAGCAATTTCAAAGCAAATTCCACTGCAATATGTAGTGCATATATATTAGTTTGAAACTATACAACTGTGTTTTATTATATCTAAACAATTTGGATATTATGGGAGAATTTTAAAATATCACTATACTTTTAAAATGCATGTAAAAGAAATCTTCTTACTCAATCAATCAATAATAATCAATCCTCTTCTTTTTCGTCGTCAAGACTCCCATAAGAAATTTTGTAATAGCAAAAATCAAATATTCTTAGAAAATTGTACACTGGATTTGAAAATTATATAAACGATAAAATAATAATAAGACCCACTCACGTAATCTCAATTACAAATTTAGAAAATGATGTTATCAAAAGACAAAAATAACAAAGTTTACAGTAATTTGTTCACAAATAAAATAAAACATAGTTGGTTTTAGAAATCCAGAATCCTCGCGAAAATAAGTTAAAATAAATTTATTAATAAGTGAAACACTAAAATCATGATTTTAAAAACCAATTATGATCTTACATCAAAAATACTAAATTCTAACTATAAAGTAATATTTCTCTAATCTGAATATTCCAGATATAACATTCTTGGAACCGATATCTTATTTGAAGAAAAATTAATTAAGGAAGTAGGTTGACTCACATCAATATACATACATACATATACATACACATATATGCACATGCAAACATCAGTTTAGCACGTAACGTATTATTGGAGCCGTATCTAACAAGACACTTTTTTTCATTTTTGAATAAAGTTTCTTGTAGAGATGTAAAATATTTATCGATTTATGTAATTTATGTGGAATTTCCCCCTTTGCGCCAATCACAATTGGGACTATTAGGACTTTGTCCATCTTCCACATACTCTTGATTTCGTCGTAAATTTTTATTTACCTTCTCACTATAGTTCCTTGCAGTGTTTTTTGCCAACGGAATAGCAATGTCAATGATGTACGTTATCTTGTCCTTCTTCAGTGTCAGTATTATATCGGGAATATTGTTGGGAATTGTTATATCTGTGATTCTTTGGCGGTTTCAATATAATTGTGAATTTTCGTCCTCGCAAACTGAAGGTGCTTCATATTCTTAATACGGGTCATTTTCAGAATACGACAAGTGTTTCTGTCGTTAGTGTATTATTTTCGCAACCCTGTTATGTCTCTCTAGATATTGTTTAGGGGTAAGTACAGAGCAACCTGCCATCAAATGATTAATTGTTTGGTCCTTATCTGCGCATACACGACATTCAATACCAGATAAATTCTCCTTAAGAATTCTTTTCCTATAGGAACGCGTTTGAATGACTTGATCTTGGATGGCGGCTATGAATACCTCTGTTTCTGCAAACAGGTTACCTGTATAAAGCCATGCCTGCGACGCTGAAGTGTCAAAATTTTCAGATTCGATTGTTAGCGGATATTTACCATGTAGAGATTTATTTTTCCATCTCTCTTTCTCTTGGTATATATTTAAGATTGTGGATGGATTGATTCCTTCGTTAGCCAGTTTGAGTGGCGTAAAATTGTCCATCTAAGCAATCGCATTATGCAATCTACTTTCTTTCGACTTTTCCAGAAAGTACTTTGAACAATATTTACCTGTGCATAATGCCTGCAATAAACACTCGGTATTCCTCTACCTCCTTCTCTTCTAGGTAGGTGGAAACTTTCGATCGCACTATGTGGGTGATAAATTCTAAATTTTCTGGCTTCTACTCTTGTCTTGATGTCTATTGCTTCAAGTTCCGTATTGTTCCAGTTAATTATTCCAAATTATTATTATTATTATTTATAATAATTATTATTATTATTGTTATTATTATTATTATTATTATTATTTCTAATATTATTTCGATAAAATTTTTGTATTTATGTTATATTTTTACATTAGAAAAGGTCTAACGGCAAGATCCTTTGCTTATGAATCAATGCTAGGAGACTTTGACTCAATTCAAAGCGCTGTTACCTTAATAATTTTCTGCTTAACTGAATTTACCAATTACCATATTTCAGTATCTACATAGGATGTTTGTTATGCCTCGTTAGTTCTTATTTTTTACATTTCAACTTTTGTCGGCGCCAGGCTCCACTCGACTCCGATACGACAATGGGAATTCTAAATAACCAATTAGTACAAAGTATGCAGTGGAGAAGTCAGGTAGACCGTCAAACGACGACAATGATATAAGTCAGACGATATTTCGCTTCCTAAGCATTACTTATTTTTAACCTTTTTGAAACAAGGGCGATATTGTAGAATGTCACGGCACTCGGGGCGTATTAAATTGGATTGGGATTTGAAAAGCAGGGGAAAAAATTGGACGACATGGACGCATTAGCGTGCAAAAAACTTAGCGAATTTATAAGTTTAAATGCTAGATTTTTAACAAACACTTTATCGTAGATACAGGGTGGGACAGAATGGAAGGGCGTTCTTGGAATGGGTAGTACACACAAAGGGGAGGGGGTAGAGGTCGCGGCTAACGTCGTTCGATTCAGGACGCCCTACTGTTCGTTAATCATAGCCAGGCTGTATTCTGTCAAATACGAATTTCAGGCAAGCTATCTCGGTTTCAGATGGTGTACTAAATATAGTATTGTTGCCAAGTTCTCGTTGCATCTGTATCTAAACAGATTATAATCAAACATCAAAAAGGTTTTGGTATGAAGAATGAGATAGTTTTCAGCGTTATTTTCGCTAAAAAGTCTTCGTTGTTCATATTCTTAAAAAATCTATGAATAAATATGATTAACTATAAGAGTATGCGACATGGCAACAGTGTAGGGTACCGAGGATGCAATAAAAATGCAAGCCATAATAACGTAGTAGTAAATATGCTTTCTACATATTACGACGCTAATTTATTCGTTTTTTTTTTATAGAAAAATATTCGCCCTTAAGCAGGGTTTGAACCCATGTGAATGGCTTGCCGGACCATCGCTTTAACTACTAAGCTATTAAAGGCAGTGATTTCGAATCTTTGTGGGAATGCCTTGAGTCACATCAAGGAAATAGATGATTTATATCTTGCCGTAATAGGCCGTTGTGCTAATTTATTGCATTTTCGCGAAGTAATGTAAATGTAAATATACTTTATACATATTACGACGCTCATCTATTCGAATTTTTTTATAAACAAAATTGGTGTCTTAATGTTAAAATCAAAGGATGAAACAATCCTATATAAAAAAACATATCACTTTGATGTTTAAACACATTTAGTGTACACAAATAATGCAAATATATATACATAAAACATTGTTAAATACAGATGTTTTATATATATTTGTATTATTTGTATACTTGATGTGTTTACACATCGACATACTACTTTTTTGGTAAAGTTTATTCTGTCTAAATACTGTACAATGGTTTACTTAAGAGTCGTAGTTTGTAGTGAAACGCTTTGTGTACTAACATTTCTGTATGTTCAACTTAATTTATCTAACATCATCTAGAAATGAAGATTACTCAATAGATAGGCTCGAGTCAAACTGAAAATTAGACATTCATTCCCAAAAAGGGTTCTATAGATAGCGCAATGTATTTGTATATCTAATTAGTTTGGCTGTTAATATATTAATATCTTATTGCATTAGGTGCCTATACAGGTTTTAGCACAATGAAGATATAAATTAATGAATATTCATGCGTAATCTCAAAATAGACATTTCCAATTAGCTATGAATTATTACTTACGATACAATTATTTTTCGATAATACAGTTTAATATAAGTCTTTGTCAGAATCCATCCTTTGATAAAAATGTTTATTGTAATAGAGATTTAAACATGTTTAGATGTTCATGAAAAGCTTAAGAAATATGACTTTTGCGGTTTTGCCGTTTTAAGCTATTTCTCTCCATATAATCTCTTATAATGTATATTCTGCTATATATTTTTTTAACGTTACCTCTTGTTATTCTGGTGAGCTGTATTTGACGCATTCACCAACTTAAAAATTTCAGCGCTTCAGGAACAAATACATACACCGGAATCAGTGTACGCGTCATCCCTTGGACGGTCGCCTCTTTTTCACACAGAATAACGAATGTAATTAAATTTCCGTCCTCTCTTTCGCTCGGAATTTTACTTTTTAGTGTAGACCGAACGTTACTATGATGTATGAATGTATTTTAGGACCATTCTCTGGGAAAATTCGCCACTTAAATCTTTGGACCGCTCATTACGGCGGTCCGTTGCCAACTTTTACTTTAGGACTGTTTGTTCGGGGCACAGTGGTCCATCGTCAATAATTCTTCTTTCTTCGAAGAACTTTACTGTGATGTATGAATGTATTTTAGCACCGCTTTTTGAGCGTGTCCGCCACTTAATTTTCTGGACCGCTTGCTATGGTGGTCCGATGTCCACTTTTACTTTAGGACTGTTTACGACGCACATAAGGCCAAATAGGCAAATTACGACGACAAAAATAGGTCTAACTATTTTCTGCAAACTAATCACAAATACTCTCAAAATGTTCTCTATAAATTAGTTCGCAATGCACCATAATAATTTCTTTTGTGGACGCAACACAATAGCCTGGACGCATGCCTTAATAGCTTGGGTTATTTTGCGCGTGGCCAATGCCATTTAGTTACATCTGACTTGTTAAAGGTGTAATTACATTCGTTCTATTTACCTAAATTTAAAATCACAAGGTTTTAACTAGTACTGAAACCATTCTGATGACGATTAATCCTAATCGACGATTATCAATATTTAGCGATTAATCGTAATCGTCGATTATCATTGCGATTATTTGCCGATTATCTGCCAAAAATATTTTCAAATAAATTTTGTTTAAATCCTCGTTTAACAACCTTTATAAACGCGTAATATAGATTGCATGTTTATGTGATGTATCTGAACGCAAATTTTGGGAATTCCCCTTTGACGGCTTAGGGAGTGCCCAGCCGCGGTCGTAAGTGAATACAGCAGACAGATAGTAACAGAATTGAATACCGCCTGTGCAAACCTGTTTTGTGAGTAAATTGGTAATTGTTTAGTTTTTGTTTGGTGTTTTAGCATGTCCTCAAAACGCAAATTGATTAATGATAGTCGGTAGCATTTCGAAAAGACATCTGAAACCCTCCAAAAATATAAATTAAGTACTGCAATGCTAAAATTTTTTGTGTGGGAAAAAATACCGCAAATATGTGGAACCATGCCAAGAAATCTAATTCTATCGAGATTCAAAAACATCCAGATGTAGTTCCTAGTATCCCTAGTACATCTACCGAGTCTTCGGAAAAGAAAACAAGCGACCGTAGTTTAATTTCTTCAGAAAAACAATCAATTTGAGATAAACCACACTCAAGCGCTTGATATTACAAAATTTATAGCAGAAATGATATGAGTGGATGATATGCAGCCATTGAACTTGGTGAATCATGTGCGATACAGTAGATTGCTGAACAAAATCTGTCCTAAATATAAAATACCGTCTAGAATTCATTTTGCGCAAAAAATTATGCCTGATATGTACAAACAAGTAAAAAATCGTCTTATGCATGAACCCTTTATCTTTCATTTGCTTAACAGCGGATGTGTGAACAAGCGATTCGTCATCGAATGTAAGAAACTATTTCTTGAGCTTCACAGCTCACGCTGTGTCAGATGACTTTGAAACAAAATCTATGTCGCTAGAAGTAATGCCCTTTTAGGGAATAACTCATTGTACTGAAAATATAGCACACAATATCCACTTAGCTATATTGAAGTGGGAAATTGCAAACAAAATTCAGGCCATTGTGACTGACAATGCCAGAAATATTTCAAATGCAGTCAAAGATTTAGAACAAGAAGTTCCTGGTATTCAACAAATTCCCTGTGCAATACATGCAGTACAATTCATGTTGAAGGGTGGCTTATTTCAAAACCAATTGATAACTCAAGAAAAATTGTAGGTCACCTTCGCCACTCTGCCAAGGTGGAAAAATTACTAGAAGCGAGCCAAAAGGAGCACAATGTGCATCAAAATGTCTTAATACAAGATGTAACCACAAGGTGAAATTCTACATATTATATGCTCAACCGTTTATATGAACAGCTAGTTGCATTAGAAGCAGTATTGTTAAAAACTTATTTCAACTACGACATAAGTACTCAGAAATGGAAAATAATCGAGGAAATCACAAAATTACTATAAGTTTTTGAAGACAACACAAATGAACTAAGCAAAGATACTGAGATATTGTCTGAAGTTAGTCCAATGGTTACTGTATGTTTCGACTTCCGCAAAAAGGTCAGGATGAAGACAAGTGCGTGTGTAAAAGACGTTGCTTTGGCATTATACGAGGCGTTACGAAGGAGATTTGGAGACATTGAGCAAAACATGACTTGTGTAATAGCCACAGCTCTGGATCCTAGATTTAAAACTCGTACTTTTAGGCAGGCATCGACCATGCAGACGGCAAAAGAAACCCTATACATTTCCTGCTCAGAGCGCTTTGGTAATGGGACTGAAAACGCAAAGTTGAGCAGCATAGCATCTGCTGCTCAGCCCTCCATCAGCAAAACAGGTATCTGCGATATTTGCAAGCAGATAATTGATGACACAGAAATCGGTAAAATTTTTGTTACATACTTTTTTTTTGTTTTTTTTTAATTTCTATCCAGTCAAAGAAGAAGTAGATTCCTATATCAAATCACCCAATCTACTGCAAGATGACGACATTTTTCTGTGTTGGAAAACTGCCACACAATACCCTGTTTTGAGAGAAATCGCAAAAAATATATTTGTTTAAAACCATGTCGCATCGGAGAGGTTGTTTTCTACTGATGGCTTGATTCAAATGAGACTTAGATGGCAGCGGTGGGCACAGTACTTACAAATAAAATTTCGCGAATAATTCAGAATATGCGGACTCCGACATAATTTTGCGTACGATTGTGCTACTACAAATGTGTGAATGTAATGGTAATAACAAAAAAATATAATGGCAGAACACGACGCCATCATCGACAAGGTATTTACGCTATTGGATTCAAGATAAAAAAATTAAATGTCCGAAATATGAAAGAGGACTATAACGATGTACATACACAAATATTGCAATTGGAACCCACAATAATCGTTCTAGGCACTAAGGAAATAAAATTTAAACATATTCCCATATGTACGATGCTGAATGGAAAGACTTCAAGTGCGCAACCGTGAAATGTTTGTAAGGCTACTACTAAAGATTTAAACGATCTAGAGAATCAAAAGAACAGAGTCTGTGATGAAGACGTCTTCAAATATAGTCTCTCTATATTACATGCACATCTTAGATGATACGAATATTTCCTGCATATAGCCTGTTACGTGTCCGTAACGCTCAACGCTTCATCATGATATTTTGTAATATAATTAATGATATCTTTAATATATTTTGCTCCATTTCTAACGAACCTACCTGTATAGGTATCGTTATTCTTTATATTAATATATATTTAATTTCTTTCAAGTTTTTTTCTTTTTTTCTCGAACCTCGGTGCTTGCTCTTTTTTTTAAAAGAAAAGTACGAGACTCGCTCTAGACACTTCGTCGTTAGTGGCCGATCTTTAAAATGTGGTTACGTTCTCTCTCATCACCGATATTGATCGATGTAGTCTTATTGTAATTGTTATAATTACGGCCCCGTGAGGGATTTAATCGATCTTTCTTTTTATCGAAATTATTCGCTAATGCGATATCTCACTCAGAGGATTTGAAGTGATGGATAAGAAATATATAGCACGTTAAACAGCACATCATTAATTTCACCGCCATCGAACGCATTCTTCGGTATGTAAATGGGCTTTCTTAGTTTTTTTTTCTTTTCGCTTATTTCATTGTTATTCCTTTATTTAGATGGTGTACCCGACGGGCGGGAACAATCAGGTGGTGTTACGTGATTTCCTGCCCGTCGGTACACCATCTAAATAAAGGAATAACAACGAAATAAGCGAAAAGAAAATAAAACAAAGAAAGCCCTATACATACCGAATAATGCATTCGATGGCGGTGACATTAAAGCGATGCTGTTTAACGTGCTACAAATCACTTCTCCCAACACTTCAGATCCTCCAAGGGAGATATCGCATTAAGCGAATAATATTGGTATAAAGATCGATTGAATTCCCTCACGGGGCCGTAATTATAACAATCAGGTAAGGCTACATCGATCAATATCCGTGGTGGGAGAGATCGTAACTACGTTCGAAGATCGACCACTAACGACGAAGTGTTTAGAGCGAGTCTCGTACTTGTCTTTTTGAAAAAAAAGAACCAAGGTTCGAGAAAAAAAGAAAAAAACTTGAAAGAAATTGAATATATATTAAAATAACGAATAACGATACCCTATACAGGTAGGTTCGTTGGAAATGGAGCGAAATATATTGAAGATATTATTAATTAAATTACAAAATAACGTAATAAAGCGTTGAGCGTTACGGACACGTAATAAGCCTATAGATTGGAATTACAGCAGTGGCAATCAAGAGGTAAAAATCCAAAAAAGGCAAAAGAAAGAAAAAGTATAATAGCAATTGTTTTATAAAGTAATGGGCCTCGTTGTTGATCAGCCCAAACAAGGTGGAGGCAATAGCAACGACGGTAACACATCACGAAATTTTTTTAAGAATCTTTCGATCGTTTCCCAGATAACTGGAATCGATAAAGAATTAATAGATATATTTTCAAATACTTTCCATCGCTTTTTGTGGACACTAAGTCAAGAAGAGATATTTAAAAAATACTGCTTTGAAACAGCACAGATGGCTATTTCGCTTTATGGTTGGTACAAAATGAGTGCCAGTGTTCACAAACTGTTAATACGTGGAGCTGATATTATAAAATCTGTACCTTGGCCAGTAGGCCAACTGTAAGAAGATGTAATTGAGGCAAGCCATAAAGATTATAAAAAACTAAGGCAATATCACTCCAGAAAAACTTCCAGAATCAACACCAATAGTGACATATTTAACTGCTAGTATCTTCGGATGCTATTGTGACAAGTAAACGAAAAAACCTAAAAGATATAAAACTAAATTCAATTAAGTTGTATTAAGTATGCTAAGACTGCCTACCATTGGTGGTGGTGATAATAAAGGTAATATTGACAGGGAGTTCGACGATGATGATAAGGATGGTGAGGAAGTGGAATAATGGAATAATATTAATCAAATCAAAATTGTATATTATGTAATTCAAAATACAGAAATATACACACAAGGAGAATCTAAGGATATCTGTTTTAAGTTATAATAAAAACTTTTAAACTATTTTAAATTGTACATTTAACGTATATATCAGGTCGAACACTCAATGGGTAATAGATTTTGCTTGAGAAGGTCCTAAAAAAACAATAAACTTCTCGATAAAAACTATAGTTGCAAAAAATGAATTTATTTTAATTGTAATTGTATTCATTATATTTTATATTTATATTTTATATATTATATTTTATTCATTATAAGTCGCTTTTTCTTAAAAACTGCATTGCAAATTATTGTGCTTAATGGAACGACATTTTACTTTAGATGAAATGGATCGAGCAATAGATCATCTTGAAGGTGGCGTTCGGTAAATCGAAGTAGCTGAACGGATAGGAGTTTCCAAAGTATCATCAGTCGACTGTGGAGGCGTTTTAGGAAAGCTGGTAGTCCTGCTGAACGACATCGAAGTCGTGGACGCTGTATAACTGCAGCTCAGAACAGATTTTTGATTTTAAATGCTAGAAGACAACCTACAATAACAGCACCTAAGTTGGTTACGGAACTATAGCGTGCGCATAATTTAATTGTTCACCGAGATACTTGGAGAAATTGGAGGGGTATGTAATAAGAATCTAGATCGATAATTTATTTCCGTTTCTCTTGTTTCGCTACTTAAATGAAGAAATTATTTGCGAACTTGTGTTCTTTGATCAACAATCATGGAATCTATCTGGCGCTAGTCTCATGATAATTTGGTCCGTTCTTTTGTCTTTAAAAGACGTCCACCATCAAATCTAGAAAGACAACAATTTCAACACTTGCTTTAATTTCGCCTTTTTTTATTAATAAAATCTTTAATACTATAGAGCGTTTCACGCCCATGATGAAGTACAGGCCTTATGGAGATATAGTTGCCAAGTCGCGAACTCATTCCTACCAAGTATACCTATATTGCTGTTAATCAGGCCTGCTGTCAATAGTATTGTATTGATATAATCTTAATTGTATTTATAATGAACAAAATTTTAAAATTATTATTCTTAGTTTGCATCTGTTTATAATATATTCGATGCCAAGAAAAAGTAAATAAGAGTGAAATATCATTCTATTTAATGTATATGAAAAGTAAATCATTATATTAACAAACTACTTAAAATTGTATGTTTAAGTTATAATTTGGTTTAACCAACACACCATTTGTATACTCAAGGTTTGTTTTGAATTAAAACAATCATTTTATATATATTGGTTTCCTTTATTATAAAAAATAGTTTGATTTGTCTATTAGAATACAAATAATAATTATAAAAAGTTTTTTTGTGTAGACCATAAACATACAAAAAATACTGCAATATAGATTTATTTAACCGATAACATAAAAATATCAACATGTTCAAAACCTAATTTTTTATTTCAATTAAAACTTGACTGCTGTAGTAACATTAATTATAGGTTTGTTCCGAGAAGAACCCTATTATTTTTAGTGAATCGGAATTTAAATCTGCTTTACATCCATCATCGTGTACTATAATACTGTCTACCAATTGGCTAAAAGAGATGAAAACTGTCAGAGATTCGTTCTTGGAACAGACCTACAATCCACTGGATGTTGAAGCAGCATTCGAATAGCCGATAGGGTCAGTTAATAAATCGTCTTCCATATCATCAGTTGAACCTGAGTCTCACACATGGATGATAAACTCCTCAACATCATCTTGCAATCCATCGACAATCCACATTTCTTCTTCAATTTTTTTTACATGCTGAATATAATTCTTCCAATTGTCAGCTGTCACATTACTATAAGCACTCGTAATTAATGGTGCCATATCTTTTACTTTGAACGTAGTGTTGTGCATCTTTATGTGATTTTTCACTTGGGCCCAAACCATCTCTATTGAATTCAGCTCACAATGGTAAGGTGGTAAACGTAGAACTTCTCGGCCTGCATCTTTCGCCAACATATCAAGCTTATATTTGTCATATTGATATTTTACTTGTGATACACTAAACAACAAATCTCTTTTTAACATATTATCTTCAACGGATATATTTTTTTCAGTCAGCCAGTCAATTATATTTTCTTTTCTCCATGCATTTGTAGGTATCTTCTCAAACTTTCTGCTGTGGTACGATGCATTGTCTAGAACAATTACAGCATTTTCAGGAGTATTTGGCAATAAATGCTCAATGAACCACTTTTCAAACGTATCTGCATCCATCTCATTATGTGCATCAGCTGTATTTTTCATGCATAGAAATGTTAATTCGGCACCAGGAAGTAAGCCATTTTCATTGCCAGCATGTACTAATGCAAAGCGAGGACCAAGACCACTCGGAGATTTTAATCCTGTACTCAATCCTCAAACAAATGCTTCTCGAGTACTTTTTATTGTAGTATCTTGCCAGACTTTACTTACTGTGTGTCTTTACTTACTGTCTCCTACATTAACCACGACTCATCTGTGTAAACTATACACCTACCTGGAACAAATATTATTATAGGTATATGCTTTTATATACAGTGGAGTGCCCAAAGAGCAAAGAGCAGCGGCCCGTAGTAGGGTGTGTTGTTAACAGAGAGATGTTTAAAAACATAAGAAAATGGGAAGGACATTCTGAAAGAATACTGTCAGCTGAATTGAATATGGCCGGGGTTGCGTGGTCTGTGGTTGCTGTCTACGGGCCCAGCGAAGATGCGAAAGCAGAAAATAAAGATCAGTTTTGGGAAAAATTAAACGAAGTGACAGAGAATTGTAGAGGGAAGATCATTGTGGCAGGTGACATTAATTGAAGAGTAGGAAGAGAGGATACACACACAGGAGTAATTGGAAAACATGGTGAAGAAACTAAGAATAATAACGGGATTAGACTACTAGACTATTGCCTGAATAACAATCTAATTGTAACAAATACAATCAACATAGGGACATACATAAATTCACACGAAGAGGACCTAATAACGAACTATCTATCATAGACTATATATTAGTTGAAAGAGGTAACAAAAAAAACTTGAAGGATGTAAGAGTAATGAGGGGGCCAGAACTATATACAGACCACTTTCTACTATTAGTAAAGATCAAGACAGACATGGCAAGAAAACACGAAGAGAAAAAAGTAGAATTTAAAACTATAAGAAGCTATAAACTGAGAGACACAAAAATAGCTGAACAATATAGAAACATAGTAGAGAACAAAATATCGAAATTAGAAGAGAGAGAAAACATGAGTTTGGAAGGTCTCTGGAGAAATATTGAAGGAACAATATTAGAAACTGCAAAAGAAACATGTGGAGAAATAAAAGGAAGCAATAAGAACAAACAGACTGCTTGGTGGAATCAGGAGATTAAAAAAGAAATCAAAATAAAGAAAGATAAATGGAAAGACTATCTAAGAGCAAAAGATGATAGTAAATACGAAATCTATAAAGAACAAAGAAATAAAGTTAAAATATTAGTCAAGGAAGCGAAGCAGAAAAGTTGGGAACAGTTTGGAGAAAAGATGGAAATAAATAGTATAGAAAACCTAAAGCTGTTTTATAAAGTCTTGATAAACAGCAGAAAAGAAACACCTAATTTTCACGGCACTATACTAGATAAAAATGGAGAAATTTTCACAGAAGATAAAAAAAATTATGGAGAGATGGCAACAATACTTTAAAGAACTATTAACCATTGCAAGTAATGATGAACCTACATCAAAGGAAAATCTAGAAATACGTATTGAAGACGACAACAATGCACTGGGACCAATAACAAGAAATGAAGTCGTAGATGCCATTAAGACGCTAAAAAACGGAAAAGCCCCTGGTCACGATATGATAACAACATAAATGATGAAAACACTAGGAGAAAAAGGTATAGAGCTGATTTTGAAAATATTCAATATGAGTTGGGAGCAAGAAATAATACCGAAGGACTGGAAAACTGGACAGATAGTACCTATACACAAAAAAGGAAACACGAGAGACTGCAGCAATTATCGAGGATTAACGCTTTTAAGCACAGTATCTAAGGCATACGAGAGGGTATTGGAAACTAGACTAAGAAGAGTAACAGAACCCACAATGGATGAAGCACAGAGTGCGTTTAGGAAGGGAAGAAGTGTAAACGACCATATATATACGATAATTCAAGTAATAGAGAAAACCATTCTTAGCCAATCAAAAGTATACTTTGCATTCATAGATTTAGAAAAAGCGTTCGATCGAGTTCCTAGAGAGGAAGTCTGGAATAGCTTACAGCAAAGAGGAGTGAATAGTAAATTAATTAGAGCTATCAGAAGTGTGTGCAACGATAACACTAGCTATGTAATAAGTAAAAACAGGAAGTCGGAATTATTTAAAACAGAGGGAGGTCTGAAGCAGGGTGGGGTGCTCAGTCCAGTACTATTCAATATATTTATGGACAAAATACTAAAAGAATGTAAACCGAAGCTAATGAATATGATTATAGGATACAAACATTTAAAGCCGATTGAAATAACTGAATGTATATTTGCTGACGATTTAGTAGTGATGGCTAACAGTGAACGAAATTTACAAAAGAATATAAATGAATGGAACCAAACATTGAAAAAATACAACATGAAAGTCAATACGAAGAAGACAAATGTAATGATGATATCGTCAGGAGTAGAAGAACGAATAAAGATATATATTGAAGATGAAAGAATAAAACAAGCGTCACAATACAAATATCTAGGAGTAACGATTGAACGAAATGGAAATCAAGAAATTGACATTAATGAACGAATAGGAAAGGCAGCTAAACTATACCATGCCATGAGACAGACATTGATAAATAAGAAATAAATATCTACCAAAACCAAGATGACTGTATTCAAGACAATATACAGACCTATTCTAGTTTACGGAAGTGAGGCACTCACAAACAGGCTAAGAAGTAAAGTGCAGGCTAGTGAAATGAAATATCTAAGAGGGGTTAAAGGAATAACACGTAGGGACAGGATAAGAAATGTTGATGTAAGAGCAGAATTGCAAGTAGAATCCATTTCAGAGTACATCGAAAGAAAACAGCTAAGATGGTGGGGCCATTTACACCGGATAGAAGAAAGCAGACCAGCAAGGAAGATATTGGAAGCCAGAGTTAGAATTAAACGAAGACCTGGAAGACCGAGAGAAACATACGAAAATATAGTAGCGAAAGCGATACAAAGAAGAGGACAGACGGTAGCCAATGCGAGGAATATGGCGAAGAACAGAAAACCGTGGAAAGACTTTGTAAATATAAAATAGAGTATAGTAACAACTTCCCCTACACCGCAAGGTAAAAAAGGGGTTAATGATTATATATATATATATGCTTTTATATAAAGAACAAAGAAACTTTACCTTCATTTCGAAATGTCTTGATATCTCGCAGATACTCCATCTCTCCATCTTATAATATCATCTCGTTCAATGGGTATGCCTTTCCGTTTTACAGTTTGAAATTCAAAACCAATATCTTTGAAAAGTCTATATAATGTTGATCGTGTAAAAGTAGGGAGATCATTGTCATTGTTGATGGTAGCAAGAACTGTATTCACAGTGAGTGGTATATTTTGCATGAAAAATCTATGAACTTGTTGTCATTCAAGTGCGTGTATATTTTCATCATAACGGTGTAGACGAGCATTTACTTGTACCCCTTTTCTCTTCTGCTTGTTTTTTTCTTGACTCAACAACGGCCCTTTTTTCTTGTTTCTTTCTCATGTTGTATATGCTGTGTACTGAACAATGTAGTGCTTCACTTGCTTCAGCAGCAGCAGCAGTAACAGTCATAGGTTTTTTAAGAAAATGATTAAAAACATTTAGTATCATCTGCTTTTCTCTTCGACTAAAACATTCACCTCTTCGTGATTTTTTCTCTCCAAGCTCCATTACTGAAGTTTAGAATCTGTAACGGTAATGTTTTTATTTAAGAGCACATTTCCTTCACATTCCAACTTACCACAAACTTTTGTAAACAACAACGGGAGAATATAATAAAGAGAGAGAGAATATAATATATAATAATAAGAATATAAGGTATATAATATAATAACACTATAACAATATAACAAGAACGATGAACAACAAATAATATTTAATAAAAATACGGAAAGGAACAATTTGACACTTGACAAGATAACAAAGTGAACAAACTACTGTACTGTAGCAATCTGGTTATCTGTACGAATTAAAAATCCCCAATAAAAATTAATATAAATTTTCGACATAGCGAACGGTGGAAAAGGATAGCGCGAAGCAATTTCTTAAAGAAAATAAAAGAGGGGAATGCTCCATAAGAGCCCATACTTCATCGTGGGCGTGAAACGATCTATAGCTGAGCTTATTGTTCTATTGTATCTTTAAATCAAATGGCATATTTATTGATGTCACGATGACACTGTCAAAAATTTTCAAAAGTTAAGGTTGAATTACGAATATGATAGTATGGCTTAAGTTCAGACATATATTTTCTATTTCAATACCATCTTCGTCCTAGAGACTTTATGATCATCACAGTACCTGGTACATTATAAAATTATTCAATTAAATTCAAAAGTAAATACCATAGCTTTATTTCTTCGTAACGAAAAAGCTCATTTTCTATTCCATAAATTACGATTCCAACGGTTTTTTTTTGCGCAAAAACAAATACACTTCACCCCGCACACGGGAAAAATAAGTAAAACAAAAACAAAACGGTGGGACGAAAAGAAACATTAATATGCATAATTTATACATTTATATATATCCTAAATAATGTTTCTCTGCAACCTTTACCAATCGATTCGACCGCGCGTCTACCTCTGCCCTTCCCCTCTCCTTACCATCCCCGACGTCAGTTGCGAGAGCATCCCCACTATGTTTGGCTCCACATTTGTACCCCAATGTTCATGGGGAAAACTTATCGCTCGCGATATCGGTCATATAGTGTTCCGTTATTTTGGTAATTTTGAATTACCGTAAACGGTTTTGAATAGAATCTCGGCTGAGCGTAGGTGAAGGCCAAGAACTAGTTAATTAAATACTATATTTCTGTGTAGATAATATAATAAGTATCCGGTTTTTTAAATATTCGGAAACAGTTATTAATATAGTTAATTGTTGTAATTAATAAATTAGGTGTATTCTGACTTTTAAAAGGTGAAAATCCTGAAATAGTTTTCGATATAACGGACTAGTGTTGTAGGTGATTGTTGTTTAATAATTTTGAAACGCTTTGTAAAATGGGTGTTACTTATATTTTAAATAATTATTGTTGAAGAGTGTGTTGTAATTGTGTTCATCAAGTTTCTGGGGCAATTAGGACTTGCTTGGAAGTAAGTGTCCAAAAAGCTTTTATATTGAATGTTTGCCGAAGTTTGATAATAATTAAAATGTCTTTATGTGTTATTTAAAAAAAATTAAGTTTATTTATATCGTTAGCTAGCAACTTTTACACAAAGTAAATTACTAATAATTAATTTAATTCTATTAATATTCATTTTATTATGTTTATTTGCTGAATATTGGAGTGTATAGTGTATTCGGAAATATACCGTTGACTATATAAGCGGCAAATAGTTTAAGCCAACGTAAAAGTACCTGGAATTTCGGTTGTAGGTAGTCAACATACAGATAACCACGAACAGAACAGTATTCAAACATTATTTTATGCAATTTAAAGCTACAAAAATAGGAATATTGAATATATAATTTGATATTCACTCACCATTTCAAAAATATTTATGAAATTTTATTATGTGCAGGTACTCTTCGAATTAGAATTTTATTAATTGACGCTATTACTTAATGACTTTGTAATACATACAAATTTAAACTAAGACCGACTCTGATATACTAATGTCTCTCTTTCTATTAGGGTTACACCTTATAACGTGTGTTCATTTGAAAAGTCAATCTAGGTTACTTTGAAATTTTGATAGAATAAGACGCTTATACATTAGTATGTGTTTGTTGTTCCGTAAACGTAAATCCAAATGACATTTGATAATGTCAATCACAAATATCAGTTAGTGCATAAAATAATCGTGCGTCGATTCTGGTTTAAATAAATTGCTTCTCAGTTTTAAAATGGCTTTCACTTCAACTAGAACATAAAAATTTTTTAGTCCAGGCTTATTTTCGAAGTGGTAATAAAATTGATGGTTTATGGGTTTATTCAGTTCAAAATTGCATGGTAGAATTTCAAGTTGAGTTTCCAAATTTTGTAATAGATTATATACAATTTATGAATACTTTGGATAGAACTTAAAAACTTTTTTCTAAAACTGGTAGTCTCTTAAGAAAACCAGGCAGCGGAGCAGTTAAGAAACGTACACCTCAAGTTGTTAATCGTGTTGAAGAAACAATGGAAAATGAACCACAAACATCTGTTCGACATTTCAGTCAACATATAAACCTTTCTGTTGGTACAACTCACAAGTTATTAAAAAAAGATATGCAACTTTATCCATACCGTGTCACAGCAGTACAAGAATTGTTAGAAATTGATTACCCACGTAGACTACAGTTTTGTAATTGGTTTGTAAATATGAACAATAATGGAGAACTTTAGCAAAGAGTCATCTATACTGATGAAGCATGGTTTTATAAAACGGGATACCTAAATTCACAAAATACAAGAATTTGGAGTAGAGAAAATCCACATGTAATTAATGAAGAATCGCTACATCCAGAGAAAATTGGTGTTTGGGCAGCGATAAGCCAAAGGCGAATCATTGGACCAATATTTTTTCAGGGAACGTTAACTGCTCAAAGGTACCGTACGGAAATTTTACAACCATTTGTCAATCAATTGCATGATGATGAAATACGAAATGCCTATTTCCAACAAGACGGAGCACCTTGTCAATGTACTGCAGAATCTTTGGATTATTTAAGGGAATTTTTTGATGAGCGTATAATTAGTCGAAATACTGAAATTGCCTGGCCTATACGTTCGTGCGATTTAACACCTTGCGACTTGTTTTTGTGGCCTTATCTAAAAAAATAACATATTTCGAACACCTATATTAAATTTGAATGATATGCTACAGAGAATCGAACAGAAATGCATGGAAATTATTGACAATCCAGTAATGTTGCAGAATATCATCAGAAATTTTGAACGGAGTATTTTAAAGTGCATTGATCTTGAAGGACAACATTTTCAACATTTGTTATAGTTTTCAATAAATAGCTATTATTTGTTATTTATTTGTATGTATGAAACTGTCAAAATATACGACTTCGTAGGTTAAGTAGTAAATTTTAATTTACGACATACTTCAAAATGTTCTCAGTAAATCACATGCTACTAGATTGACTTTTCAAATGAACACTTGTTACTGCGTTAATTACGGTGCAATGTATAGGATTTAATTTTTACCTAAAAGTCTATGGTATATTTCCCGATGAACTGTAACTTCCTGTTATAGTATACACAATTGCACTAAAGTGAAGAAATGTAAAGTATGAAAACTTCGTTTATGTAAAAACAATAAGTTTTGAATATCTGTTTTCTAAATTACGTTTATAAAATATGTCATATTTTAATATTTAAAAATCAAAGTGTCCTTGAAAATATGCGGCTTCTTTATAATTACTTACATAAAATATATACTATAAAGTAGTATTTATTGCCGTTTTATGATAGATTTTAGATGTTTCCTTTTATATAATTATATTAGTTATTGTTTATATATTTCTTATTGGCGCCCGACCAAGTTTGGTAATTTTGTAAAATTAATATTATTACCAAGATTTTGAAAATTTAAAAATAGAAGAAATGAAAAAGACATGAATGAAATAAGAAATACAAGATCGATTCAGTACAACAATTGTTTTTGATTTTTTTTAAAATTTTCTTTTCTTTTGAAAAATCCTGGTTTTGTGTTCGATACGGGTAGCAGCACACACGGAATTTCATTTGTTAGTTAATCTTCTTCATTTTATATAAAATTCATCTTATAATAACTTGAGGGGATTTAGATACAAGTTTTAGGGGGCTGTGACACTGACTAGCGTATATCGGATTTTATTTTCATCATTACACATAGATTTATCCCTATGTGTAATGCTTAAAAAAGAAAAGTCAATGCATAGGTGGCATAGCAGGCAACTAGTTATACACTAATCAAGGATTTACCTACAAACAATAACTTAATTCTTAAATTAGATTGTTATGGAGAGAAAATAAAAGTCTTTTAATGTCAAATATGACAATAATTATTATTTAAAGTTAATATATGACCAGAAACAGAAATAAGAAAAACACCCTAACCACAATATATATCAATAAATACTATATACGTATTTCGGTAACTAAGTTGCCATCTTCAGTAGAATAACCTTAAAACTGAAAAAATGTTAAGCGTAGCGTTTTTGGCTAAGGTAAACCTTAATAGATATACTCTCCACCAAATCGCCAGTGGGATAACACTAAATTCCTAACATCGAAATAACACTTATATACTACTTAAACCTAGAACCGTGAAGCGTGAATACATGAAGCGTAAAAAAATTATGCTATTGTCACAATAAGGCATACAAACTGGACTGAGGGATTGGTCCATTGTCAGAATTCATTAATTTATTCTTATTTCTATATATATAAATACTTTCATAACTATCTAATTCTCTATAATTATTAACAGTTTTAATCAACCTAAGGTTATTTGCCGGCACAGAATGACCTGTGTCCCAAATATGTCGGGCAACGCTAGAGTTTTCGGGTCTGTTGAATCTAAAGTGGGAAATATGTTCCTTGTAACGAGTTGAAATAGAACGTCTAGTTTGGCCGATATATTTTTGGCTGCAATCGTTACAATTTATTTCATATATACCAGATTTATGTTCTACCTCAATTTTGTCCTTGGTGTTACCTAAAAGTGATTTTAATGAGTTACACGATTTAAACGCTATTCGAAGAGAATGGTTTTTGAAGATAGCGTTCAGATTTCTAGAGGCTGAATGGTACGGCAAACAAATAAATTTCTCACCTAGGTCTTTTTGAGGTAGTAAGCTCGTGGTATCATAAATAAGTTTCCTAAGCCTATGTTTCTTAATTGGGTTAGTTATTATTTTCGAATCGAAACCATTGTATGCAGCGATTCATCTGATTAATCCAAGTTCTTTTTCATATCTATCTTTTGTAAGCGGGAAACTTAACAACCGATGGATAAGAAAATTAAAGGATGCCATCTTTTGTTGGAAACTGTGATTTGAATCCGCGGTTATAAACTTGTTCACATTGGTGTCTTTTCGGTAAATATCTATTTCTAAGTTATTATTATTCTTAATTACCAAAACATCTAAAAATTGTATTTGTTCATTGTTTTCTTTTTCTATAGTGAATTTAATTGTAGGGAATTCGAATTTAATTCTAATAAAAAATCGTCAAAGTTACACAACTTGATATTAAAAACCGCGAAAATATCATCGACATACCTAATCCATACTTTAGGGAAATATTTAGATGATCTCTTAAATTCTATCTCAAAATGACTCACAAACAAGTTCGCCATAAATGGAGACAAGCAGTTGCCCATTGCTGTGTCATGCCGCTGGTCATAGAAGTTTCCTTCAATTGGAAAGCATTTCTGAGACATGCATAAAGTTGTCAACCTCAAGTATTCATTTATTTTCTCGCGTTCAATATTGTTCTTAAGCAATAAACTGCGTAAATATTTCAGTGTTTCAGGAATAGGTACAGAAGGGAACAATGAACTGACATCAAATGATACTAAAATTTCACCGTTCCAGCTTATAATCTTTGATTTTTTGAATAAATTCCAACGAATTTTGAATTGAAAAACTTTCTGGTTTCTCGGGTAAATTTTTAAACTCGTTTACCAACCATTTTGAAATCAAGTATGTCGGTGAGTTAATACCCGATACAATAGGTCTCATCGAATTACCTGGTTTGTGAAATTTTGGTAAACAATACATTCTAGGTACAAAAGGGTTACTTACGTTTAGTTTAAATTTGAGGGGAGCAGTTATTAATTGTGGACAGTCTTTTAACGCGCTTTTAGTTTCTCTAGTCATCTTAGGGAGGGGATTTTTGTTTAATTTGACATAAGGTCCATCCAATATTAAATGATTAACGCGATTAAAATAGTCGGTTTTGTCAATAATTACCAATTTATTCCCCTTATCTGCTTTTAAGTAAAAGCAGTCTTTGTTTCTGAGATTCTTAATGATATTCCATTCATTGTTGACCGCGATATGTTTGTTCTGCTGAACATTCTCACGGATGCGACTCATGCAGGCCTCTCTAACGAAGGATTTTGCAACTTAGTTGTCGAAATTGGTTAGGGTGTTTTTCTTATTTCTGTTTCAGATTACAAGCCACAGTCTCCACCAATTTTGAATATATGACCAATTCAATAAATAAAACTTTTCATTAATTGACGTAGCAGATACTTCTTGGTGAAACATTTTGTAATTAACAAATTTAGTATAAAAAACACACTTGGCTATTTCACAATTTTTTATTAGATATATTTCTAACATATGTTTCGGCTGTTATGCCATTGTCAAAGAGGATCTTAAAACTAACTTACAATACGTGCCCCTTGTAACTTTTATACCTATTTTTTAGTGCTGGGGTGATGGTTAAGACATATTTACAATCGTGTCTATTATGGGGGTGTTAATAAATTCTAACTGTGTATTTGTAATTATTATATTTTGTTTTTGTGCTTTTTTAATTTCTAGTATTTCTAATAAGTCTAGTCTTCTACTTTTTATTACGTTATGTAACACGGTGGAGCTATTAATATCAGGCAAATGGCTCCACCGTGTTACATAACGTAATAAAAAGTAGAAGACTAGACTTATTAGAAATACTAGAAATTAAGAAAGCACAAAAACAAAATATAATAATTACAAATACACAGTTAGAATTTATTAACACCCCCATAATAGACACGATTGTAAATATGTCTTAACCATCACCCCAGCACTAAAAAATAGGTATAAAAGTTACAAGGGGCACGTATTGTAAGTTAGTTTTAAGATCCTCTTTGACAATGGCATAACAGCCGAAACATATGTTAGAAATATATCTAATAAAAAATTGTGAAATAGCCAAGTGTGTTTTTTATACTAAATTAGTTAATAAATAAAACTGTTACGTTACTTATATTAATGTACATATTGCTGTGTACTTTGATTTTCAAAAATGAGCGCCAATAACATAAATATGAATCGATTATTATTAAATATGAATCATCATACAAACATATTCTTATTTTAGAGTCTGAAAATTATTCTCAGGGTTTTTGTTTTGCACAAAAAGAGTTTCTTGCAACTAGGCCTAGCATCTAATGTAATAAGAAGAGAAATAATACCATAGCATGTTAAGTTTAATATATTTATTATTCACACCTTGTCAGATTATACATTAATTCTTATATGTCTTAAATGTCATCAATTATTAATAAAATATAGTATGTAAATCTTATATCTACTCAGAGAATATTCATATTTATATATTATACAAATAAAACTTTGAATATCTTGTTAGATTCCAATATTAATCTTTCAAAATACAGCTGTGTATTACTTTAGATGAGTGAGTTTTATACCTTACATTTTGATACTGTTTTGGGTTTCATAATGAGTTCATTACGAACGCAAAATAGAAAAAAAACTTTAAAGCTGAGGAAATCAGTAAAATTTATGGTTAATCTACGTCCACATTTCTTAAAGATGGTTCTCCCCCTGTTTATTTTTTATATATATTTTACTATTATTTTTAAAAAAAATTTGAAGTGTTAGGTAAATGTAATTTGACTTATGTAAATTGAGCAGATTGCATCAATATTGTTTAATCGCAATCTAATAAATGTGAATATACAGTTCATAAAATGTCTTTTCATTTCATGGCTAAATTTAAGGCGTAAGAATATCTTAAAATAACTAAGGTGTATAGTATTACAGAGCGTATTTATGTGTGTTAGAAAAAGATAAAGTACATTTTGCCGTTGGCACTTTGAGCAGTACGAACTGCAAAGAAATACTTTATCAAGAAAAAATAGTAAGAATTGTTATTAAGAATAACAAATATTTTTAATAATTTTAAAATTGTATTTTTACATTTTTAAAACTCTTTGAAATGGGTAATAATTGCCGAAACACGTAAGAGTAAAATTATTTTAAATAAATAAATTTTTAAATAAAACTAGGTTACGAAATACTTGTCTTGATCGTCAGGTAGATATACTAATCGTAAATCCGCATACGTTCCTTTATCATGTAGAAATCTGCTAGGTTATGTTCAATTTTGATATCCTGAAGAAGGTGTTTTTTTAACCAAAAATATCCAAATATGATTCCAATAACTTTTTAATAAATGCTGCTTAAACGTAAACTGATTTTAGTATAGTTGGAAATACAAAAATGAAGATAATAAGGTTTCCTAGTACTTCCACACTCGAAGAAAACTTTCTTGCAAGGTAATTATACCATGCAAATATAATTAAACCACCTTCTTGAGATTAACCCTAGAATACTAAACTAGTTTTGATGTTACATGATTGCTAAACTCTCGTAGAATTTACTACGAATTAAAAAAAGCATTTTTGGGTTCTCCTTTTAATTTTATTTTACTTTATTCGTAAAAAAATTATAATAACATTCTTTAAAAAAAAAAAAAACATACATTTGAACTGCATAAACAAATTAATTAGAACAATCTAGACAAAAAAATGATCGATGTTGACCATAGATGGATCGTTTGCATCTTAGACAATAGTGTGTTGTCATTTTACGAAGCCGGCTTGGACAAAAGCTACAAACTGTACGCCTGTTAGCAGCATGGATAGGTGGATCCGTGGGCAATTCAGTTTCCAAGATATCGCAAATATCTTGTCGGATTGGACGCCTCAAAGTTGTGATATTTTTTCTGATTTCTAACCAGGGTTTTATAAGTCCATCTTTCAATCTTAACATAAACTCTTGGCGGCTCACAGGTTTTTGATTTGCCCTATTCATATTGAAGCAATAAATGACAAAGGCATTTATGGTTGCTATATTAATCATATCGAAAAATACGCACAGAGGCCATCTTCTGGTTTTTCTTTCGCAGTTCATATTAGAACACATTTGGTCCAACGAATCAACTCCAGATTTTGTCGAGTTATAGAAATGTATAATCTCTGGCTTAGAAGTTTCAGGGTGTATACTTCCTTCTTGGTGCATTGTAGACAATAGGGTAACAATTTTCTTTTTGTTTGCTTTGAAAGAAACTAATGTTTTTTCTTTGTCGAAACAAAGCATGGACGTTCCAACTTTTCTATTTCTTGAGCAAATCATTTCAGGAGGTATTTGGGGTTTATCTTTTCGTATAGTACCAACGATAGTAAGATTATATGGAGGTTTTAGAAGTTCTTCTGCAACTGGTACTGAAGTAAACCAGTTGTCCATCGTCACGTTTCTCTTACTGCCGCGGATGGTTTTTGTTAATTCTTTGACATAGTAATTGGAAAGAGGAAGTCCTCCTGTGTTTGTTCCTTTTGCCAAATATGGGCTAGCATCAATCATATACTTGGTGCTCGAGTCGCAGAGCATAACAATTTTGATCCCATATTTGGCGGGTTTATTTGGGATGTACATACGAAATGGACATCTTCCACGAAAAGCTAAAAGCTGCTCGTCAATGGTTGTGTATGAAGTTGGAGTGTAAGATGTATTGCAAATAGTGATAAATACATCCCAAATGCTACGAATGGGTGCGAAAAGATCAACTTTTTTTCTATCAGCTCTGGTATTCTTATCATCAAAGCGCAATGAATTGATTAGAAATTGAAAACGGTCAGAACTCATTGTTGCTCTATATATAGATCCTGATAATTTGGTATCAAACATTTTTCTTACCAAAAGATGATTGTTTTTCATAACTGCTGAGAAAATTAAAAGTCCAAGAAGGGCTCGAATTTCTTCTTTAGAAGTTTGACTAATAGTGGACGTTTGTTTCGCATACTTCGCAGAGTTATCTTGAATATGCTGTTTTGTGTGTGTTACAATTTCCTGAATTATTTGATCACTAAAAAAATGTAGAAAGCATTGGGTAGGGTCGAGTAATTCTCTTGCATTATTTGCGCTTGCCGCAAAAAAATTAATTATGTTTCGTGCAGCCGTTCTTCTAGATCTTGTAGGTTGTTTGGTGTACCACCGATGTTTATTTCTACCTTTGAGAGAATTAGCTTGTAGAACAAACACTTTACTTTGAATTTGAGCAATTCTTGCTAATGGTATGTTATCATCATCTTCTTCTTCGACTTCTACATCATTATATACTGCATTTTCTTCATCGTTCATTGCTACATCCTCTACTTCCTCCTCAACATCATTTGCTGCAGCATAGTTTTCTTCGTTCATTTCTGTATCCTGTACTCTGTACCCGTCTTGTACTTCATCTCCGCTAATTCCTACCGAATGATTTCTATGGGTAACTTTTACTGCATTATTCAAAGTATCGCTAATAACTAGAAAATTCTTGTTGTTTTCATTGAAATCATTATCATCATCGCTAGCATCTCCTAAGCTATCATCACTATGTATTTCTTCTTGCTCTAGAACATCTTCTTCAAGATCACTAAAATCGTCTTCAAAGTCATTTTAAACTTGGTCGTCTGCATCAATCTCTCCATTCATAATCCTTTCAATTTCGTCAGAAATTTCCTTGCTTGATAATGGCTTCCTGTTAGCTGCCATTTTGCTTAGAAGAATTTGTCAACTGATGAATAAATGAGAATAAAAAAGCAATAATTTACAAAAACACAATTTGGGTTTACCAAAACAAACCTTGCATTAATACTAACCACTCGTAAATTTAACGACGCGGCGGCTAAAAACTATATAAAAATTCGCTAATAGGACAATATGACTGCAGCACCGTAACGTTCACACTAATGTAGAAAGGTACTAAAAATAGCAATCGTCTCCCATCACCGAAAATAGCCGAACTTAAACAATGCGTAGGGTACGTTCGTAAATTTTACGACGGTTTAGTATTCTAGGGTTAAACGTAGCCGTAGATAATTTAAATGAATAATTTCCAAGAAAAATTTTAAAATTATACTTTACTGTCCAACTGCATGCAAAAATCTTCTAAATCAATAATATTGTTTTCCGTCGTCAAGACTCCCATAAGAAATTTGTATAAGCAAAATTCAAATTTTCTTAGAAAATTGTACAATGAATTCGAAAATTATATAAAAGATAATTTTGACAAATGAGAAAGAAATAATATAAAATGTTTCTTCTATCTAATTCTTTAATATTTCAGAGATGAAAATATCTCTGACAACCTATTAAAATGCTAATAAAATCCACTCAAGTAATTTCAATTGCAAATTTTGAATATGATGTTTTCAAAAGTCATAATAAATAACAATGTTTACAGAAATTTGTACACAAATAAAATAATCATAGTTGGTTTTAGAAATCTAGAATCCTCGCGAAAATAAGTTAAGATAAATTTATTAAAGAGCGAAATATAAAAATAGACTAAATATATCATACAATATTAATCGGTATCAATGATTTTAAAAACCAATGATCTTACATCAAAAATACAAAATTCTAACTATAACGTAATATTTCTCAAATCTAAATATTCCAGATATAACATCCTTGGAACCAATATCTTATTAGAAGAAGAATTAATTAACGAAGTAAGCTGACCGATGTCAATATATATGTATACAAAATTTACCAAAAGACAAACGAAATACGTAATAAAATCTGTAATATAATTACTAACCATAAACATAGGAAAACATATAATAAAAAAAAATATCAAGTTTATATATAAATAAGTTCATTAAAGAAACAAAATGATTTGTTCGATTTGTCTCTCACATTTGTCCCTCACATTATAATAACAACAGAAGATAAATCAAATAAAACAGAAATAATTCTTAAAGAGGCGTATGAACAAAAAATAGAAAAACAATTAGACGATAAATTCACCTACAAAAAGAAAGAAATAATCCAACAAAGAAAATTCAAAAAGAAAATAATAACTTAATAAATAAATGGCATAGACAAAACCTAATAGATTTCAACACTAAAAACAAACTTCGAATTTTTAATTCCCAACCTCCATCCATATATGGGTTACCAAAAATCCACAAAAATTATATCCCCTTAAGACCAATAGTATCAAACATACAAGCCCCTACTTATAATATAGCAAAATTCCTAGGTGATAGCATATCTAAGATGTTAGGAAAAACAGAATATCATACCAAAGACTTATGGCAATTTCAAAATTTCATCAAGGTACAAAAAGTACCTACAGATCACAAAATTATATCACTTGATGTAGAATCTTTGTATGATAACATTCCTACAAAGCTAGCTGTAAATATAATAGAATCCACTTGGGATGAAATTAATCCACACACATCAACTTGGGTTCAAGTCCCAACGTAGACAATATTTTTCAATTAAAAATTTCGTATGATTTGCTTTGTAATTTGTAGATAGCAATGTTTACATCCCAACTTACTTTGCACTTACATACATACTAATTTGATATTTGTAAATATTTCATATAAAAGCCGAAAAACTCCAATAATTTATCAATTGTTATATTTAATAGACGGCTAAGAAATTATCTAAACACTCATATAGGTATGGAGTAATAATTAGCAATTTCAAAGATTCAAAACTGACATCTGCTCTCAAAATACTGATATCTGCTTTAAATAACTGACATCTGCTTTCAAAACAGGCATCTGCTTTCAAATCTGACGTATGATTTCATAACAGACATCTGCTTTCAAAACAGACATCTGCTTTCAATAACTGACATCAGCTTTCAAAACTGACTTCTGCTTTCAACTTGACATCTATATTCAATAACTGACATCTGATTCATTAACACTGTTACTTTATAATGCATTTCTAAATTGCTTGAACCAAGGTCTATCGTGGGTTAAGTGGTAAAAGCGACAGTCTGGCAAACTGTAGATTTGGGTTCAAGTCCTAACGTAGACAATATTTTTCAATTAAAAATTTCGTATGATTTGCTTTGTAATTTGTAGACAGCAATGTTTACATCCCCACTTACTTTGCAATTATATACATACTAACTTGATATTTGTAAATATTTCATATAAAAGCCGAAAAACTCCAATAATTTATCAATTGATATATTTATAAACGGCTAAGAAATTATCTAAACACTTATATATAAATATATATATATATATATATATATATATATATATATATATTGATAACGGCCCCCTTTTACTGGGCTGTGGTGAGATTATAAAATGTTAATGAGATAAAAGTATAAGATAAAATTATGTATTTGAGTAGATTAGTCGGGCGCCTTAATTTATAAAATCTCACCCCAGATTGCGCTATCTTTATCTCAAATAGCCAACTAGTCGGAAAGCAAGAAACTATATTTAATAAAACTTTACTAAATGTGGGTGATCTCGGGCTCGTTGTGAGTTTTAGGTTGTTGCTTCCAAAAAAGAGAATAATATTAATGTTGACGCTTAATATAATAACTCCTACAAATAAATATGAACAAATAAAAGATTCATGTAAAATTAAAAATATTATGTTTATTAAATTAAAGGAAACTGTAAAAATATAACGTATTACAAATGTGATATTAACGAAACCGCATATACGCATAAACAACAAGGTGTTACTAATGTGAAAAGAGGTTATGTGTGTTAAACTAATAAATAATATGAATATAAATGTGAATACTCTTATTACAATAATGGTGAGTACCCTTTTATTGTTATCTCTAAGATATAAATAGGTTGTTTAATTAAATATAAAGATCATGACAGGACGTGGTAGATTAGGTAAATAATTCGAGTATATTATTAAATAAAAGTTTAAAGAATTTAATTTTTGAAAAAAAAATAAATATTATCTGAAAACCTGTTATAATAATGATGCTGATGTATGTTTGTAGATCGTCTGTGTGAATTGGGAAGATCCTCGGTGATCCAAAAATGTTCGGGTGCAGCACAAAATGATGGCGGTGTAGGTGGCTGTTTACGCAGACGCTATCGAAGATTTTCCTCGGACTTCGTCTTCGGTGCCTAATTACTCACTGCGCTCGTTTCTGGCTGTAGAATTTCAGGTATCGTTGTTGATGTACGTTAGACTATTTTGTTGAAGTTCGGCGATGGATTCTTATATATATTTCTTCTGATTTTCTATCGTTTTCGGTGGAACTACGTCTGTGACGCTATATTGTTTGAAAGTTCGTTATTACCGAAAATTCTTGTAGTAATTCACTTGACGATCGAGTTAATTAATATTCTGGATACTTTTTATCACTTTTAGCTGAATTTATAATTTAAATTTGTGTTTTATACAAGATTTCTAAGGCTTGGTCTAAAAAGATGCGTCTATTTATTTTTTAAATTCAAGGATCGAATAATTCGACAGCACTTGTCTGAATATTACCAAACACGCTATCTATTGATATCAATAATCTCGATGATTTACCCTTTTAACAATTTTATATAAAAAGAATTTGATTAATTTAGATTATCTAAATGATTTTAAAAATTATATTATAAATTACCAAGTTAGGTTAAGATAAATTTGAATGATACAAATCGCATACTGCGCATGATAAATGTAAACCTAGCGAGATGTCAATTTGTAGGCGTGTCTTACTAGTGTCGATATAATACAAAGTTGCATATGGATTTGAATATGTTTTTCGCGCTAATATTTGAAAATTTGAATATGATATAATAAAATTAGATAATGAAAGGAAAATGTATATAGAAATTTAAAGAATGAAATGATCGTTATAAAAATACATATGCACTTCGATACTACTAAGACTTAATAATATTATTTATATAACCATTATATTATAACCCTTTTTCACTTTGTATGTCTTATTCTTCCTATTTTAGATGCAGCTCTATATGGATAACATGCATCACAACAATGTCCCCGTCGAAAAAATGTCGGAATGTACAAATGAGGACATTCTTTTCGCTGAAGATGATGTAGGAAATGAAAGATAACAACCTTGTTTTTCTAAACTTATTACGTGTCGTTCGAATTAAACAATTAGAAAGAAAAATAAGTTAACACCTTAATATAAAAACTTTATGAATTGTAAAAACGAAATGTTTGTTTGTGTGATGAACTTCCTTAACATTATATTAGTATACCAAAGTCTTTTCTTCCTTTTTTTTTTTTTTAATTATCAACTATTATTCTATTGTTTCTTTGTAACTTCTCTTTATTTATTCAAGCTGTCCAAATTCAAATTATCCAGTCTAAATTAATGTTTCTTGTTTAAGTATATTTATTTGTAATTATATAAAAATAGTTTAGTTGTAGTATTCATTTAATTGATGTATTTTGCGAGCTATAACATACCTTTCAATGTAATTAATAATTTTAATGACTGTATTTATTCAATTGTATATTACTGTTCCGTTAAATAATCCTGCAACATCGAAATATGGTATCTACCCTTTATGTACCCGGTTTTTTCTTCCATTAATTCATAGGTATTGTTGCCTAAGATTCTATTAATAATATAAGGTCCTTGATATGGTTTTAGCAGTTTTCCCATTATTTTATTTTTAAGATCAGTTACTCTCAATCTTTTCACTATTACCCTATCATTAAGATTATATGTCTTATATTTCTTATCAACGGTATTCCTCTTTCTTTCCCATTTAATTTTCTTTGTCAATAATTTCTCTCTTACTTCTATAAGTCGTTCGTTGAAGTTGATGGCTTCTGGATCTGTCCAAGGTCTCTGCGGTGGCTGACCAGTAAAAATTGTTATGGGACAATGGTTATGAACTGTACTGGGTGTGTTATTAATGGTGTGTTCTATTTGTTGTAAATATTTGGCGGCATTTCGAATTCGGGTTTAATTCTTCGGTTCAATGCTCTTGCATCTAAACATATGCGTAGAGATAAGTCTTTCTTTTGGACTATAACTATCGGATTTATAAAGTAGGTATTTGACTTCTCTATAATGCCAGTCTGTTCTAATCGTTCCAGTTCCTGACTTACTTTCTGCTGATAATGATACGGAATGGGGTAATTTTTACTAATTAGTGGGTCTTCGTTATCTATTTTAATCGGATGCTGATATCCTTTTGCAAACACTACATCATTGTTAATAAGAGTAATATTATTGTATAAAATTGCTATTAAGTCGGGTATGACAGTTGTATCTGGTATCTTAGAGTTCTCTATAAAATTCTTTATATCATCATAATTATTAATTGTTTTCACTACTTGATTATCCATTCTAACTTCCATAACATCTCCTCGCTCGTGACAATCCTTCGTTCCTTGCCTAACTACCATTCTCTCTATACCAATATTTGTATTATTAAATTCTATTATTTTTCCATCTGTTTCATTATTCCCCTCGTAATCTCTTCTATTGCACGGTTCATTATTTAATATAATATTATTTATTTCACTCGTAAGCACTTCCTTCTTATATAGGTTATAACCTTTTAACTCTTCTTCTGATAATTGTTTTTCAAATATAACTTTATTCACATCTATATTTAGTATACCATTTTCGAAATCTAAGATCATTTTGAGTTTTTTAATACTGTCAATACCTATAATACAGTCGTATTGTAGTTTGTCTATAATATAGCAATGTATGATGTATTTTGATTTGTCGACTAATATTTCTGTTGATAATTGTTTTGTTACCGTCCCCATGCGTTTTCCGTTCGCTGCAATGATCTCTGTCCCTTTCGTTTTTACAATGTTCTTCTCGTATCCCCGTATATTCGTAGCTTTCTCTGCCTTTAATAAAGTTATTTCCGCTCCTGTATCGATTAAGCAATATAAAAAGATATTTTCGAATTTTAATTTTACAATAGGTAAAGTATATATTTGGGTAGTTTGGTTGCCTGCATCTTCTACAGTAATGAATTCTTCCGGATGTTGATAGAAAGTAATATTTTCAAATTTAAAAGGTATGTTACAGTCGTCATGGGTTTTTAATTTTGTGCTGATGATGGGCCTTGTGTTGGGTTGGTGTAGAGGTCCTCTGTTAAAATTGGCGTTTTTTTTAATACCTCTTCCATATTTGTTCGTATCGGCGATACAGATCGATGACGTCTGTTAATATTATTTACGTGACCACGTCCACGATTACGGATATGATTAAATCCTCTTCCTTGTTGATTAGTATTATGGTTTGTATTGTTATTGTTTGTTTGTCGATCCGTAGTGCGATTGTAATTATTGAAATAATTATTACTGTTGTATCTGGATGGCTGGTAGTTGTAATTAGGTCTATTTGATGAATTGTTTGAATTATTATTATATGATCTTGTAAAATTTTGATTTCTATTATTGTTGTTGACATTATTATAACGTTGCGGTGGTGAGTTATTTGGGTTATTGTTCGGATTATTTGAATTTTGTGACGGATGATTGCGAGAGTTGGGATTGCGATATATGTGTTGTGGCTGAAAGTTGTTCTCCGAATAATCATCTAGACGTCTCATTATGTCTATGAGAGAGTCCATATCCGTAACTCTTTGACATATGATAGCCTGTGTATCGGTGTAGATGAAATGATTTAGGAGCTGCCTGGCAATCATTGATTCTTCCATGTCATTCAGGTGTTTACACTGGTTATAGATACGGGAAGCGTATGTCTCGCGTGATACTTGTCCCAATCGATATTTGCCTGTCAACAACCGTATTCTAGCTCTGTTTTGTTGCGTTTCGTCCCAATAATTCTTCTTAAAGAGTGTAACAAATTGGTCAAGAGAATTGCAATGATCCTCAATTCTTTGAAACCACTCTTGTGCACTGTAACGTAAAGTTACTCGTATGACCTCCATCCTCTGCTTCTCCTCAGGTATATCCTCTAAGTAGCGTAAAAGACAACTAAGATACGTCATAGGATGTACACGTGTGATATCCCCGTCGAAATGATGTAAATTTTCTATCTTTATAGAGCTATTATTAGTATTAATATAATTTGTTGATGTAAAATAGCCTTTTATTTTATTTTCCAATCGTTTAATGTTAGTCTGTGTAGTCGTATAATTTTCATTATTAGTTATAGTTATAGTATCTAAATTTTGTCTGACAATATTGATTTCTTGTTTATTATGATCGTTGTATTGGTTTAACGATGATTTTAATTGTTCTGTGTTATCATTATTTAATTTGTTAAAATTGGTCAATTTTGTATTAAACAAATTATTATTTTCAGAAATCATTTTGTCTATGTTTTGTTGTATGTCTTGTGTTGTAGTTTTAAGTCTCTGTTCAGTATTATTTTGAATTTCCGTAGTTGCGGTCTCTAACTGCTTAGCCCAATGTAAATTCTGTAGATTAACGGTTTCATCAAGTTTAATTAAGTACTTAAGTTCGTTTTCTTCCATGTTTTTCTGAGCTGTAGAAATTTCTGCTATCTTACCCTCTAAATCTACTTTGAAAGCACTTAATTTGTTATCGATGTTTGCATTATTTATTTCAAATTTTTGATTAATATTGTTCATGTTTATCTCTAATTTAGTTGTTAGATCACTATTCATGTTGCTTATGTCTGTTTTCATATTAGTTAGTTCTTGTTTTAAGTTTTCATTGTTAGTGTCTAATTTGTTTGTTAAGTCTTGTTTTAGGTTATCGTTATTTGTATCTAATTTGTTGTTCATATTTATATTGTCTTGTTTTAAGTCTTTCATTTCTAGTTTTAAATCTTGTTTCAAATTAGTCATTTGTGTCATTAGTACCTGTAACATGTTCATTACCTGGCCATTGTCTGGTGGACTTACCCCTTCAGTTGTAGACGCTTGTGCCACGGGAATGTCTCCCTGTTCAACCCTATCTTCTTCAGTACTGTCCTTAACTGCTTTGGTTCTATGTCGAGTATCCATTTTGATATTTATTACATTTATAAAGTTTAATGAATTTATATAAAGATGTATCCTTTATTTTTAAAGTATGATAATAATAATAAATAGTTGAAAAAATACAAAGTTATGTTTAAAATATGAATAATAATACTCGAGACACCGTAATTTTATTAGTGAATCAAAAGTTCAATAAAATAACGTAAGCACAAGGTGATATTTTCCCTTTCACTAACCTTTAATATGTCCTAGAATCCTCCAAAGTCTGCGATGTAGTGAAATAAAGGTAACAATCTGCTGTTATAATAGGAAAAACATGTACACACAACGACAATAATAATCTACACCTTTTTGTCTATATAATATATGAAACAATTTGAAAAGTATCAATTATTTGCAATATTTAACTTTGTAGATGAGTTATCAACAAGAAGCAACAGGCCCACGTTGTCGGCGACAATTGATAACGGCCCCCTTTTACTGGGCTGTGGTGAGATTATAAAATGTTAATGAGATAAAAGTATAAGATAAAATTATGTATTTGAGTAGATTAGTCGGGCGCCTTAATTTATAAAATCTCACCCCAGATTGCGCTATCTTTATCTCAAATAGCCAACTAGTCGGAAAGCAAGAAACTATATTTAATAAAACTTTACTAAATGTGGGTGATCTCGGGCTCGTTGTGAGTTTTAGGTTGTTGCTTCCAAAAAAGAGAATAATATTAATGTTGACGCTTAATATAATAACTCCTACAAATAAATATGAACAAATAAAAGATTCATGTAAAATTAAAAATATTATGTTTATTAAATTAAAGGAAACTGTAAAAATATAACGTATTACAAATGTGATATTAACGAAACCGCATATACGCATAAACAACAAGGTGTTACTAATGTGAAAAGAGGTTATGTGTGTTAAACTAATAAATAATATGAATATAAATGTGAATACTCTTATTACAATAATGGTGAGTACCCTTTTATTGTTATCTCTAAGATATAAATAGGTTGTTTAATTAAATATAAAGATCATGACAGGACGTGGTAGATTAGGTAAATAATTCGAGTATATTATTAAATAAAAGTTTAAAGAATTTAATTTTTGAAAAAAAAATAAATATTATCTGAAAACCTGTTATAATAATGATGCTGATGTATGTTTGTAGATCGTCTGTGTGAATTGGGAAGATCCTCGGTGATCCAAAAATGTTCGGGTGCAGCACAAAATGATGGCGGTGTAGGTGGCTGTTTACGCAGACGCTATCGAAGATTTTCCTCGGACTTCGTCTTCGGTGCCTAATTACTCACTGCGCTCGTTTCTGGCTGTAGAATTTCAGGTATCGTTGTTGATGTACGTTAGACTATTTTGTTGAAGTTCGGCGATGGATTCTTATATATATTTCTTCTGATTTTCTATCGTTTTCGGTGGAACTACGTCTGTGACGCTATATTGTTTGAAAGTTCGTTATTACCGAAAATTCTTGTAGTAATTCACTTGACGATCGAGTTAATTAATATTCTGGATACTTTTTATCACTTTTAGCTGAATTTATAATTTAAATTTGTGTTTTATACAAGATTTCTAAGGCTTGGTCTAAAAAGATGCGTCTATTTATTTTTTAAATTCAAGGATCGAATAATTCGACAGCACTTGTCTGAATATTACCAAACACGCTATCTATTGATATCAATAATCTCGATGATTTACCCTTTTAACAATTTTATATAAAAAGAATTTGATTAATTTAGATTATCTAAATGATTTTAAAAATTATATTATAAATTACCAAGTTAGGTTAAGATAAATTTGAATGATACAAATCGCATACTGCGCATGATAAATGTAAACCTAGCGAGATGTCAATTTGTAGGCGTGTCTTACTAGTGTCGATATAATACAAAGTTGCATATGGATTTGAATATGTTTTTCGCGCTAATATTTGAAAATTTGAATATGATATAATAAAATTAGATAATGAAAGGAAAATGTATATAGAAATTTAAAGAATGAAATGATCGTTATAAAAATACATATGCACTTCGATACTACTAAGACTTAATAATATTATTTATATAACCATTATATTATAACCCTTTTTCACTTTGTATGTCTTATTCTTCCTATTTTAGATGCAGCTCTATATGGATAACATGCATCACAACAATATATATATATATATGTTTAGATAATTTCTTAGCCGTTCATTAAACTCCAATAATTTATCAAATGTTATATATATATATATATATATATATATAAGAATAAAACGTAATGTGTGTGTATATATATGCAATCTTTTGAGTTCAATACGGACGGCATTAGTTAGCTTTCTTATTCTTTCGGATAGCTTCAGGGGAAACAGATTTGTGTTTCGAGGGAACCACGCTATTATTTGAAAGATATTGGCCTTTGTTCAGATGAATATAGGTCTTTTCTTACGATATATTTAATGAGTATATATATATATATATATATATATATATATATATATATATATGTGTGTGTGTGTGTGTTGTTTTTCTTATATCCACGAAAAAGCACAAACATTATACTTATTATTTTTTACTTATTGTTTGAACCTGAAGTTGTTTCGACAAAGTATATCGATCAAATCTTGGTATTAAATTCGGTATCTTCAGATTACCGTTTTAAATATATGGCTTACATTAACAAGAGAGGAAACTATACATTAGGGTTTTAAGCATTTGTCAGAAGTAAAACATTCAAGTAATGAATTACCGTTTGATGGCCTAAAGGCAACGCGCTAGCTTGACATTGCAGTTGGAGGATACCAAGGCATGAATTATTATTATTATTATTTCCTCAACTCACAAGAACTTCCAATTTGTTCGTGGTTGCCAGTATGTTTTGCGCTTACTTACGTAATACATACTGCTTATGACTTACCCAATTTACCTCAATACATGATTGCCCTAGAGATCTTTCGCCTAAAGACCAGCTCAGTTTAGAGGCGAGTGGAGGGGGAGTTTTTACATCATAAAGGGCGCCGCGATGTGTGTGCCGATAGTAAATTGAATAAATCTAGGTAACTACGTGTGTCGTTGTTAAACTAAATAAAACATCCAAGTTCAAAACAGAAACAATAAGGATTTATTGTAATCCAAATCATTACAACAACAAAAGGGATATTGTACCCAGAATGTCAAAATAATACGGTTACACCAACTTGGCTAACTACGTCACAATAAAATATTTGACTGATTCAGAAAATATTTAAAGTTTAATGAATAAAGAAAACTGTATTTAAATTAGATCAAAGCGATAATGACATTAAAATAGTGATATATATCTTAACAAAAAAGTAAATTTTGGTCATGAGTAAAAGACTTACCCAGTATAATATATGAATGAAATAATTTAAAGTACAGACAAGAAATTGACTAATATGTGAAGTTAAACTATTTGCACATAGAAGCAGGTGTTTTAGATAAATTACAAAAATAATCACCAGATTTTATAAAAAAAAATTAAGGTCAACGTCTGAAATGATTTGACCAAATATGGAACACAATTAAATTAAGTAAGAATCTTAATCTAAGAATTGCATAATTAATTTATCAAAGATCTTTAATAAACCTTACATTGATATTGACACACTCTGTATATGCAACAATACTTTATATCACACACACACAATTAATTATTTAATTGTGTAAGTTCAAGTTGTAAAAATTTGTACCAAAATAAATCTATTAAGATTTGTCCACACTGTATATGCAATAATATATTAATTATAACAAAAAAATGAAACTGTTCATTAATTTTAATGATAATAAGTACAGAAATTATATTACCCAAATTAATTCCAAAATTTATGTTTCCACATAATATTTGTAGAAATTATTCTTACTTAATAAAAAAATTGAAAATTAGAATCGGTTACATATTTTCCAATAAGAAAAACAAAAGGCAAATTTATACTAAATTGAATGTCACTAATTTCTTAATACAGAAAAAAAAATTAATTTATATACTTATATATGTACAAAATTTATACAATTTCTTCATGTGACGCTGAAAATTAATTATAACGTAGTCTCTAGAAAAAAATATACTTAAAATGAGTTCTACACCTTATGTGTACACAATGCTTCTTCAGGAAGAAATAAAAACAGATCGGCGACCTCGTGGTCTACAGAAATGCAATTCACAGGAAAATTTTCAGCATACCGGTCTTTCAATAATGTGCGGAAACTGATAACCTCAGTTTTACTCAAATTTTTGGGGATGGTAACGCTTTACCAATATTGCTCTATTATATAAGAGAGAAAAAAAATAAGAAAGTTTAACGAAACCAAAGCCTCAATAGAATTTTTTTTAGAAAGTCACCCTTGTGTATTAGTTTACAGTCATATAAAATGGAAACCTCTAACCGCGTGGTCGGGAAAAAGCTATCTTTCCAATTTGTGCTTAATTCACGAAAATAAATTTAGGAACACCTCCACGTTGATTTGCAAGGCGATGTAAAATTAAAAACCGCTACTATCGAACATTTAACCAATGTTATAATTAAATTTTACTTAGCTAGACAATTTTAACGCCAGAGTTACGAAGCTTTACCACTTGGCTGTAACGAGAGCTAATGAGAGAGAATCTGGCCTTCAGCGAAGTTTTATAATCGACAGTGCGACGTCATACCAGGAAAAAAACAATATTTGAAAGAATATTTCAATTATCCTATATTTAATTAATTTCTTGTGAGATCGACCGCAAAGACAACCGACTACTAATTTACAATAGCTTTCCTTTTAAATTTCAACTAATTAATCGTTAATTACATCGTACTATATTAGAAATAAATACTAATAGATGTCACTGTATGTCTACTACAAGGAGCTTCCCAAATCGAAATACCAAATAATTGATATACTAATTAAATTATATTTCCAAAAATTTCGATAAAATACTAAGTTCCTATTCTCAAAAGATTTTACATTAAACAGCAGTGTTTAATTACAATTTAAAAATACCGATACGATGACTGGCATAAATTCTATATTTGAACGCAAACAAATGCAAATTTTATGTTCATATGAATCTAAATCGCAAGTACGGCGGATGTACTATAAATGTCAAAACCATATTATTTAAAAGATGTAAACAGCACACAAAGCAAAGCCAAAAGATTTATTTAACTATGAAACCCATACAAAATTACGATTTTAGCACTGGTAAAATTAGAACACCCTAATCTGCCTCTGTTTTAATTAACATCTTTACAGATAATCAACTCTAGATCGATTAATGGAAATAAACTAAATTAAATAAACAATACAAGATGTAATAAATGTGTTAAATGTTTATACAAACAACATTAGTGAACCTATTAGATATACCTAGTTATACAAAAATAACTAACAGCCAAAATGAAGAATAAGGTAATTTAAATTTTAAGAATTCAATTAGTGCGAAGGAATAGTAATTAAATATAGCAGAAACCTAGTATATATACCCTGTGGTTCAATAATAACCAACAAACTAACTGCAAAATAAGGTAATTTAAATTTAAGAAATTCAAGTAGTAGGCTAATTAGTAACTAAATCTAGCGGATACTAAAAATGCACAAGGGTCCAAATTGACATATAACAATATGTATATACAGTATGACTGAAGTTTCCTTTTGTTAACTTAAATAACATAAAACAAACTTAAAAACAATAACATTTATTAATTTAAAAATTTAAAATAAAAATATAAATTAATAATAGTAACAAAAACGATATTTTTAGGATAGTTAATACGTACTTTACATGTCTACAACAGGTGTTCGAAGTTTCCCCCACCGACTCGCACACACAACTCCAACGTCGAATGAGTGATTCGTTGACACGCTGAAGGACATTTTGCTCCCGTATTAAAGTACTTGCTTCATTCACACGATTTTGTAGTTCATCGATGGTATTTATTTCATTCACATACACCAGTTGTTTTAAATAGCCCCAGAAGAAAAAGTGCAGCGAATTTAAGTCAGGAGAACGCGGTGGCCATGCGACAGTACCCCCGCGTCCAATCCAATGATCTTGATACACAGTAGTTAAATGTCTACGAACAGTGTGTGTAAAATGTGCCGGAGCACCATCATGTTGAAACCACATCCGATATCTAATATTAAGGGGGACATCTTCTAACAGCGGTTGTAAATTATGTTGTAAGAATTCTAAATAAGTTTGGCCATTAACACGAGCAGGGAGAATAAACCGGCCGACGATAAAGTTATCTATTATTCCCGCCCATAAATTTAGCGAAAATCGCTGTTGATTATGCACACGAAGGATCGCACGAGGATTGTCTATTGCCCACTGATGCAGGTTATACAGATTATAAGTCCCTTCACGTGTAAGAGTAGCTTCGTCTGTAAAGAGAATATTAAATACAAAATTATCGTCCTCGCGATTTCTTTGAAGAAACCATTCACAAAATTGTACCCGAGCCGGATAATCACGAGGGTTTAATGTTTGCACTCGTCGGTAGTGAAAAGGATAAAGTTGAGCTTCTCTTAAGGTTCGCCAAACAACAAACTGTGATACGTTAAACCGTTGAGCAAGGTGTCGTGTGCTTAACGTTGGATCATTTTCTATTGCCTCCAAATCTCTTCTTCAGCAGCTAAAACGTTTTCAGCACGTCCTGGACCAGTATCTCAGCATCGAGGTTGTAATTCTCCGGTATCGCGAGCCCGTTGAACAACTGCTATAAACGTAGGTGCAGACGGTAAATGTCTATTTGGAAATAATTCCGAGTATCTTCGACGCGCAGCATGACTATTCTGTTGACATTCACCGTAAATCAAAATAATATCAACTAACTCACTATTGGTAAAGTGGTATGCCATTTTATGTTCATACAAAAATATTTTTGAACTAGCACTAAAGTAAAACTAACGTCTTATTACTACGAAAAATCCCGTTGAACTAATATTGAATCTACGAAACATTGCACGCATTGTTTCGGTTGACGTCACTAAGCAAACAAACAAACCGGACATTTCATTCTATCACATGTACCAAGTAAACTGCAGTCTCACATCTTAAACTTGACCCTGACACAGTTTAATATCGTTACGGACACTCATCGGTTACTGACCTATTATGTATGAAATGTGTACAGTGAAACTTGAAAACATTGGGCTGTTATAAATAATTTTTTTTGGCTTTTCTAGACAACTTTTATTAGAAAAAATTTTTACTATTTTATTTATTAAATTTTTTGGAATATATCCCAAAAAAAAACAAAATGAAACTTCAGTCATACTGTATATGTACAAATATATATATATATATATATATATATATATATATACAAGTTTTTTCGATAATCTTGTTCTTTTCCAATTTTATCTATTGTTTCGGGGCAAAATACGAATAAAATACGTCCTTCCTGTAAATTTCCTTAAAATATATCTACATTTACTGGGTGTTCATTTATTTATGGCGGCCAGTATATATTGCAGAAGGAATTTCGATAAAAGTGTATTCAGAATTGTCGATTATATTTTAATTTGTATAAATAAACTATCGTTACTGTCTTTTGACACAATTTCAGACAATCGAAGTTTGATATATTTCACGGAATTAATTTACCCATATATTCGCGAACGTAGGTTATATATTTCATGCATATTATAAATACATTTTAACTTGAATTTATTGGCCTCCTCCATACCACAATACTGCTGGCAAATGGCTTTGATGAAATGTATTATATAATTATGTTATTTGCATGAATCGAAAGGCAGGCACAATTCCAAAATGATGATAGCAACACGGTACGTACATTGTATTTATCTTCATATACGTTATACTCGTATATGTACATGAGATAGTTATGTACACATGTACAGACACTTCATTTATATGCCTGCTTGTTAATTGAAAATGATTTATGCAGTTCAAAATGTGCATAGACGCGTAGTTTAAATCGCTTTGTGTTTTCCGGGAGAACCAAAATCAATTCTACGGAAACTGTTACATTTAAATGTTAACATTTAATTCGTTTTGATGATACTTGGGCTAGATAGAGCAGGATGAGAAGTTTATTTGTTTGAAACTCGAATAAGCAAAATTGTAATTTAAATATAGACTTACTACTGTGATCGCAAACTATCGGGACTAGTTAATAAAAGGCAAAGTATTTAACTCTAGAAACTGTATTTTGTTTGTGTCTTCACTCATACTTACGGTATAACCGCATGTGCAATGTAACAGAATAAAATATTTAAATTGTATTTGTGTTCTTCACACCAGTATTTTAATATTTTATTTTATTAAAAATACTTTTGTATCATACAAAACTGGTGGGGTTTTACCCACTCATGTATGTTTCAATTATTCTTGAGATTGACGTAAAGCTCAAGTTCTTCGATTGACTGGCATAGTTATCAACTACCGAGGCATTTAGAATACAAAAAGAAAATTAGAAATCTATAATTACAGGTTAATAGTTATAAAAAGGTATATTATTTCATATTATTTTTATTATAACATCATAATATAAAATTTAACAACCCTAGTGTGGGATTTGTATATATCAGTACATTTCACAATAATATATATATATATATATATATATATATATATATATATATATATATATATATATATTGTAGTAGGTCATACTCATATACAAAACGGGCCCTAGAATCAAAAATACATAACAATTTTTAGATTTGCAATGTTAATTTAGAACATAAGATATTGTTGGAACTGCATTTTTCACATGTCATATTAATAAAGTTAATTCCGCGTTTTTAATTGCTCAAATTTGAATCACGTGCTTATTTATTTTCTTGTAGTCATTTGCTTAAGTCATTGTCATCAACATTATTATTTTACCGAAGATTTTTAACTTAATTGATTGAATATATTTTTGACACATACTATGGATATAGCTGTACCTTGTTTGAATTGTATACGGCGGGAAATATCCCAATTGTAAACTGGTATCAAGCGAAATATTGAACATTTCAAAAACAGTTTTGTCTATCATAAAATTAAAACTATAATTTCTGTAAAATATCCAAACGATTAGTTATAGTAAATTATTTCATTTATAAACATTAATAAGGAGATTAAATAAATACAAATAAGAATCACGAATAAGAAGCCTGGATAAAAAACAAACTAGAGTTAGCGGGGGTAATTAAAAATTTTGCACGCGTCGACATATTTAAAAAAGTGTGTTCCTGAAATTTAGTGAAAAGTAGTAAAGAAAGTATTATAATCTCACCACAAAATATATCCTACACATCTCACACCTACAAAGCAACGATCGACGAAATTTCCACAACCTAAAACCTTCCTGGTCGTTTTAAAACGAAATTCCATTCACCGGGGGACGCTACCTGAATAATTCCACAACCAGAGCCATTATCCTGAGTATAGGATCCAAAACACACTTCGAACATCCTGTATCCTCCGTCAAACCAACTTGAGTATTTATTTATTTACATTTCCTAAAATATTGAAATTTTATTTTAATTTGAACATAATCGTTGATATTATTATATGTACACCAACTATGTTAATTCTTAATTAGTATACCTCTAAAACTGAAAAATACAGTTCCCTTGCGTCATAATTTTAGTAAATTTAATTAAATTTAAATGCATTATCTCATTAAAATTAGTTAACCTAACTATTATGAACATATTTGATCACGTGACTATTCATAGGTTAATGCATCTTACTATCATGTTAAACACTTACCTTATTGAATATAATTTTTCTATAAAAAACATTTATTTATGCTTTTCACTCTCTTGTTTTATTTATTAAATTATACATCCAGAATCACCATATATTTAATAACTTGTTTTAACACATACATCTATATTCCATTGGGTACCGAACTCGCACATCTACTATTTTTATTAAAGTATAATTTCACTAGTATCAACACATAAAACAAAATACACATAAGGTATTAAACAATAAGTTTTGCACTTGGAAGGGGCCTTTTAAAGTCAAGTATAAAGGTTTATATACATTTATTTATGTTCTGGATTTTATGCAAGCGACAACTGTAATATTTAAACTTAACTCCATTTTTAGGTCATATTTGTAACTACACTTGTGAATTTTTTAATTATTTTTTATCACTAAATCAATTAATTCATAACCTTTCATTTATATTTAACGTAAATTCTCAAGCTCATTAATCACACCTATAAGGCTTTTTAACAATATATATATATATATATATATATATATATATATAAAATCAGTTGTAATTGGTATCACGGTCCTGCCTCACCATTCTGCCTATCAAAGTGTCTACCTTACAGTAGTAAAATTGGAAATATCTAATCTTAAAAAAAATACTGTACTTTTTACAACACAAATAATAATAAAAATTTATACAGAATAATGGTGTGTTTTAAGTAATTTTTTATCCCCGTTATTCATTAAATAAACACGTTATTGTTTATAAATGAAGGCTATCAACGTATATAAATATTCATTAAAATTGAAACGTAAAATCCAAAATCAAATATCATAAAATAAAATTTCCAATATACGATATAAAGCGATTCAAAAACGATAACTAAAAAAAAAAAACGAAATGCACATTTTTGCTTTCCCATTTGTTTTGTTTGTTTTGATGGTAAATACTATTCGTGTTTATGAAATTTGACGGTCAAATCCTCGCTTTTGCGTTTCACAGATACATATATGTGTATTGTTCAGAGTTGTACTTTTTTAAATAGCTTTTGAAATTTTTTAGTTGTTGAAAAGGATAAATAGAAGAACACAGTAATTGATATTTGTTTGATACACGACATCCATACATAATCAAAAACCTCCAGCTGTTCATAAGTGTTGAGGTATATTTGCTAATTGACAAGTTTTTTCTATATATTTACGCGCCTCAATTCGGTTTCATCTGGTTAATCCCATGATTTCTTCTTGTATTAAGAACACTATTATTTCATGTTTCCTCAGTCGTCCTCTTCAAGTTCTACCAGTTTTTCTTACATTACCTTCCTTACCTCTTTATTTTCAATCGTTGGAAACATGCAACTAATTCTTTCTTATTTCGTATCATTAATTTTTAATTTTAAGGTTTTTAAGAGTTTAAGAGAGAATTTCTTAAATAAGGTACGTTTGTGAATGATAGCGATCGCCACAGTGCGCATGCGCGTCTGTTCCAAACAGCTTTGCACGCGTTTAGACGCCATTTGCAGCTGTACGTGCTAAGCCGAATAAGTTTAAAATGTTTAAGAAAATTGATATCATTTGTAAGTCGATTCTTGAGAGCAAAAAATTCGACACCTGCGGAAATTCGCGATAATGCTATCAGTAACAGCAAAGTTCGAAAATGGGTGAGATTGTTCAACGACGGACAGACTAATAATATATTAATATTTCGGGTGCGGCAATAGTGTGTCGGTGGAGCTTAGCATGAAAACTAATAAAGTTGTAGCAATGAAATTTTACGTACACGTGTAGTATGCTACAGTGCATTTTCTATTTATATATATATATATATATCTTCTTCTTTCTCTTTTCTTAAGACTTAGTCTTGTTTCTTCTACTATTTCAATTTTGTTCAGCCTCTTGGGAAGCAGATGTCCAGCTCTCGCACCATCTCTTGGGAGGTCGGCCTGGAGGTCCCCTTGAGTTCGGTTTTTCGTTCTTTGTCCATTTTGTCCATCGGTCCCCCGTCAGTCGGTCGACGTGGTCTCGCCAGTATCTTCGTCTTTTTCTCGTAAATTTCACCACGTCTTGAATTTTAAGGTCTGTTCGTATATCCCTGCTTCTTACATGATCTCTCAAGCTTACTCCTCTGATATTCCTTAAGGTCCTCATCTCCGTTGCTCTCATCATGCTCTTCGTTTTTGTTGTGTCCGCTCGGGTTTCCACTGCGTATGTAATCACCGGTCTCACGGCTGTTTTATATATGCGGACTTTACTCCTCCATATGAGGTCCCTTAGGTAGCCAGAAATTCTTGAGGCTTTATTCATTTGTGTTCTGACTTCCTGTTGTAGGCTTTTGGAGCTTGTTATCTCGACTCCCAGGTACGTGCATCGCATACATTGTCGGATGGGTTTGTCATCTACAGCCAGTTTACATCTAGTGGGTTCTTTTGCTATGACCATTGATTCTGTCTTCTCCACTGATATCTGCATGTTAAGGTTCTTTGCTTTTGTTTGGAACCGATATAGCAGTCGCTGAAGGTTGTCCTCGTTATCCGCCATCGGGATTGCGTCGTCAGCGTAGCACAGTATCCGCATCGATTCGTGTCCCATTCTATATCCTCCATCAACTTCTTTTACGCCGTTGATTATTTGATCCATGATGAGGTTGAATAGTACTGGGCTCAGGCTATCCCCCTGGCGTACGCCCGTCAGTACTGGTACTTGTTCTGTGAGGCCCTTTGGTGTTTTAATCGTGGTTGTATTACCTTTACTGAGGTCTTTTATTATGTTAATGTACGACACGGGTGTCTTGTTTTGCTGGAGTATATCTATGATGTCGGCTGTTTGTACTCTATCAAACGCTTTTTTGAGATCCACAAAGCAGAGAAACAGCGGCTTGTTGTATTCTAGGGATTTTTCGATCATTTGTCTAAGGATGAAGATTGCGTCAATTGTCGATCTATTTTGTCTGAAGCCTTGTTGTTCTTCGTTTATTGCTATTCTCTTCATTATCTTTGTTGCAATGATTTTTGTAAAGAGCTTGCTTATGCTAGGTAGGAGAGATATCATTCTGTAATTTTCCGGGTCGTTCTTATTTCCCTTTTTGTAGATCGGTATTGTGATTTCCAATCATTAGGCACTTTTTGGGTCGAGATTATTTTTTGGAATAATAATGTGATTGCTGTTTCCAATTCAGCCCCCCCGTACTTGAGCATTTCATTTACGTATTTCATACTTCATTTATATATATATATATATATATATATATATATATATATATATATATATATATATATTGTTATGGGGTAAATAGCACCATTACTCCAGCCAACCGCAAAGGGAAAGACAGTAATTAACACAAGAATAACACTCAATAGAATGGCTACATTTGGCGAACATAGTTTGTAAAATTAGTATCGAAATGTAAATAAATTAATATTACGACAACTTTGTATATTTCAAATTAATTTATTTATGTTTATTTCAAAATTTACTTTTCATATTTTTATTATCATTTTCATAATTAAAGTCATTAGCGCGAAATTAACAAGATAGCTAATTTATCGACATTCAAAGTTTGTATCGATACTAATTAGACACGCCCACTTTTTTGAATTTTTACAACCCGCGAACAGGTTATTTTAATTCCAATCATTCAACATAACCTAACATTGGAAAGCATGTTATAACTATTTCTAAAATATTATTTTAATTTTGTTTTCATATTAGAATTAATATTTCATTTATATTTAAATTATTATCAATTGTAATTGAAGTAAAATTCGAGGCTATTTTCATAATTTATACAAGGCTTTGAAAGAAATAATTGCTATCGAGCGTCAGTAGAAAAATTTTATAACGATTGCCACGAAAAAGTGCTACTCCGAGTTTAAAATTTAATTAAACTAAAAATACTTGTGCTACAATTATCAAAATACTCAGAAAAGAAGTATTTAACCTTGGCGCTACTTTGGAACCACTTTTGTAGTCAATAATACCTGTGATCGGCAAGTAATAGTCCAACGCATCTTTTGGCACACGGCTATGAGCAATGCCAACGCCTTGGAATGACGCCTTCGAACAACGCCGATACCTGCATCGTAGAAACGAAAACACCTTTATTGGGTCCCGTACTTCGACAACTCTGACCAGCTACCATTCCACACACCTGCACGCAGCATATAAAAAACAGGTTTAATTAATTCAGTTTATTTCGGAAAAAGTCCTCTAAGAACTATTTTATTTAACAAGACAAAATTTTATTAAAATACCTAACTCTTTATTTTTACTTTAAAAATACATTTCTATTTGCTCAGAATTTGTGAAAGGAAATTTATTATTAAGATCTGTAGTACTTACCCTTAATTTGTTTGTCTATTTATTTATATTACCATATACTATTCATTAACATTGCTATTAAAACATAACCTTTAATTCACACGTGCACACCATATTAATTCATTGTTTTGTCGTTAGGCACGTTATTTGTTCATTGTTCGCAGATATCTTACTTCAATAAATATTTACACTTATTACTTTAAACAAACTCTTTTATTTATCATTGCTTACATCAGAAATTAAATCACTGTTTACTGGTAGGCTAGTCCCACCTACCGCCAACTTATCCTGGCATACTTCATATCTTTTAAGTAAGAATTGTAATTATTTTCTAAATTATATAAAATAATTACAGCTAGATTTTGAAATAAGTTGAAGTTGTAATTGTTTGCATTCACATAATATTACATTACATTTTCGCACAATACACCTTTTCTTCCAAATTAATTATTTCAACTGGTAACTGTTAATGTTATTATTGAGACGAAAACGAAATACTATAAAGGGTATCATTAATATAACAACGCAATGTAATTTTAATTAAATTTAATGATACGAATACAACTGCTCTAACTGAAACACAAAATAAACTGATAAATTTTCATCCGAAACAGTTGGTAATTGTAACATACATACATAATATACACGCATACACTCTTGCGAAAACACTGATACACGCAAGAGAGGAATAGAACATACAATCACGTATCTGTATATATATATGTAATGATAATACACATGCTGCACCTGCATTTTGTCAAGCCTTTGTTTCAACATTTTCGCTCTACCTCTGGATCGAGTGAATTCACCGGCTATAATTAATTTTAATTGGGGCAAACTCAGTTTTATTCTTCCACCCCTTCATGCTCCCTTCCACTTCGTGGCACCGTCAACATATACGGGTAAATAAAATTGATGATCAGGTTCATCATATAATATTTTCAAAATTAGTTTTCTAAATACAATGCCTGGAAGAACAAACAAGAGATATGAAGAGGAAAAAAAATCACAAAAAAAAACTTTCAGAGACTGCGTTAATAAGCTAGAAGGTCGCTCTGGACGTTAGGAGGACGGTGTGTAATTTAAGGATGCAAAATTAATATTTAAAACTAGGATCTAGAAGGTACTCGTAGCATGATTTTAATTAAAACACGTTAATTTTCAGAACTCGAATATCTTAATTATGATGTAGGAAAATTAAAACGACCTTCGATAATAGAGGGTAAATGAAGAAATTTAAATGAATTTTTTTTTATTGGAAGGGGTGGGGTTATATTGTATACGCACGAGGGGCTGCTTTTATCCCCCTGGACTAGTAAACTTTGAATTTTATTAGATTTTCCTAAAATCATATATGCTTTGGTAACTTGGGCGCCAATTAACGAAATATTTGCAACATTATTAATTTTATCTATCGAGTTGTGCTGTCGTGGGTTGATTTTATATGAAAATTATTAAAATCGTCTATCGAATCGTTTATAAAGTTCCTTACTAATGTACGAGTTACTACACGGCAATTCCCGGAATTTAAATGTGACGCGCGAAGGGAGGGTAGTACAGCTCTATAGCTCTAGATGGTGTAAGCTACGTCCACGCTAAGTCAATCTCTTAAAACGGTACGTTGCTAGGTGGTGAAGTAGTTATTTTCTTACAATCGTTAAAAAAATTAATATTCCTACACGCAAATTGAATGCGGAAACTGACCAATTTATTATTATTTTTTTTTTATTAAAAAAATCAAAAATACTAATCGTACCTACTCACATTTGAGACTTATGGCTAAAGGCCGGATTATATGCAAAAAAAAAACTTAAAATATGCGCATAAATATGGAGATGTTTTGGCATAAATATGCACTTCCTTATGAAAAATATACAGGTAAAAAAATACGAGAAATGTTAGAAAATGGAATACTGTAGGAAAAAATATTCTATTACAATCACATATTTCTCAAAGTTTTCAACAGAAAAATTGTGACGCTTGTCTGAAAACATGTATTTATATATTGAAAATTACATGCTTTTTTTGAATTTTCTACCTGGATATACAGGCTGATTCATTTTCGGCCCTCACCATGGGGATCTCTCTTATTATTGGAGATAGAGTATAGGTTTAAATTTGGCAAAGTTGTTAAATTTTGTGTTTGTTATAAATCCGTAAAGAAAATAGACCTGTGACAAAAGACCTTCGTTATTTAAAAAAAAACGCGAAAACTCCATTTTCTTCTTTTACCTGTAGCACCGACATTTGGCCTTGTAGAGAAAATATAAAAACACATCCTTGTGGCCATATCTAAACCTCTATCCAGTGGTGTACTCTAAATTTTTATACGACGTTTCGTTTCTTTCTGGCCATCATCAACTATCTAATTTCTTATAGGCGCCATATTGGATTTAGACATCTTCAGAAAGAGTTTTTTTTTATGATTTCAACCATGTACCACATGCTGACTATAGGTTTTGACATTAGGTTTTATGTGAAAGAATAAATTATAAGATTAAATAAGGTAGCCTTTGGAATTTCAATCTGTCAAACATTTCATTTATTGTTCATTAATAAATAATAATACAAAAATGTCATACACTAACGAAGAGAAACGAGATATGATAAGTATTTTTTATTCTTCGAAACGAAATTCAACAGTAGCGAGTACAAGATAACAAAAACATTAATAAAAATACATAGAAAAGTAAACAATAAACAATTACAGTAAATGTTCAATTATCTGGCCATCTTCGGTAATGCACAATTGGGCACGCCTTCTGACATTTTGTACTGCACTTTGTATAGTTCTTCTAGGAACTGCATCGAAGGCATTCTGAAGTCTGTCTCGTAATTCTTCAATGTTTTGTAGCGCATCTACTTTATAAATATTATTCTTAACATATCCCCATAAAAAAAGATCTAGCGGACTTAAATCAGGTGATCTCGCAGGCCATTCAACAACTCCCCTATTTCCAATCCAACGGTTTGCAAACTCTTGATTTAAGAAATTTCTAACAACAGCTGCATTGTGTGCTAGTGCGCCATCTTGTTGCCACCTTAAATATTGTAATTGATTTAATGGGATATTGTCGTCATGATATTCAGATACGTATGTACGTAAAATGTTTAAATATCTTTCTCCATTTAATGTTCTTCATACATAACTGGTCCTAAGAGACGATTTGCCAAAATACCCATCCAAACGTTTATTCCGAAACGATGTTGTGGTCTTCTAGCCCTGTTGTGTCGGGGATTTTGTACTGCCCAATAGTGCTCCGTATTTCTGTTGAACATTCCAGAATTTGTAAATTTTGTTTCATCTGACCAGATGATTTTGCTTAAAAAATTTTCGTCATTTTCTATCCTTCCCATTAAACAAATACAATATTCTAGCCTTCTCAAATTATCTCCAGGCAGTAAAGAGTGACTAACATGGATCCTGTATGGTTTAACCCTACTTTTATGTAAAGTTCTCCAAACTCTGGACTGGCACAAATTTAATTCTGACGCTACTTCGAGTGTAGAAATTGATGGATTATTATTTATCTATAAAAATACAAGATTAACATGAAATTTGAAAACACGCTTTTAATTTACCATTTGTAAAATATCTTGTCGATTTTCATTTAAATTCCTGTTGTCTTGACCATTACGCGGCTTAGTAAACGATCCATTCTCGACCAAATTTCTGTCGAAATCTAGAAAAATGGTACGATGAGGCTGTTGTCGTTCTGGATATAATTGTAGGTATCTTGTACTCGCTACTGTTGAATTTCGGATCGAAGAATAAAAAATACTTATCATATCTCGTTTCTCTTCGTTAGTGTATGACATTTTTGTATTATTAATGAACAATAAATGAAATGTTTGACAGATTGAAATTCCATGGCTACCTTATTTAATCTTATAATTTATTCATTCAAATAAAACCTAATGTCAAAAACTATAGTCAGCATGTGGTACATGGTTGAAATCAGAAAAAAAAACTCTTTCTGAAGATGTCTAAATCCAATATGGCGCCTAAAAGAAATTAGATAGTTGATGATGGCCAGAAAGAAACGAAACGTCGTATAAAAATTTAGAGTACACCACTGTATAGAGGTTTAGAAATGGCCACGAGGATGTGTTTTTATTTTTTCTCTACAAGGCCAAATGTCGGTGCTACAGGTAAAAGAAGAAAATGGGGTTTTCGCGTCTTTTTTTTAATAACGAAGGTCATTTATCACAGGTCTATTTTCTTTACGGATTTATAACAAACACAAAATTTAACAACTTTGCCAAATTTAAACATATACTCTATCTCCAATAATAAGCGAGATCCCCATGATGAGGGCCGAAAATGAATCAACCTGTATATATATATATATATATATATACATATATATATATATATATATATATACTTGATAATGTATGATTTATAAAATTGTTTATCTTGAACTCTTGAAACGCCTGCCAAAGAAATACATCATTCAAACTTCTTTTAATTATGCACAATATTATATTTATTAAGAATATATGCTAATATTAAAAAAAATGTATATAATATGCAATATATGCAAAATATACGCTTTGCATATTTGTGATACATTACTTATTATTATAAACGTATTTTAATATTTAGATGCCTTGTAATGTTGGAAAGGTCTAAATAAATAAATAAATAACTTGAATAATATTTCAACAAATTTAATAGGTTTATTGAAATTTTCACAGAAGTTGCTGATTCTGTTAAATTGACAATTGACTCTAATTCACACAGTAATTAAATATCTCATTAGGTATTCTCGTTATGCGTGGAATGAACTTAATTTGATATGTATAGGAATGTTGTGGGCAAAATATCGTTCCGATATTACCAACCGGACCATTAGTGATTAATAATTAACAAGATATCATTCTGGAAACGAAATTACAGTTGCGCTGTTGTAATTGGTCATGTCACGACCAATCTGTTAGATGGTGAGTGGATAATTGACAGTTACCGGATTTCCAATTTTGGTAAATATATTTAGAATCATTGAGAGAGATCATATTTATCAGAGATTTGTGTTGCTTTATAGATTTTGTTGTTTGTTGTAACATTGCAATTACATAGAAGAAAATATGCATTTAAACGATACATCCTAAAAGAATATTTTGTTTTTGCATAGATATTGGTTGTATTTGACCACGTGGGAGCGCCAAATTGTTACAAGATGGATGCTTGTGGCATGTGCCGATTCTTTCCGGGCTACCGGGAGCGTTTCACAATAATGTATATGGTTTAAATAATAATAATGCATCAAATTTTCTAGATATGTATAATATGCTGAAATAAAATATATTACAACTTATTAAATAAAATAAAACACAACAGCATTGGCCTTAAAGATTTTATTTAAAAGAAGTCTCGCTTAGAAGTCAGGAAAAATTGTGTTGGCCAGTATTATTCTAGCAATGTATTTTACTGCTAGCAATTATAGATTACAGTTGACCAGTTCAGAGAAGGGAATGTTCATTTCAGCCGAGTCAGCGCTGTAAAGATTACGTCCTATTATAAGTGTAACTCTACACATGGAAATCCCCACAAGACAGTGACCAGAACCCGATGAGAAATCAAATAGACTACGTTTTGATAAACGCAAGATATAGAAAACAACATCAAATCAGTTAAGACCTACCCGGGCGCTGACGTCTCCTCGGACCACAACCCCCTGGTGGCCCAGATGCACCTCAAACTTAAAAGAATCCCAAAGAAGAGAGAAACTCGGATAAATACAAAACACCTAAAAAACCGATAAATACGGAATGAGTTGCAAATAATAATAAACAAAAATCTGGAAAGACTCGAAAGCAAGGAAGAATACCAAAACTGCAGAAACATGAACGAAAAATGGTACGGAATTAAATCAGCCTTGTTGGAACCCTTATTGGACATTCTAAAGACAGAGAAACCCACAGGAAAGAAGGAATGGATTACTGGTGAAATTCTTAATCTTATGGAAAAGAGAAGAAGCTATAAGGGAAAAGACGAACAACAATATAAAGAAACACAACGAATACTTCGCACAAAAATCGGAAAAGCAAAAGAAGATTATTATAAACAAAAATGTGAAGAAATTGAGGAACTACAAGCCAAATACGACAACTTTAACATGCACAAAAAGATTAAAGAACTCGTCGACACCAGCAAACAAAAGCAACTTAATATATTATATAACAACGGGAAAATAGTCACAGAAATAGAACAAAAACTAGAAATATGAAAGAACTACATTACAGAGCAGTTCGAAGATGAGAGACGGCATACGACTCTTGAAAATACGGAAGGGGAGTTGGGCCCGGACATAATTAAGGATGAAGTAACATATGCACTAGGTATGCTCAAGAACGGAAAAGCTGCAGGTCCGGACCAACTATCAGCGGAAATTCTTAAACTGATAGAGGCGGACCGGATTCATGTTTTGGTAGAAGTAATTAATACCATATATAGAAAAGGAATAATACCAAATGAGTGGTTGCTATCAACTTTTATAACCCTTCCGAAAAAGAAAAATGCCAGGCATTGCTCTGACTACCGCACAATAAGCCTGATGGTTCACACATTGAAAGTCCTTTGAAGGTGGTCCATAATAGAATATTCAGGAAATTGGATGTAGATATCAGCGATAGTCAGTTTGGATTCCGTAAGGGCCTGGGAACAAGGGAAGCACTATTTGCACTAAATGTCCTATCACAAAGATGCCTAGACATAAACCAGGACATATACGCCTGCTTTATAGATTACAATAAAAGCATTTGATAAAGGTAGACATGATCAACTCATAGAAACATTGGTCAAGAGAAGGATAGACCTCAGAGACATAAGATTAATCTCAAACCTATACTATGGCCAAAAAGCAGCAGTACGAATAGAAGACACGACATCAGAGGAAATAGAAATACGAAGAGGTGTTCGTCAGGGGTGTATACTGTCGCCAATCCTCTTTAATCTGTACTCGGAGGACACAGTAAATAGAGCACTTGATGATCGGGACATGGGCATTAAGATTAACGGCATGACAATAAATAATCTGAGGTACGCTGACGATACAGTTATTTTAGCTGGAACACACGAGGACCTACAGACGCTAATTAACAGAATGGTCACAGTAAGCGAAGAGAATGGACTAACGCTGAACATAAGCAAAACAAAATATATGCTGATAACAAAAACAACTAAAGATAATCGTAAGATATATGTGAAGAACCAGCCTATTGAGAGAGTAAGACAATACAAATACCTGGGCACGATCATTAATGAGAACAATGACAGCTCCCAAGAAATACGAGTCAGAATAGAACAGGCGAGAAGCACCTTTACAAGGATGAAAAGGCTTTTCTGCTGCCGAGATTTAAACCTTGACTTAAAAATACGACTGATGAGATGCTATGTGCTGTCTATACTATACTATGGGATGGAGGCCTGTACGCTGAAGGTAACCGACATGAGGAGACTGGAGGCATTTGAGATGTGGGTATACCGGAGAATATTGAAGATCTCATGGGTAGAGAGAAAAACCAACGTAGAAGTGATGAGATGAGACGTATGCATAAGGAGAGAGAAGTGATTCCGACAATTAAGAGAAGAAAACTGCTGTACATGGGACATGTCAAGAGGGGAGAAAAATATCAAATACTACAAATAATTATGCAGGGAAAAATCCCGGGCAAGAGATCTATAGGAAGAAGACGGAATTCATGGCTGAAGAACCTTAGGGACTGGTTTGGATGCAAAAATAATGAACTGTTTAGAGCTGCGGTTTCAAAAGTAAGAATTGCTATGATAATTGCCAACCTTCGAAGCGGAGACGGCACCTAATGAAGAAGAAGAAGAAGAAGATAAGTGTAACGATACTAAATATTGCAACTGTACATATAAGTATATCTATAGCTGGCATTTACTGCCGAATACATATTTAGGAATTTCACCGAGTCAAAGTTGCGCACAACGCACTGACGCTGTACAAATTACGAATACATACTCGAACATACAACCAACTTTCATTTCAGCACGAATAATTCACCGCACGAATAACTAACTTGTTCTTATGCACGGATAAATCGTTCCACGTACAATCTGCCCAAGGATAATCGCTTTAACTGTATACCGATGTTAGTTTGTAACTTACTCTAAGTACGTATCTGACGAAGCTACTGTATTGACGAAACAATTGTTGTTTTACGATAATATACTAAAACCGTGAAGATTTAATTATTAGTTTTATTTCCATCTTAAAGTACAGGTTTGAAGATGTCACTTTGAATTTCTTCTCTATTTTCATATTTGCCCAATATTTTTCGTTTTAGTGTGTATTTCAAGTCATAATAGAATAAATTTGGTTTGTTACAAGTTTTAGAGAGCATACTAGGATCTTTATGGTGCAATCTACACCTCTGTTAATACTATAACAAAAACGAATCGATCTTTTTCAAAGAATAGGTTTCCAATTTAACGAAGCGTTGAATTAGCGTTGGTCTTCGTTAAAAAAGTAAACTACAAACTTCATCCAACGAAACGTAAGTTCGTGTGGAAAAACTTTTCACTTAAAGCTTTGAAAGAATTGCTTACAGTAGCGGTAAACTTACGATTTGTAGATCGAAAATTTCTCACAACAATAGCGCCAACTGAGTTGTTTCGTAAAATTTTATTTAAGTTGTTTTCCTTCCGTATTGATCCGCTCTAATTTTGAAATTTATGTTTGGGAGTTTGGCGAAGGTGATTGTCCCCGGAGCTAAGACTGATTGAGGCAATTTTGTGCTTAGAGTATAATAGTTTTATAGCTGTTGTATAAGGCGAGTTACGTGACATTGCTAATCAATAAGAAGTATTTCCATTAATTTATTTCTGAAATATCCTTAAAAATATGTTAATTTAATCTTTTATAGGGCAAATAACAGAAAAAGCACAATTTAATGCAAAAGTATGTTTATTGGGACTTATAAATATACACATTGCGAATTTGACAAAAAATGAAAAATTTTCATATTTTTCACATGATTGATATTTCGAATTTAATTGGAGTGAGAAATAGCAATTATTCAAATCTCCTCTCACATGCAATTGTCGCTAAACTTGTTGCGTTTAATTCTAGAATTTGACAAGGTATCTCCTGCCGAAGAACGTAGACGCAAACACGTCGCGACGTCAGCTATCCAACTGTACGGATAATTAACATTTGTATGAAAAAACCCACATCCGTCCAGAAACGTGCATATATCGATAATTCACTGTCGTTACAGATCATCAGTACACGATATTCTGACCTAGACATGATTTTATTATTATACTTTCGTGTATATGTACGAATTATATTGAATTTAATTGGAGTGAGAAATAGCAATTATTCAAATCTCCTCTCACATGCAATTGTCGCTAAACTTGTTGCGTTTAATTCTACAATTTGACAAGGTATCTCCTTGTACTTAAAAATTATCGATATATGCACGTTTCTGGACGGATGTGGTTTTTTTCATACAAATTGATATTTCGACCAGTATCCATGTAGCACCTTACACTTTATTTCACATCTTTGTTGTGAAAAGGGACGAAACATCTAATGCACAGAGTAACCTTGTACTTAAAACATTGCACAATTGATCTTTTCGGCTTTTTCTATGTGCTGTATCTAGCGCACCTTTGAGAAGTACTCAACTGAGGTAAAAAACTGTGTACACGCTAATTTTTTTTGTCGATATTATCATTTTTTATCAGAGACAAAACAGAGTAGTAGAAAAAAAATCACAACTGGTCGACTCTTTCTGGATGTTCGGATTTTTTAAAAAATCAGTATACAAGTGTCCCGTATCGTAATGTTCAAATTTTAGGAGTGTAAAGTAGACTTCATTTCAAGTAACAAAAACGTAAAACTTGTATATCCATTTTTATTAGTTTCAAAGTTACAGATCTATGAATGTGATTGTCAGATCATGAAAAAAAATGTAGTCCTAAAGTCAATGCAAAGTGATTTTATTTAAAAAAAAGTTATACGATTCAATAACAGGCCTGTGATTGTTAACGTCGCATAATAAAATTTTATCCTAAAATAAATAAACACGTGTCGTAGTGCATACAGTAATTTCTTGGAGATCTACAAAAAAGAGTACTGGAAATTGATTTATGATAAAGAAGGTTCTTACTTATTTCGTAAGTGCTGAACCATTAATATCATACAATAAACAATTTAATTTTAATAAAGGATTACATTACGTTTCAGTTCATACAACAGCTTATTAGTGAGTGGACACGTTTTCTTTATTCAAAATGCCTTATCGATTTTCTTCTCAAGAGTATGCGGACATGCATTTTGTGTATGACTACTGTAACGGCAGTGCACGTCAAGCAGTTATTGAACACCGACATCGGTTTTCTGATAGGCGCATTCCTCATTACAGAATGTTTCTGGAAGTACACAGACAATTTCGAGAATACGGACTGCTTGATTAGCTTTTCGACCGAGGAGTAAATTTGCCAGCAGACTTAGAAAAAGAAGCAGTAGCTATTGTTACAAGGGATCAAACTCTCAGTGTACGTCGAATCGCTAGCCAACTAGGAGTGCCACGAACGACAGTTTGGAGATATTTAAAACATGAGGGCTTATATCCATAGCACTATCGCAGGCGACACGGTTTGCTTGAGGCAGACCTAGTTTATTCTACGTGGATATTAAGAGAGTCACGGCTTCATTTTAATTTCTGCGGAACAGTCCTCTGGACAGATGAATCTACGTTCACGAGAAGTGGTTTTACAAATCTGAGAAATCTGCACGGGTGGTCATCAGAAAATCCCAAAGCTATACGCCCATCTAAATTTCAACATGAATTTTCTATTAATGTTTGGGCGGCCCTAATCGATAACTTGTTGATTGGTCCTGTCGTTCTTCCTGGGAGGTTAAATGCGGACAATTACCTTCAATTTCTTATTGACAAACTGCCAGGTCTTTTAGAGGACGTCCCACTGAATGTTCGACGAGACATGTGATGTGAGGTTTTACATGGATGGGGCACCACCACATTTCGGAATTGCTGTCCGAAATTGGGTTAACGTTAATTATCTAAGATGGATTGGTCGAGGTGGTCCTGTTGCATGGCCAACCAGATCACCCGATCTTTATCCCATTAACTTTTATTTATGGGGGTACATGAAAAATTTAGTCTACGCGCAAGTTTCGAACATAATAGAAGAATTGTTGGATCGTATTCACCTGGCTGCCGATCAAATCCGTCAAAACAAGTATGAAATTTGGATAAGTACTTCTTCTGTTAGCTTACGCCTCCATTTAACAAAGAGGTGGACATTTCGAAAATATTATTAATTGAACTTTTTTAAATAAAATTATTATTGACTTTAGGATTACATTTTTTTCATGATCTGACAATCACATTCATAGATTTGTAACTTTGAAACAAATAAAAATGGATATACAAATTTTGCGTTTTTGTTACTTGAAATGAAGTCTACTTTACACTCCTAAAATTTAAACATAACGATACGGGACATCTTGTATATCTACTGTTATAAGTCAAATTTCGACCCTTGTACATTTTTAGTATCTACTAGATTAATTGCTACTTTATCGTACTGCTTGTATTGCTTAAAAATAAATTACCTTATTTTGCATTTTAGTTTGTTGGTTATTTTTGAGGAATACATTTAGCGCCAGTCTACGGACGGCTATCCCAAAAATATAAATTGGGACGTTTAGAGGACCCTTAGGAAATCAATTTATCCTAATAAAGTTTTTGGCGCTGAGGCACCAGTATTCTAAAAAAAAAATAAAATACTTTCAAAATGAATACCAACCTTTAAAGTTACGTTTTCGTCCAAATACACATGAAACATGAAACATCTATTTTTTGGCCATTACATGGTACTGTTAATTTATACTAATGCCATTTACATTTATATATATTCTGTATATTCGCCACAATTAATCGTTAATTGTGTAAATAAACGCAATTGGAAATTTGGCTGTCAAATCGAATGATTATGTCAACTGATGTAAACAAAAGTTTACTACAGAACCACCAACTTTTGTGTAACAGATATTAATTTTACTGTTCAGGTATAACACAGAAATACATAGAAGCAGTAAAATTTTTCCGTAAATAGGTTGGTGGTTCTGTAGTAAACCTTTGTTTAGTCAGTTGACATAATCATTCGATTTGATAGCCTCAATTTATTTATTAGGATAAATTGGTTCACATGTACATAGAATTTGCATTTATGTGCGTTCTGATATAGTAATTGTGCCAGTCATCGTATCGGTATTTTTATATTTTAATTAAACACTGCCGTTTAATGTAAAATATTTTGAAAATACGAACTTTGAAGATATAATTTAATTACTATGTCAGTTATTTGGTATTTCGATTTGGGAAGCTCCTTGAAGTAGGCATACAGTGACATCTATTAGTATTTATTTGGGGTATAGTACGATGTAATTAACGATTTTGGGGTATTAATTAATTGAAATTTAAAAGGAAAGTTATTGTAAATTAGTAGGAGGTTGTCTTGACGGTCGATTTCCTTTGTGAAATTAAAGAAATATAAGAATACAATTAGTACTCAGAGTACTACTTAAATATAGCAAAAGCCTAGTATATATACCATGAGGTTCAAAAATAACCAACAAATTAAAATGTAAAATGAGGTAATTTATTTTTAAGCAATACAAGTAGTACGATAAAGTAGTAATTAATCTAGTAGATACTAAAAATGTACAAGGGTCGAAATTTAACGTATAACAACACTTCCTTTACTCGGACAAAGAATTTTTTTTCCTAAATCAGAAAATTAAGCAAAATTTACAGTAAGAAAGTAACACAGGATCTAAAATCCTTAAGAGTAATCATCGGAACTTTTAGTAACAGGACAATTTCTCCATACATACATCTATCATACCTTCAAATTAGCTTGACCCCAACACTACCACACGGGTCCTTCGACATACAAGGATACATAGGATATCAAAATAACTAATAAATCATAACAAAAAATATAACTGGTAGTAAGCAATTCCCTGAAACACAATCCCTGCCAGAAGACAAATCATCAAAACACTAGCGCCACAAGGTCCTTAAAGAAATGGGAAAAAAGATGCCTCAGCATTTAACAGCAGCGGCAGACCATACAGCACGCATGCTCGAAATGGCGGGGAAAAGAAGAGAAAGTCGCTCTAAGGATTTGACCGCACTACTTTAAAAATTTAATGCTAATACAAATTTTTAACAACTGACTTTCGAACCTGTTATCGAACCCGTATCTTAAAAAAAACTTAGGTACAATGTGATTGTTTTCATAAATATAAACATGCCGCCTTTAAATACAATAGAAGCATTCTGAATCGATATTCATATTTTATATTTCTTACTTCTCCTAACAAGAAAAAAGAACGTTCGCGTAATAGACAGTAAATGATGTCAGTTCTAAAAGTCCACAAATTATTTTTAGTATAATTTTTAAGACGAGTTTGTAAATTAATGTAACACACATCTTAATTTTTAACAATTTACTGGAATATATAAAAAGCTAATTTTGTACGAGGTATTGGCCTTAGTATATAGGATGTCATAGTTTTTATAACATCGACAGCTTTTACTTGTATATAAGTATACGGTGTGTGTGTGTAACTTCAATATTGGTACATATTTATAGCAAGCTTCAATTAAGTTGGCGCGAGGAGGGGCTGCGCAGAAGCCGTTTCTAAAAACGTCCACCCCCACTACTCAAGTAATTCTCAGAATACATTTGTCATTGACGTTTGACGGAACATAATGTCTTTGCTAGGGAATCATAAAGTGATACACGCTCAGAGGATAGAATTATCTGACATTTGATGTAAAAACCAATTACAAATCTCCCCACTACTTTTTATCTTGCGCGATCTTACCCCTCCTCGCGCCAACTTAATTGGCGTTTGCTATACATTCTGGATATTTTGAATTCATATTTAATTTTCAGTGATTTTATAATTTTAGGGTTCGAGTCCTAATTGATCGAGTTGATAGGGCATGTGGAGCAGAAAGAAAGCTGACGGACAATAACAAAACTATTTTGTGTTATTGTCGGTCAGTTTTAAATATCCTCTTCGATATCCTGTATATTTCTCGAAATTTACATACGTTTTTGTACAATTTAAAAATTTATCGTTTCATCGGGCCAGCGCAATTTACAAAGGTACGATTTAATCACAACGAATTCATAACATATCTGGCGAAAATAACAAACTTAATCGAATATATCAGCGCAAACGTAATGCGGTCGCATATTTCATTCGAATCTCGTTTTGACTCATCTATGATGTACTAAATCCAATCTGACATGAAACCGCAGTAATTCCAAGTTTATCTCGACATCTTCAATTCTCTGCGAACGCAACTACCCACCTATCTGTCTGTTAACGCAGCGTAATTCAATGTTTGAACTTGATGTAATTGTAAACCTTCTGTACACATACAAACAACTGGTTGTCTAGTGTTTAGACTGTGCCTAGATATGGTTACGTACGATGCCAATGCAATTTATATCTACCGCACGAACTCACGCATTTGATTGATTCAACACGTTTCCTATATTTACAAGGTGGTGATCGTTCGCTTTCGTCGTAGGTTGTATGTGTACTCCTTAGACCACGCGGACCGCTATCCTAAGTCAATATTTATGGAACGGGTGAGAGTAAGGAGCTGTAAGCAATAGTTCCGGTGTTAATCGAAAATGCGTTGATGCGTACAAATATTTTAAAATATAGGTTCACATGTTTGAGAGTGATTATATGTGTGTGTGTTCGTCTGTGTGTATAAGGTTTAGATCCTGAATCCTTACTGTGATGTAATTATTAGGATGAAAGGAAACGAAACGAAGGAATGCTTAATCATGGAGTATGGTGGTTCGATATATTATTCAGGCGTTAAGGATTTACTGTTTAACCCATTTACGGCCAGTGGTGCGTTTACGCACCACTGACTACAATTTTTTTTTTTCGCTAATTGTTTAGATGCAGATTTTTAATTTTGTATGATAACTAAACTAATATATTGAGTTAAATTTAGCATCAATCTATTTTTTTCTAAGACTATAACTTATTGAGATAGTAATTATTAAAAATAGACAATTTTCAGTTTTCACCAATCCCCGAAGTAAATTTCTATAAATTGTTGTTAGTTTTTATTTTAAGTTTTTAGAGTAAACATTCTAAATTCTAAATGTCAATACTATAATACTAAAACATTAGTTTAAATGTTTGTTATTAGTTTGTTTAGAAAAAATGACACTAGATTACTTGGTGCGTAAACGCACCATTGGCTGAATGCGTATTGCGCATGCATTTTTCAAGAAAATACAAGTTTAGACTTGTTTATGTTTTAGATTCATAACCAGATGCATTCAGTCTTTAACGTTCCTTTGCAGTATATAGACGCAAATAGACTTACGGTAAACAAAAAAAATGCCGGTTTACCTAACTCAACGGGAATTGGAGGCCGCCTTAGACGAAGTAGTAAATGAGTTAGAAAATAGAAATGGTACGTAAAATTTGTAGGTAGTGTACCCCATAACATAGTAAAGGTGAATATTTTTAGATAATATTGATGTAGTGTATATTCTGCCGAAAGTTGATGAATTGACCGATGAGGAAGATATTGATGATAATGTGGTAATTGAACAGGTTCGTCCAAATGAGCAAGAAATTTCTGGTTTATTTGAGATACAAAATCATAATGATACCACTAATGAAGGTCCTATTGATTCTGACGATGAGACGTTAGATGTAAAAAGACAAAAACTTTTAAGACAAAAAGTATCGGCGCCTGTTTGGAAAAAAGGCGAGACAACTTACGCAGACTTACCTGTTTTTGACAATACTGGAAGAGAAGATATAAAAAATAATTTATGTGGCAAATCTCCGTTGGAATTATTTTATCTCTTTTTTGACGAAAAAGTTTTATCGAGAATAGTGAGCTATTCTGTCAAATATTCTTATGACAATAATCGTCATGATTTTCAATTTGGTATAACAGACCTAAAACGGTTCCTAGGAATATTGCTGCTTTCCGGTTACCATACACTGCCTCAGACTGATATGTACTGGTCTACCGACGAAGATAAAGGTTTGGTCATAGTTCGAAAATGTATGCCTCGCAATAGATTTCAAAGTATAAAACGTAATTTGCATTTATCTGATAATGCTCAGTTAGACAAAAATGACAAATTCTCAAAACTTAGCCCGATTTTCAACATAATGAACAAAAGGTACATGCAGTTTGGCGTATTTGCTCACGATCTATCTATCGACGAACAAATGGTGCCCTATTTTGGGAAACATTCCTGTAAAATGTTCATAAAAGGAAAGCCCGTGCGATTTGGCTTTAAGATTTGGTGCCTAACTTCTGCCGATGGATATTTATTTCAGTTCATTCCATATGGAGGGGCGAATGCATCAAATAGTAAATCATAACTTGGTTTAGGAGGCCAAGTTATTGTTGACTTGCTCACAATTGTGAAAAGTCCACAAAAGCATTGCCTTTACTTTTATAACTTTTTCTCGTCGTATAAGTTATTGAAGTTTTTGAGTCAGAAAGGCTTTTATGCTACAGGCACCATAAGAGACAACCGAACGGCTAATTGTCCATTAGAAACGTAAAAAGCATTTCCAAGAAACAGCGAGGAAGTTTTGATTCTGTGACAACATATCTTTGAACAGGTGGAACGATAATTCAGTGGTGACTATTATTAGTAATACTTTTACACTACGACCTTTATGCACTGTTAAAAGATACGACCGAAAAGAGCGAAAGGAAGTGAAGATTTCTCAGCCAAATATGATCGCACAATATAATAAATATATGGGCGGCGTGGATTTGCACGACAATGGCGTTTCTAACTATAGAATAAATGTGCGTGGCAAAAAGTGGTGGTGGCCGTTATTTATAAATTTGCTAGACAGCACTGTTGTTAACGCCTGGAAAATATACAACATAGCGAATGAAACCCAAATGCCGCAACTGGAATTCAAATCTTACATTGCAGTACGCTTGATGAAGGCAGAAGATGACAATCGAAACAGGAAAATTAATCAAGCAGTTGGAAGCTCCATTCCTGATGAAGTTCGTCTTGATAACATTGGTCATGTAATCTCGATGCATGCCGATAAAGCTAGACGTCGTTGCAAACTATGCAAAAGTCACACAATTTACATTTGTGTAAAGTGCAAAACACATCTACATTTAAAATGTTTTGAAGATTACCACAAGAAAATATGAACATGTGTTCGGCCATCTTTTTTTTCATATACGCAATTTTTTTTTCGAGCTGATATATATCAAATCGTTTTTTTTAAATATGTTTTTAGTAATAAACAATACTTTTTTGCAAAGTTTTCGTTTAATATACACCTTGGCCGTAAATGGGTTAATCAAGTTTTCTCTCCGATATTGTATTTTAACATCATGACCCCCACTGTATATTTATTTATAAGACGCAAATACTCGAAAAAGGATACAATTTACACTATGATAGTACCTTTTAATAACAGACACGTTATTATGGAGTATAAGCTAGAGGACTATCGCACTACTATCTTTATAATTTTTAAATTGTATTTTCTGAGGAATAATGCATGTAACATTTACATTTTACGACATTTCTCAAGAGTTATAGGTCGCTACATGATTATAAACATATGACAAAATCTTCTGCTATAGTTGCTAAGATGATTAATGCACCTACCGAACGATGCAAATTACCCTGGATATTAGATTTGCAGACCTTTAGGAAGATTTCAATATTTAAAATTATTGTTCCACGTTGGGCGCCACTAACATTAAAACAAACCCTTATACAGGCTGTCCAGAAACTCTCCTGACAAACGAAGACCGGAGTTTCCTCAGATAATTTTAAGACAATTAAACCCAAATTCACCTAGTCCGAAAATGCTTCCTAAGGGAGCTAGAGTTCTTTGAAGATGGCGCCTTGTATTTATTTTTTTTTAAATTCCTCCAGAACGCTTCTATTTAGAAAAACAAAAACTGGTATGCTTATTTATCCTCCAGAGATGAATCGATTCCATCAATTGCGAATTTCTAGTACCGGTCATAGGCGTCCGTTTTGGGTAGGTCAACGGTTATTTTAAGGCATAACCTTTTTGCCTCTAACTTTTAAGCATTTGTGACACTAGATTATTAAATTTTCAGGTATTCCAGTACTAAAAGGTACTCTTACTTTAAGTCGGTAGGATACACCGTTTTCTAGAAAAATCGATTTGTAAATTTTTCGTTTTTTCTTCATTAAAGTTCAATTTTTTTAATTTTTTTGCAATAGTTAGCTCTGAACTGCCAACAGAAGTAAAACCTACATTTTTCATTGTCAAATTTTTGTCAGTTCGCGAAGTTTATCTTTTCATTTTTTACTTTGTGTTATTCAAACACAACGATTTCAATTTAAAAAAAATGGTTTTTACTAATGAGGAATATGCCGATATGCATTTAGTTTATGGCGAAATGCGGTGTAACGCTCGAGCGGCGCAACGTAGATACGCTGAAAAATTTCCCAATCGTCAGCATCCCACTCACTCAACATTTACAGCTCTTCATCAACGATTAAGAGAAACAGGTTCAGTGGTCCCAAAAAATAATGAAACAGGGAGACATAATGATGTAACAGCAGAACATGAAGATGTTATTTTAATGGAAGTTGAGGAAAATCCAGAAATTAGCGTTCGAAGACTATCTGCCATGTACCCCACAATTTCAAAATCTTCCGTAGGAAATATCTTACACAAAGAAAATTTATATCCTTTTCATTTTACAAAGGTGCAAGCACTGCTAGAAGGAGATTTTCCTGCTCGCGTAGAATTCGCTAGATGGTTACAAAATCAGAAAAATCAAGATGAAAATTTCTTCAGGAACATTTTGTTTGGTGACGAAGCTACATTCTCAAAAAATGGAATTTTTAATGTACATAATGCACATTATTATTCGTACGTTGGTGACAATCCCCACGTTGTTCAAGAATTTAAGCATCAGCATAGGTTTAGCATAAACGTCTGGATAGGAGTAGTTGACGATTATCTACTTGAACCTGTGGAATTACCTGCTCGTTTAAATGGTGCTGATTACTTACATTTCCTGCAAAATATTTTACCTGATTTGTTAGATGAGGTGCGTTTAAATATTCGGCAAAACTTATGGTTTCTACAGGACGGCTGTCCGGCCCACTTTAGCAGGAATGTACGAGACTTTCTAGATAATAATTACGAAGACCATTGGATTGGAAGAGGCGGTCCAGTTGCTTGGCCAGCAAGGTCGCCGGATTTGAATCCTTGCGATTATTGTGTTTGGGGATACATAAAAGCATTTGTTTATTCCGTTCCGATACAAAATCGCGCACAACTCTGGCTAAGGATACAAGATGCTTGCAACGAATTTAGAAATAACTTTGAAATTTTTGCAAGAATTCGGCGTCCTCTAAGCAAAAGGGTAAACTTATGCATAGAGACTAATGGTCATCACATCGAGCAACTTTTGTAACAATCTACCTTTGATACTTGTTCTTTTTTTGTTAGTTTCGTTCCATTGTAATAAATAATTTGTTTTTAATTTATTAAATTAATTTTCATCCATGCCTTGATAGTCCAAGCTAACTTCGTCGCTCAAAATAAGTAGGTACATAATAAATTGAACTTTAATGAAGAAAAAACGAAAAATTTACAAATCGATTTTTCTAGAAAACGGTGTATCCTACCGACTTAAAGTAAGAGTACATTTTAGTACTGGAATACCTAAAAATTTAATAATGTAGTGTCACAAATGCTTAAAAGTTAAAGACAAAAAAGTTATGGCTTAAAATAACCGTTGACCTACCCAAAACGGACGCCTATGACTGGTACTAGAAATTCGCAATTGATGGAATCGATTCATCTCTGGAGGATAAATAAGCATGCCAGTTTTTGTTTTTCTAAATAGAAGCGTTCTGGAGGAATTAAAAAAAAAATAAATACAAGGCGTCATCTTCAAAGAACTCTAGCTCTCTTAGGAAGCATTTTCGGACTAGGTGAATTTGGGTTTAATTGTCTTAAAATTATCAGAGGAATCTCCGGTCTTCGTTTGTCAGGAGAGTTTCTGGACACCCTGTATACTACTTAAACGTAGTGTAAAAATTAAAGAAATGTGAGGCGTGAAAAATCATTAATGCGGAAAAATAATTACTACAGATGATTTAAACGCGATTTGAATGGTTTTTAAAGATAGCGTTCGATATTCTAGAAGCTGAGTGATATGATAAAGAAACAAACTACCTTAAAAAGATCACTTCGATCTTTTTTAAGGTTGTAAACTCGTGATATAATGAATTAGTTTTCTGAGCCTGTGTTTCTTAATTAGGTTATTTACTATTTTCGTGTAGAAATCATTGTATATTGCGTAGTTTTTGATTAAACTCAGTTTTTTCATATCTGTCCATTGTAAGCGGACAACGTAATAACCTATGGATAAGAAAATGAAAGCATGCCATCTTCTGCTGGAAACTCTGATTTGAATCCGCGGTTATGAACTTGTTAATAATAATCTTTTCGGAAAATATATACGGTAAAACCTGTGTTAACGGCCACATGTCTAAAGCCTGAGCGCCTGAGCTAACGGACAGTATCAAAGTTCCCCGAACCGACTATAAGAAGATTCCGTAAAAAAACTGTTATTTACGGCCAGCCTTATAAAACGATCTCGACCAAATAAACTCAAATTTTTACGGTTAAATAAACCCAAATCTTTACATCTTTTATAGATTTACCTTCCGATATCGGCCGGACTATTTATTGATGAAAATACGCAATATTATTTCGTATTTGTGCGAAATTGCCTATAATTATGTATTCCTGGTATGTACACATAATTAAATTAAATTTGTAGAAATGAATGCGATCTCCGTCCCGAATAGGCCCCGATATCACACTGCTTTATCTTTGATCAAACAGAGAACGCCTTAATTTCTACAAGACTGAAAGACCAAGTTACTGTTGATTTTAAGGAATTATTCTCCTCGAGATGTCTATAATGCTGACGAAACAGGTCTTTATTACAGCGCCATGCCAAATAAAACATTTGCATTAAAAAATGGGAATTGTATTGGGAAGAAGGCAGCAAAACAATGCTTGACTATTTTACTATGTGCAGTTATGGAAAGTGAGAAAGAAGAAAATGTTCAATTAGCCTTCCTGCCATTAAACACCACTTCTCATTGTCAGCCCTTAGATCAAGGAATAATTCAGTATTTAAAATTGATTTACTTAAATTTTTTGATTAAAAAAGTCTTTTAATCAAAATTAAAAAATGAACGTTAGGAGCGTTTATTTACGATTAATGTGATTTAGAAAATTCTGAAAAAAAATACATAAATTTAGCCAATGCACTTATATGGATTACAGCTGCTTGGGAAAAGGTAGCTCCTGCTACAGTGAAGAAATTTTTTTCCAATGTCGGATTTTCTGATGTTATTCAAGAAGATACAATTTTTGATGAACAAGACGAGATACCTAACTCTTTCCTACAGTTCGTAACGAAATTGTGGATTTAGATGAATTTGCTTCTGTTGATAATTATGTGCATATAGAGAGCCTTAACTTCAGTACTACGGAAATTGTCGAGGAATTGAGCAATAATAATTCTGATAATAGTGATGACGAATGTGAAACTTCAAAATTTTCTATAACTAGTATGAGCGAAGTGTTTGCAAAATTAAGAGACACAGAATTATTCATTGTGCAATAATAATGTGTTTTTTTTCTTTTTTTTTTCATTAAAAATATCGCGACATATAATGGCTTTGACATAGAAATAATAAATAAATTAATTAGAAGAACAAAAATAAAAAAATACAATCCGCGAATCCACAAGTTTGATATCTCAAAGTAACCAGGAGAAAAAGTACATTTGTTTACCATACCACCCCATCACGAAAAACATTAATAAAGTTGTAAAAGAAAGAGGTCTCCAAGTTGCCTTTCGGTCCGAAAATACTATCAAAAGTCTCCTAGGGAATACTAAAGATAGAGTTAATTTTAATTAGAAATCAGGTATATACGAAATTAGTTGCGATGATTGTAATTTGAAATATATAGGCCAAACAAAACGATCAATAATAACCCGGTTTAAAGAACACATATCACGTATTAAATACAATAGACCGGATAAATCTAACGTTGCCAACCATGCTTTAAGTACACTACACAATGTGTTGATTAAAGGGTTAAAGCTTGTAAAGGGCATTAATAACCCCCGCGATCTTGACGCCTACGAAAGCATTCATATCGCTAAAAACAAACAACATTCCATGAACGGTAATATAGCACCGATCCTCTTCACTTGTCTCTTTTCATTCTTAGAACCATAAAAGGGTCGTCGACGTTTTAAATTGAAGTATTAACACATGTTGAGTGCCGTTTCCTTAAGAGAGGTAATTTTTGTCTATCTTTCGTTCGATATATTTCAAATTGGAGTATAAACATATGTGAATGCCGTTTCCCTAAGAGAGTTTGTCGATCTTTTCGTTAGATATATTTGCATGTTTAAATTAGTCTATACGTGGACGCCGTGTAAAGTAGTTGTTGCGTAAGCGGTGTTCTAGCTTTACTGTGCCCCATGTGCGACACCTTGATTAGTGGTTTTACCTACTGATGATGACAACTTAGTTGTCGAAATACGTAAAGTTTTTACTTAACCACAGTCTCCAAAGAAAGACTTTTTTAATAATAATAGTGATATTTTTATGTATGTTTATCAAATTTTACTTGCATACGAAGCTGTAGTTTTTAAATCGAAGCTTAAAAATTTTAAGCTAGCAAAATTGAACCATACATTAAAAAATATTAATAAATTATGTTTTCTCCTATGAATATGTTCTAGTAATAGAAATGTAGTATAAATAATGAACATATTGACATGTTATGGATAATAAATAAACCTATTATAAAATTTTGAAACTTAGAAACGATGAAGATGAACGAAAAATTGGCCAGGGGTTACCTTAGGATATGGCATTTCAGGATTTTAGTTAGCAAAATCCTCTATATTTAATATTAAAACTAAAATACTACTAAAAAGATACATCAAAGATAAAATTACATTTTATTAAAGAAAAAACATCGTAATATAATAATTCCTACTTCACTTAAATAGAATAATATCCATATCTACAACTGAAAGAAGAACAAACAATTAAAAGTCAAGGAAGGAACCAAAATACACACTAACCAGCCAATAAGAATAATATCCGAATAGAATTCATAGACGTCGGGATTCTACAAACTAACTGAAGGAAGATTTTCACCTAAAAAACAAATAAAATTAAACAATAATAGGTTTAAATTACTTAATAGGGGCTCAATTTATAAAAATAAGTAGAATATAGAACATAAAAAGGATTTAGTTGAGATTTTGGAAAATATAACAATAATTTTTGAAATTTGTAAAATAAAGTAAAATATAATGAGCTAACATTTACTGAAAGGACATAAATCTTTAATAAGAATAATTCATTAATTAATTCAAAAATAAACGGAAACTTTGTAAAATTAGAAAAATTTTTACAGTTAAATGAAAATGTTTAATATACAAATATTAATTAAAATAATTACCTGAATAGTAACAGAAAAATAGGGCTAATTTTCAATACTAATAACATTAAATTCCAAAAAGGCATTCAAGAGGTAAGAAAAATTCGAATGGCTTTTGTCTGAACTGAAATGTTATAAAAGCCAAAGTCCGAAAAAAATTGAGGGATTGATTGTTTTGACGCCGATGAAAAAACACGAACTTCGTGTAGAAACGTCAAATAAATAATACGTACCTTGTATTTGTAAAGTTAAATAAATAATACGTACCTCTTATTAGTAAAGTTAAAGAAATAATATGTACCTCGTATTAGTAAAACCAAAAATATACACGTACTTCGTGTGAAGAAGAAAAATAAATGGAATACTGTCAGTCAAGAGCCGAGGAAGTTGGGTAAAGACAAATAGCCATTTAAGAAGTTTGGTACTGTCTAAGGAAAATAAACACAGATATTAAATAAAAAAGAAAATTACCATAAAAAGAAAGTGCCATGTGTCATCAAGTAAAATAAGGTCAGATAAATGTCAATAATAAAAATACCTGTTTTGTAAATATAAAATCGTTAATATATAAAAAAAAAAATTTTCAATTCATGAACTAAATTCACAATTAATCATAATACAAAGAGTCACTGAATTTTAAATACATTATTTGTTCTTTGTTCTCGTTTATCGAGGATCCACGAACTCAATTTAAAATAATAGTTTAAAAAACAATTTTTTTTAAAGTGATAAAAAATTCCCTGAGAAAAAAAAGAAGATACAAGTCTATCTATCCACTATGAAGAGTTAGTCGAGGAAGAAATTAAAGAATGCAACGTCCACTTTTAATTATCTTATTTAAAATAATTATGATATAATATATAATATATTTTGTAAAAATAAAGACATTTGTAAAAGATATAAAAGTTTTATTTACTTTAGATTATAAATTAGAGAAAGATAAATAAAAAGAATTACAATTCGCACACATAATCATAAGTATTATTTATAATACGTATACATATATCTATAATATGTACCTAGTCTATGTTTTGTATATATTACATACATTAAAATAGTTTTAATTTTTCGTATACATATTTATATTTATAAAATATTTATTTCAATTGATAAAATAAAGAAAAAAATCTTAAAAACCAATTACGTATTTTATTTGTAAGACGAAAAACCAAACAATACGGCCACCTTTATATAACGGCCAATATTGTTTCTACTTTTGCTGGTCGTTGTTGACAGGTTTTACTGTACTTGTACGTATTTTCCTATAATATAAGACTTAAACACAAAAACGAAGACCAAAACACAAACAAGGAATGGGTTATCTAAGGAAATTAAAAGCAGCACTGGTATTCGGTAAGGCGAATCCATAAGTCCAATAGTTTTTGATCTTTTGAATAAATTCACAAGCAGCGTGAAAAATATCAATTGCTACAAAATGGAAAAAAACAAGTTGACTATTTTATGTTACGCTGATCATGTGGTGCTAATCGCAGATACTGAGGACAACCTATAGAGACTTCTCTACCGATTCACAAAAAAAACGGCTGAAAGAGACAACGACAGAATCGTTAGTGGTCGCCAATGAGCCTATACGATGTAAATTAAAAATATGCAACAAAATCATGGAACAAGTGATGTCCTTTGTGTATTTGGGGCTAGAAATATCGGATGAACGGAACAACTACAGATAAGTCTGGTAACAGACCGTGAAAGCAGCAAGTGTCTGGATATCTGAGATATCACCAGGAAAAATAAATACCTCGCAAGAAAGAGCAAAGTAGAAATATATAAAACCATGGTAACACCAATAGTGACATATGCAGCTGAACCTAGGTCGACACAAGCAGAATTAAACAACTGATGCGAACAACCGAAATGAACACTTTAAGAACGATAGTGGGAAAACAGGAGAGATAGAGATAGTAACAAAGCTATAAGAGAGGAGTCATCAGAGGAAGGAGAAACGCATGGAACGACCACGTCCAGAGGGCAGATTAGACTAGGTTGATAAAAATAACAAGAGACCAAAGACCAACAGGAAAAAGAGATTCCGAGAGACCGTTAAAAAATGCAAGGGGAACTAGGTCTCCACTTCCACTGAAACACCATGATGGATGCGTGAAGACAAACAAGTTTTGGTCTAAATAAAAGAAGAAGGAGGCATATCAACATAAGTTGCAGAATTGTTGCTAGCTTAACAAATAAATTTTTAATGATATATAGTCACTCGTTAGGTCTAATTAATATTTGAAATATTATTTACTATTTACCACCTAGGTATATGATTTTAAAAGACTATCTCCAATCAAGGACATCTAGCGTGTAAATATGAAATTTAATATTCGCATAGGAACAAAGTTATATAATTTATAATTAAAATTTCTGTCCGAAATTTAATATATTTCTTTAAATTTAAATCATATACTAGCATAAAGAATTTATTGAGTTGAATTGAAACTCAAAAAGGCCCACGCTTTATTAAATTTAAATATTTAATCGGATACAAGCCCTGAACGTTACTTGACTTGACGTGGGCTTGGGCTTATTTTGTATTTAGAAATTTAAATTTTACCCTAAGAGGTGTTTTTCTCTTATATATAGAATTTGTACTGAACAAAAGGCGAGAGTATCCAAATAAAATTAAATATCAAAAGAGCGTTTCGTTTCAGCAAATCGCTGCTTTTCATTTATATCCCCACTGCGATATAGACAATGACGTAATTGAAAAAATCTCGGTTGCCAATGACTGAATAAGCATCGACGAGATTCAAAACTGGCTTTTAAAATTGCATCGAACGGGACAAACTTCCGTGCTTAATGCACTCTATGCATTTATATCGAATTTTCGGAGACCCGATGTGCTCTGACAAAAATACAGACTCTAATGCGAACAAGTCATTCAATTGTTTTTTTGTAAAGCTATCCCCAAGTTAGTTTTTTTTAATTTTGCATTCGCAGTTGGCTTTCATGCTTCCTGTATTTATTACAACCAGAAATTACCTTTTTAAGCGATAGCGGCCTGTGAATCTTCCTATTCTTTTTATTCGTACGGAACAATGAAAAGTTAGTATGTAATAACAATGACAACAAGGACGATTGTAATAAGTTTGTTCGTATCGAATCATGAAGAGGCAATAATAACAATGAGAATGCGGACGATTATAATCATTTTATTTGTTACTCATATGTAAATATCACTTTATCAAAACACAGTATTTGTTATGAAAGTTAATTTTTGCAAGTTACCTGTCAGTATTACAATATAACACCATTATTTATATTAGATAATTCTGTTTTATTTGTACCATAGATTGGATAAATTGTTTTCTTGACCAATCGCTCACGGGTAGGGCTTACAATACCGAACTAAAATCTGAATACCGGTATTTGATATTTGAAATTTGAAATATCGGGATACCGGTATTAAAACTGGTATTATTAATAAAAAATTTACTAGTTATATTTTTACTTACCTCAGTTGTTATATTGACTTGTTAACAAATAATATATGAAATCCAGTAAATATTGTTCTGAAATGAGTAGATATTATTTATTTGATTACATAGAGAGTAGGAGTAGATAGATCAAAAAAACGTGCAAGTAAAAAAAAGTACATATTAAATTCTATGTTACATTTTACATATAATAGGCTCGTATGGCATTATATAATTAAAGAAGCAAAAAATATAATTAAATTGAAAGTATTTATGAAATAATATTAATAACTTTGCGTTTTGTTTATTAAAGTATGCTCTTAAAAAACATAAACAATCAATCGTTTCATCATCAAGCGAGGACCGAATTTTCGTACAAATATAACCAGCCGCCGAAAAAGCTCTTTCTGATTCTACACTTGTCGGCACAATTGTCATTAAGAAATCATACACATTTTGTAAATACGTTCCTTTTGTTCCTGTTTTTTCAAAAAAAGTAATTTCATCTTTTATTTTTTGTTCCAGACCTAGAATTTTTTTAAACGCAGGCACGGGTGAAGTATTTAGTGTTTCGTCTATTGCTGCCTGTAGTTTTTTCTTTAATGCGTTTACGTTTAACTTGTCAGATTCTAATACTGTTTCATTACTAATTTGGGAAGATATTGGAAGGGATGTTTCTTGCACAACTTCCATATCTTCTGTATCTTCTAGATTTTCATGTGTGAGCCGTTTAGTTAAGCTTACAATTTTTTTAATGATTCTCCAACATCTTGTGAGCCTTTTTGCAGATACTGAAGTATTTGTGATAATTCAGTTCGTCGCAGTAAAATTCTAGATTTTAATGCTTCCAATAATTCTAATGCAATTGCAGATTTTTGCTGGGAAAGAGTATCTAACATAAATGTTAAAGAAGCGTCAGCCGTCAAAAGATTTGCATCTTTTCGGCATAATGCATCTACTGTTAATTTTACAGGAGTAAGAGCAGCAATAATTTAAGATAATAAATTAAATTCTTCCTCAGAAAAATGAATATCGGAACTAATGCCAATAAGCGCTTTTTGAATAAAAAATTCAACATAAATAACATACTGTTCCATCTTGTTTGACAATCTAATTTTAGCGCTGTTTCTTTACCTAATTGTTCTCTCACGTACTTTTGTAAATATTTATCATTTTTAGAAGGTGAATTTTTAAATGTTTTCACTACTTTCCGATTTTTTGAAACTAGAGATGATAGACCAGTATGTCTAATATTTATATTACTTGTAGTAATACTAGCATCTAATGTATCAGAATAATTGAAACATACATGAGTAGGTAAACCCCACCAGTTTTGTATAATACAAAGGTATTTTTAATAATATAAAATATTATTAAAAATCTGGTGTGAAGAACACAAATGCAGGTTCACTATTAATATTTTCTCCAGCAGGGGCGTACCGATGAGCTTGTAGAAAAGCGAAATACGTATCTACGTCTCTGGGGATAGGATATATTCGGACACGTTTACAGAAAATATTAATAGTGAACCTGCATTTGTGTTCTTCACACCAGATTTTTAATAATATTTTATATTATTAAAAATACTAGCATCTAACTCTATAATAATTCCATTACCATCTTCTTCGTCGATATCGTCGTCATTGTTATCATCGTCATCGTCAACATCATTAACATCGTCATCATTATAATTTTGCTCCACAACATCAATATCCACACTCGGGTTCAAAGTTGACTTATACAAAACATCAGTAATTGCTAAATTTATGCAATGTGCCATACATTGTTGATGTTCAGCATATATAATTTTTCCTCCCACCGTCAGTAGTTACTCCAACTATGTCTTTAGATATATCTAAATTAAAATCTTTCAATTTTTCTTCTGCAAGGGATAAGCATTTTTCTGCTGGAACGGATCCGTAAGCGCGCACTAATCCGATATTCCACATTGTTCCTCCAACAGAATGTACATTAATGTTTATGTAGCGCCGATTACGAATAGATGTCCATTCGTCAAATGTGATACTGAAACGTTTACCTTCAGATTTCAGTCTAGAAATTTCATGCACTGTAGACTGTTTAATAATTTTACTATATTCAAGTACCATATTTCTAATAGTGACTGCAGATTTTGGTATGTCTTTGAATCCTCTTGCCTTTAAGCCTTCACTTATGTCATACGATTTTATAAAAATATTAAAAGACAAACCATCGCGAGCTGTCATTCGGGCAAGCACTTCTGAAAGTTTTTCGTTTTTATTATTTTTAAAATAATTTGTTATTAACAATTTAGGTTGTTTAGAAACACTTGATTCGACATCATGGGGGGATTCACATTTCTTTTTAAGATTTAGTCCATGTATCGTTTTTAAGTGAGTATGAAGGCCACTTGTGGATCCTCCTGTACACTTTATTTCTTTCGCGCACTTTTTACATTTAGCAACCTGTCCGTTTTTTTCAATCAAAAAATGATTCCAAACTGAAGTTTCGTCCTGTCCTTTTCGGTGCTCCGTAAATGTATTCATCTTTCAGGGGGTATAGCAGTTTATGCCTATTAATTTTAATATTTGTAAATTAATTACACTCTAACTTACATTAATACAAATATAAACTTACCGTATCGTATAATTCATATGGATTAATCAGTATTTAAATACCGTTATATAATTTTCAATTATTAGAAATAAAACCAGAAAACAAGTGCACATAATCCACACACCACAAGACACAACGGAATGAAAAATAAAATTGAAAATATAAAATATAATTTTTACTTGTAAACACTACAGCTGATTTGCAAAATTAAACAATCTAATCTAAACTATTTAATAATTTTTGTGTTACACACTTTATGTATTTGTATAAACGAGACCTATTCATTGGGTAGTAGACGTAAAACATAAACAATCGCTTTATATTGTCGACACCGCCGCTTCTCGATGGTGCCATACTCGGCTCGGTATGTTAATGTGTAATAAATGTGCCTGATATAGATTTTAATACAATGAAATTGTTTGTTTATCTTAAAAAAAAATTTCTTGTAATTAATTAATATTATTTTAAATTAGATTTATATTGTGCATAAATTCAATTTTTATCAACTAATGTAATACCAAAATACCGGTATTTTTACATAAATACCGGTTTTTAATAACGGACAAAAATCGTCCGGGATTCCGGTATTCGGGATCCCGGAATCCCGGTATTGCAAGCCCTACTCACGGGTAGAGAAAACAATCCAGAACATGTTTTTCAATTCCGGGATTACGCTATTTTTGAAGCGCAATCCTGGGATCCTGGGATTAATCCCGGGATTAGACCATGTGGTTTCTAATTTGGCTCAAATGAAAAAAAAACTTAAGTAATTTATTAAAAAATAATTAATAATATTGTTACACAACACAATACACAACATACTAAAATAAGGAACAAAAAAGACAATATAGAATTTCGAAAATATAATCGCCGAAATATCAAAGCATTCAATGTTTGACTTCCAAGCCTGCTTCGTAGTTTATTGCCAACATACGCAGCAGCTGAAAACGCTCGCTCAGGTTCTACACTAGTTGGAGGAATAGACAATAGATATTTATATGATAATTCCAAGTGATATTCACGAACTCCTCCATTTTCGAACAGACTCATTTCGCGTCTAATACTATTTACGATTCATTTTGTACTTCAGGATCTGGGGATTCCATGCCTTATTAATTTCCAGCTGTAACTTTTCCTTTAGTGTTAATTGGGGTTGGGAGGTTTGTTGCCTTGGCACATCATCTGTTTGTGATCTTGACCTTTCTTGCTCTTCTGTGTCACCTCGACTATTTAGTCTTTTAACAATAGTCTTTATTTGCGCCCTCACTAAAGCCTGTGTAGGAGCTGGAAATAAGTCAAGCCATTCCAAATCCGACAATAACTGATTTTTATCATCTTTTCGTGAATTTTGAAAATAATTCAACACACCAGTTAAATCATCATTTTGTCGTTGCTTTATACGTTCCACTAAGGATGTTTTCATTTTATTGGCGAGTACTGAGTTTTTGCTAGACAATTGTTTTATAAGAAATTTCAAAGCGGCATTAGCTGTGCATAAATTAGCATCCGTCGACAGATAGCTCCTACTGTTAATTTAATTGGGGTCAACACATCAACAATTTTATTTACCAAGTCAGAATCAGTATCTTCTAAACGGATTGGATCTATAAGAGCTTTTTGAATGCAGGTTTTTAAAAGAGAAAATCGTTCCAGCATGGTTGAAAGACTATTCTACCTGGTTTTATAGTCCAAAAGAAGTGACTGTAGAAGTACTGTTTCATTTTTCGAAGGTAATCTTTTGAAATACACTACAACTTTGCGAATTTTCTTTATCAGCTCATTAATGTTTTAATCTTTCGTTAACTCAGGTATGTGTTCTCGCGCAAGTTCATTTTGTGCCATTACGATTAACCTGATTCTGGACGGTCTAAGTCTTCTAAATTGTCATCATCATCGCTATCGTTCATATAGTCAGCAGTCACAGCTGGTTCATTTATAGTATCATCTGAGTTTGAGGTAGGGCTGTCTTGCCTGTCTTGAAAATAATTCTTTATTTTATAAAGCACATCACAGACGTTGTTGTTCAGTGCAAAGAAGCTGTCCCACCTTTATCATAACGTTCGGTCCATCGGTTACAGTAGCCACGATATCAGTTTGCAGGGAAATATCAAGTTTACTTAGACGCTCTTTCAATATACGAAGACAATTTTCAGCCGTCATACTTAGATGAATAGGAGCGAGTCCTAAGCTCGAAATTTTTTTATATGAATATGAGCGTTGACAGAAATGTATCGTTTATTGGATGTTCACTCGTCGAAAGATAGACTGAATCTTTCACCTGCACTTTTCAAATGTTTTAATTCTGCAGTTACTTGCTTTCTGATTTTTTCACTGTAATTCATAACACGCTTTCGAATTTGACGGCTGATTTTGGTAAATCCATGTATTTCGCTAAGAGCAATTTTCTCAAATCATCTGAAGTTATTAATACACTGAATAGAAATCCATCTAATGTAATCATTCATGCCAAAACATCATCCAGGCTATCGTCGGCACTTTTAGCAAAATAATCTTCTAACTTTCGTTTAGCTGGCGGCGGTGTTGTGTTCAGATTTTCAGAATCTTGACTTGTTGAAGTTGTTAAACGATTAACGTCAGCTAAAATCTTAATGTTATGTTTTGCTGACAAATGTGTATGTAATCTCTTAGTCGATCCACCCAAAGTCTTGAGAATGGCAGGGCATCGCTTACATTTAACACTATTCTCGTCTTTCGCAACTAAAAAATAACTCCACGCTGACGACGTATCATTGTTTTTTCTATGTTGAACAAAGTCTCCCGCCATTTAAAATAACTTTTTCAGATAATTGACTTTTAAATTTGAAAGACGTAACCTGCGTAACCTTGTCGCTGGTAGAATAATAAATGAAAAAAGGAAATCGTAATAAGCGTATTTATACTTTCGTACAGGGAATCCCCGACGGGGAATCCCTCGCAACAATATTATGGTATATCATATGAGGTGATCGGGTGATTCCCCTGTTGGCCAGTTGGGGAATTACTTTAACAGTATTGTATTGAAGTATGCCGGGTGGGGAAGTCCCTTCTAAGTTGCATATTGTGTGGGCTGTACCTGTGTAGTTCTTTTGCCGCACGGTGTACCTAAGGTTGAATTTTTGTCTTTATGTAATAAGTGCCCTTAATATAATCTAGGTAAGGTCCTTGTCAAGGCGCAACGGATTACGGAATGCAAACTGGCAATCGGAAAATCCCGAGATTAGCCAAGTACAGTCCTAGAATTTACGGGATCAAAACCCGGCCGGGATCCCGAGATCCCGGGATTGTATTGTTTGCTCACGGGGCATAACTTCCGTATAAGCTGGTTATTTATTTTGTTTGGTGGCAGTTATATTGAAATTCAGGTGTGTTTCTGAATGTTTTATTTATTTAACACAAGAAACACTTCCTAATTTGTTAAGGTAATCTCACAAAGGGAATACTTTGTTACGGTTCATTATTTAAAATATTTTATAACGTTAATTTTATTCAAGTATTCGATGAACAATGGCTTGTGTTGTACATTGTGGCACAGGTGTTCGAATGATGCAATAGTGCGACAAAACCTCATACATCGAAACGCTTCTCCTCCGACCCATTTTGCGAGCCCGCGTCTGGTTTTGGCTTCACTTGCGTTTAGTATCTCGATCACTGCGTTCGTGCAGGTGCTACTTGCAGTTATAATAAGTGTAGTAAGTTTTGAGGAAAATTACACCGACTAGATGGATAATGTAGCAGCACTTTGATTAATTAACCTCAACATAAATTTGGATAATCGCACGTCGTATGGGTCGTGATTTATCGTGCCCTCTAAACATCTAAGAGATAAGCGACGCCATTGTGTATACGGTATTCATATGTATTATTCCTGCATTCCGCTTTTGCTAATATACAACGTGTTTCAAAAAGAACTTCATCTCAGTGGGCACTGAGTAACTATTATAAGCCACTTGTCTTTTATTTATAATTAACTATTTATCTAATGTCATTTTGACGTTTGCCATTTCGCGACCAGCAATATATAATTTTTTCTTACAAATTTTTTTTTTACTTAATAAATAATACTACTAAATAATGTACACATTGCAAGAAAATATTTTTATTGTTAAAGCATATTTCCGAAGTGCACATTTCCTAACGGAGAATGGCAATATTCCTACGAGGAATGTAAGCGATAGTTTCACATGCAGTTTCCTAATAAAGTTATGGATGATACCGTTTTACATCACCACATTCGTCGTCTAGTCGTGGAGAAGTTTCGGGGTACAGGATCTGTGCTAAAACGTAAAAGTTTTGGTAGACTACGTACACATCAAAGTATTGTTGAATAAGTAGAAAACCTTGTTGGAAACAACCTACATACATCAGTTCGTCGTTTATCAGTTCAAATGAACGTATCTTTTGGTACCGTTCATAGAATTTTCAAGCGTTGTTTACATATTGCTATGAATAGTGGGTTAGAATGAAAATGAACCACTATTCACCACGATACTGTCCAACTTTGATACTCAATCGGTTGACTTCTTTAATGAGACAGCTTTCCTCTCCGGGTTTCCAATGGAAAACGTGGAAAACGTGGAAAACATAAATGTATTAATTTACTTGAGCGCCACTCAAAATTTATTTGAGAATATTGTTAGTTTTTCAGAAGTTACAGTTAATAACACAAGTCGGAAGGTAAACAAAATAATATTCGGATCTTACTCAAACGAATCTTAGTTTATTTAAAAAAAATTAAAAAAATTTGATTCTTTATAGAGCATAAAGAACTGTGTAAGACAAAATACACAAAGAGGTAAAATAATTTGCTGGTATTGACAGCTAAGCAAATTCAAACGGAAACAGATAAAACTGTCAGCCCGAACAAGTCTCTAACGCATGTGCAGATACCACACGTACAAAAAAAACTCCAACCTTGATATCTGAAACGTTCTAGAATTTAACGTTACAAAAAAAAATTACTAGAAACGAAAAACTATCTTTGTCATCTATTTTAACTAATATTAAAATATATAGAAATTCATACAATAAATTATACAATAATAAATGCATACAATAAAGAAATAATATGATTTAATGTAAAATAAAACTTACGTAGTTTTATTTTTATAACCTTGAGAACACGTTAAGTAAGAGATTAATTAAATCAAAAATACGAAGTATAAATTCGGTAATGAATTAAGCAAGCACAAACCACTATTAATTCAAAAACAAAAACCGAAATTACTTGAAATAAAGATAAAAGAGTTTTATCTTCAAATATGCGACTCTCTTACTTGGATATCAAGACGTGTCTCCGGATAAAGCATGGCCAAACGCCGAACTACAACCCTAATCAAAACTAAATCAAAATAAAACAGTGCAATACAAAATCTGTAATCATAAATAATTTCACAAAACATACAGTGTCATCAAAAATTATGGTTTAATCAAAAATAATGTTTTCTTCACAATGTTGCGGGAAAAAATCCATAGCAATATGTATCTAAACAAAGTATCGATTGTTCAACAGGTATTACCTAGAGATCACGCTAGTACAATCAATTATAGCGACTTCTTTCAAGAAAATTCGTAATGACGAAATTCTTGATCTATATTCTTTTACTGATGAAGCATGGTTTCATTTAAGCAGGTTTGTAAATAAACACAATTATAGAACATGGTGTATAAACAATAAAGCAATCCCTTTACATCCCGTTAAAGTTGGAGTATGATTAGTTGTATCTTGTCGTAGAAAAATAGGAACAATATTTTTTTACCATAATATTAATAACCAACGATACCGACAACAGTTATTAACACAATTTTTAAGTTAAGCGCAACGAGACAAATTCAATGTGGTTTACATCCAGCAAGACGTGTCTACTGCACATACAACTCGTGAAGATTTAGCGCTTTTAGAATATTATTTCCCTCATCGAGTTATAAGCAGAGGTGTTTGGCCAGCAAGTTCACCACATCTTACTCCGTTAGATTTTCTATTTTCGGATTGCTAAAAAATGAAATATATGTATAAGACAAGAATGGATAACTTAAATGACTTGATTAACACAATTACAATTTAATGTAATGAAATAACATCAAATGTATTGCAGAATATTTTTGACAACATGGAACGTCGTATAGCATTATGGATTCAACAGAATGGTGGGCATTTTGAACACTTGTTATAAATTATAATAATTAAAATTTCTATAAATTAGATATGTACCTTGGTTGTTTGATTAATATCCCATATTTAAAGTTTTCTTATTAAATTAATTAATAATCTAATTGTACTTGTTATTAATTTCGTCACCATATCTCTCGATGATAAATTTTGTGACAGGTAAATAACTTTCATACCATTTAATCTATATCTGCATTTCAAGAATACAGAACATCATAATTTATAGCAGAAATTCATGGACAACTAGATGTAATTCTTTTTGAAACACGTTGTATTATATATAATATCTTATCGTAGCTTTTCGTTGCTATTTCACGTTACTGGTCGCGCTACTGTTCACGTTACTGGCTCAGGTAGCTGAGAAATAAAATAATCAACTCGATACCGAAGAAAGAGAGAGATGGGCAGAGACGCCATCATCAACGGAATTCCGATCTATACTTCGAAAGCTGGATTTTTGCTTTAAGTATACTGTTTTCAAGTAACGAGATATTAATCTAACATAATTTTTATTTGTTTTACATATATTTGTATATTATACCATATTAAGCAATAAATTTTACCTTTAATACCTGTTAAATTCATTTAAAACATTTAATGATAATTATTATTTAAATTATTGTGTAAACTGTTTGTAAGCGTTCTCGAGATCTAATTATACGTATGTATTATTTTCTTGTTTTGATATATAGTATAACGTATGTTAATATACAGGCACGATCAAAAGTTTTTGAAACGTCCATTATTCCCAACTTTTAATTATAACTTAATACTTGTGTATTTGTTTATGGTAACCATAATTTAAATATATATATACAGGCTTTCTCCCTTTCATTATATTTTGACACATGATACATTTTTCATTTGCTTACATATTTATTTTCCATGTAAACGCTTATAATACATATTGCCACTTCTTATTTGGTTTTTCTTTTAATATATTTAGTTCTACGTGGGCACGTTAGCGCATCTACGTCTTCCGTGTAAGTTATATTTAGAAAATTTATCGAAGTGTATGTGAAGCGAAAGTTTTAGATCATATTTTCTTCAACGAAATATGTATACATTTTTATTGTTTCCTTTCTTACATTATTGACTGAATCTTCTTTATTTACAAGAGATGAAATTTATATTTCAAGCAATGATTTTATTGCCTTAAATACAAGTACTTGGTCCATGTTCACAATAAGACGTTGCTAGGTTACCCTTCAACAAACACGAAAAAGCGAAGAATGAATAACGTTACCACGATAATGTCGTGCAGGGTATTTCTCGAGATTCAAACAAAGTAAAATTAGATTAGGGTTGTCACTTGTTTCTTTTCTTTTTTCCTTGAATTCACATATATTTTCGAGTCGAACTTTTCGACAGGTTACAAATCTCCAGGACGGCAAATTAGAAACAATACGGACATATCAGGACAAGCGTTGTTTCTTTTTAGTTAAAGACGAAGCGAATTTAAAAGAAATTGAATACAACGTTTCCTTTGTTTTTTTCTGTTTTTTTCGTGCTTTTGTTTTAAAATAAAAAGAGATATATTTTTTGAAATGTCATTAATGTGAAAGTACAATTATGATATTTTTATTTAAGACGTTGGAACAGTGACGCAAGATTCTTTTATTGTTATTTATAGTATATTTGTTTTTATGTACAGATATGCTCACATAGATCTAGTACGAGCAAAAAATGTCAAACTGTCGAATTTTCAAAATTTGTTTCGAGTAATTGTGTTTTTCAAACACAAGGTGGTCTAAGAAAAACTTCAAATGTTGTATTAGAACTTGTCTTTCCGGGTTCGTTTAAATAAAACCAACGGTTATTAAAACATACATATTAATAATAAAAATACACTAAAAACACTTAATAACTAAAAACAATAATAACAGTATTTATTTCACATTTGTAAATAATGTGTCCAGGAAAATGTTGGAAATCTCTCGGATTCAGATAGAACATTAAAAAATAAGATGACAAGTTCCCATAATTTTTTTCCTAGCGGCCCTCCCTACGGAGATACGGCCTCCTAAAGGACGCCACTGGAAATCAATTTTTCTTGAATAACTTTTAAACTACTTATTATAATTTAATGAAAATTTAATATGATAAACAGTAGTAAGGACCTCTTAAAATACTGCCCTTAAATTTAAATTAGCTTGTTTAGTTTAGCAGGGGCGGACTAGGTTGTATATTTTATGCTTACATTTTTAACACCCTTTATGATCAGGAGTTAAAAAAAACAAATTTGGATACCTTGAACATTAAGCTAAAGAAAAGGTACTCTTGTTCATTGTCGATAAAATGAACCGTTTTCGAGGAAAAAAAAAAGAATTAATCATCAAGAAAACTAAAACGATCTTAACAGATAATTATCCACCATAACTTATAGACCAAATTATAAAAAAAAATTATCCAAATATACAACACTGCAGACACCAATAGCAATTTAAACAATGAAACAACATATATCACGATTCCATATGTTCCACAATTACCAGAAAAAATTAAATACACTTTAAAAAAGTACGATATAGCTACAACATATAAAATTAGTAATAATTTTCAAAACTAAAACCTAAAATAGAAAAAAATCGAGAAACACATCTAATCTATAAAATATCATGTCGCGATTGCGATAGTTACTACATAGTCCAAACTAAACAATATTTATACAAAAGAATACAAGCCCACAAATACTCTAAAACAGACAAAACTGCTTTATTTACACACAAATTATAACGCGATCACCATTTCGATTTTGAAAAGACACAGGTAATTGATAAAGAACAACACACAATGAAAAGGGAAATTAAAGAAATTATTAGTATTAAACAGGAAAAAATTCAATTAACAACAGAAGGGAATAAAAAATTTAAGCAGTATATACTATAACCTAATTATGTAACGATCTGCAATCTACCATCATAATATAACGTGTGTTCATTTGAAAGGTCAATCTAGGTTACTTTGAAATTTTGATAGAATAAGACGCAAATATATTAGTATGTGTTTGTTGTTCCGTAAACGTAAATCCAAATGACATTTGATAATGTCAATCACAAATATCAGTTAGTGCATAAAATAATCGTGCGTCGATTCTGGTTTAAATAAATTGCTTCTCAATTTTAAAATGGCATTCACTTTAGAACATAAAATTTTTTTAGTCGAGGCTTATTTTCGAAGTCGTAATAAAATTGACGGTTTATGGGTTTATTCAGTTCAAGATTGCATGGTAGAATTTCAAGTTGAGTTTCCACATTTTGTAATAGATTATATACAATTTAAGAATACTTTGGATATAACTTTAAAACTTTTTTCTGAAACTGGTAGTCTCTTAAGAAAATCAGGCAGCGGAGCAGTTAAGAATCGTACACCTCAAATTGTTAATCGTGTTAAAGAGATAATGGAAAATGAACCACAAACATCTGTTCGACATTTGAGTCAACATATAAACCTTTCTGTTGGTACAACTCACAAGTTATTAAAAAAAAATATGCAACTTTATCCATACCGTGTCACAGCAGTACAAGAATTGTTAGAAATTGATTACCCACGTAGACTACAGTTTTGTAATTGGTTTGTAAATATGAACAACAATGGAGAACTTTCGCAAAGAGTCATCTTTACTGATGAAGGATGGTTTTAAAATCGGGATACCTAAATTCACAAAATACAAGAATTTGTAGTAGTGAAAATCCACATGTAATTAATGAAGAATCGCTACATCCAGAGAAAATTGGTGTTTGGGCAGGGATAAGCCAAAGGCGAATCATTGGACCAATAGTTTTTCAGGGAACGTTAACTGCTCAAAGGTACCGTGCGGAAATTTTACAACCATCTGTCAATCAGTTTCATGATGATGAACTACAAAATGCATATTTCCAACAAGACGGAGCACCTTGTCACTGTACTGCAGAATCTTTGGATTATTTAAGAGAATTTTTTGATGAGCGTATAATTAGTCGAAATACTGAAATTGCCTGGCCTACACGTTCATGCGATTTAACACTTTGCGACTTCTTTTTGTGGCCTTATCTAAAAAATAACATATTTCGAACACCTATATTGAATTTGAATGATATGCTACAGAGAATCGACCAGAAATGCATGGAAATTAATAACAATCCAGTAATGTTGCAGAATATCATCAGAAATTTTGAACGGAGGATTTTAAAGTGCATTGATCTTAAAGGACAACATTTTCAACATTTGTTATAGTTTTCAACAAATACCTATTATTTGTTATTTATTTGTATGTATGAAACTGTCAAAATATACGACTTCGTAGGTTAAGTAGTAAATTTTAATTTACGACATACTTCAAAATGTTCTCAGTAAATCACATGCTACTAGAATTACTTTTCAAGTTATCACTTGTTATGTTGCTGTTATATAAATATATATCTTATGTTATTTAAATATCTGTACATTTGCTTATCATGCTGACAGTTTCGTGTTTAGATCTCTGACTGGCTGTCCGAGTAGGTTTTTCTGGTTTTCCTTCTCGTTTAAGGCGAACACCGACAGCTTAACATCTTAAGCCGCTCCACGGACGCATACATAATAATAACTCATGCCCTGCCAGTCCCCTTTTTGTTGTTTAACTATTTTTAGAAAGCTAAGGCATGATTTAGTATTATTATACTGGAATGTATCTTTGAATAATTTTATCCATGACAACTACAGATGTATAAGTATGACATTACTGTCATTTATATTTTAAATTCTTTGAAGAATGCAGCATATGCCGAAACATGTAAGATTGTTTTAAATTTTGGTAAAACTAGACCATAAATCGCCAACTAATTGAATCTACCATAACATACAAAGGTCATGAAATAATTTTATATAAATAAAATTGTATATAAATAAATAATTGTATATATTATAAATATATATATAAAATGGACTTCATGTGTATGAGAATTAATAATTATTAAATCTCATTTTACATGCGATTATCGCTATAATTTGTTGCATTAAATACTACAATCCAGCAAATCACTTTTGCCTTAGATTGTAGACGCAAAAAGTCGCGACGTCAACTGTAAAAGTTGTCAGTATAAATGAAAAATGAAAAATTTGTGAAAAACATATCCACCCGGAATGTGCAAAATCGATATTTCACTGTTTTTACAGATCATCAGTGCACATTATCCGGAGACAGACATGACGTTGACTTTTATACTACGTGTATATATACGAACTATAATGGACTTCATATGCATGAGAATCAATAATTATTAAATCTGATTTTACATGCGATTGTCGCTATAATTTGTCGAATTAAATTCTACAATTTATGAAATAATATTTTTTTATTAGATTAGGAAGTTGCTCTCAACAAAGAAAAAAACTTGCTAATCAAATAAACAAAAGGAACTTTGTGTCAAACCATCACTAATTGAAAAAGGAACATACTCCAAAACATGTAATGGTAAAGAAATAAAATTATTTTCATGTAATTACTGGTTTTAGTCTGAACTAGAAAACGCCAAAATCTTCACAAATAATATATATATATATATATATACATATATATATATATATATATATATATATATATATATATATATATATATATATATATATGTATAAGCAGTATAAACTTCTAAAGCATAAAACATAATATGCATCCCTGTGCAATATCCCAGAATCGATTTTGTTTGCAACGTCACTATTTGTTAAGTGGTATTTCCATTACTTTAGCATAAAGCTAATTTGCAAACACAAACACATAAACGCTTCAGACCCTCTGTGTACAACTATTACGTAACGAACTGGTGTGAAATCGCAATGCAAATGGTATCTATCTAAGCAATGTGTTCGAATAGGAATAGGATTGTGTTAGATGGGTGGCGTTGAAAATGGACGGAGAGGGATACGAGATAAAAGCGCAAAAGGCGAACGGAACGAAACAAAATCTCCTTTTTTTTTGTCTTTTGCAAGAGTCGACACTGTTTAGCATTTCGCCGCGTTCCGGGTATGTTCCCTTATATATTTTTTTCGTCGTTCCGGGTTTAAAATCCGGAAGAACAAATATAGAGGACCCGTTCCATTTGCATGTAATTTGCGAGCGTGACGGTTGCACGTACTGAATTCTAAACGGTACGTACAAGGTGGATGCAAATGAAAAACGTTAAATGTTTCGGAAAAAAGTTGTTAAAACCTTAGCCAACTATGCTGGAATAAATCAGATTAAAACTTCGTGATAAACATTTTAAATAAGGGTAAAAGTATTGATAAAATCTGGAAAAGAGAAATTACAATATTTCACTTGAAATTGAGACCCTTATCCTTGATCCTTTCCTAATTCGACAGATATCCTTGTTTGTTTTACCGACATATTTACTACTATCTAAAGGTGGCCATTAGTTCAGTAACTTTAATAAAATTCTAACGTATTTAGATCCGAATATCCATTTCGAAACACCCTCTCTAGATCTGATGCGATTAATTCATTCGAAAAGTTCAAATCAAAGGAACGGGAAGTGTCCAGCTTCGATCCTTTTCTCCTTCACTTCTTCTATTATATCCTTAAATTTCTCCTTATCCATCATCGGGACGCGGCATCCCTTGCGTTAAATATGCGTGAAATGCGTCCAAGAGTGTAAAGTTTATTCAATAAAATGGGAGCGAACATAGTTGAGGGACGAGCTTCGCTACCACTCCACCCGGCCTGGATGCTTTTACATACGCATCCGTATATTCTACCGATCCATCTCACTCTTTGACGTATTCGTATGTCTGTTGGGACGTCGGGAAAAAGTGTGTGGACCGTAGGGGCGGAGAGAAACGGGGACATTCGCAACTGGAGAGTGTGAGGAATATTTTAGCTTCAAAGGGGATTGATTTTCACGGTGGTTTAGAGTTTTACACTGCGGGTGGGGGTGGGTAACTGTCCGAAGCTTTTCAGGGCTCGGGTCGTTCGCTCTCTCTTTCAATTCTCTTTCACATTCACTTTTTTCTGTTTCTGTGGAATATTTTTTTCTGTGTGTCTACCGTGCGCGCTGCTACGGTATTATTCGTTTCAAGGGCAGCGAGGGAATGGAGTGACAGAAACGTGAAAACCGTGCAAAAAAAGTTGACGGGGTGAAGTGGAATGCAGTCAAACACGTTGGAATCGGCCGGCGCAAGGGATGTAGATACATACTTTGAACTTGGGAATTGGGATTGTTTAAAATGGATTTATTTCCTTTTGTGAAAAAAAAATTCCGTTAAAGAGAACGTTTTTAAAAGGGAAACAAGAGAGAGTTGACTAATATGAAAAAAAAAAGATTTTTATAAAATTCGTTTTAGTTGATTTTAAAAGTGTTTTTCATTTATATTTAAGCCCTTAATATTTGCAAATCTTGGCATTTAACTATTTTAACGACATGGTCCATTTAATTTATCTTTTTTTTTACGAAATATTTCTTATTTATTTATTTAGCGTATGGCTAACACGGGTTGAAATTTAAAGTTACATATACATCCACAGAACAGAGCTAAATTTTAAAACCTATGTTATTGATCCAGTCCAACATGGAGTCAGTGGCTTCAAAGGAGTCACTAATCTCACTGTCATATGCTATAAGGGGGCACTAAACTGTAATACCAGGATGCTTCGGAAACTACGTGGCCTAACAAAGAAAATGCAAGTTCTTTTGACAGAAAACATTTTATTTTTGAATATAGTCTCCTGTTCACTCAACACACTTACTGCAACGATATTCCAAATTAATAATGCCTTCATTGTAGGTTGATGAATCCAAGTTCTCGAAATAGCTATTTACAACAGCGATTACCTACAATCTGACCCGCAATCTATGGCTGATTTGAGGCCTATAAGTTTGCTCTCCGTGTTGTCTAAAATATTCGAGAAACTGCTTAATGCACAGTTAATACAACATATAAACACTTATAACATTTTACCGTCTTACCAGTCGGGTTTTAGGCCTGGTCACAGTTGTGAGTCGGCTTTATTGAAGATTACGGATAACATATTGACTGCACGTGATAGAGTTTACGCTTCCGTTCTAATACTGTTAGATTTTAGTAAAGCAATTGATGCCGTGAATCATAATCTGTTGTCTGCTGTGTTCCATTATCTGGGTCTCTCCGATGATGCAATCAAATTATTAAGTGGTTTCTTGCGGGACAGATCGCAATCGGTTCGGGTTGATGGTCGGATATCTGAACGTGTTGGTCTGGCATCTGGTGTGCCTCAAGGCTCTATCTTGGGCCCAATTTTCTTTTCTGTATATACTAGTGCCCTTTTTGAATCGGTAAAATCCTGCAATATACATATTGCTATGAAGAGTGGTTTATGAATTGGGCACGCCACCATCCACAACTAGTTTTCCCAACTAGGTTCCTCAGCCGGAGAATTTTCAAATATGAGACTTCTATCTTCTTGGGTTCCAATTCAGAAAGTCGTGTTATTTCTAAAATAAGTCTGGCGCCAGTGAATTGTTAACAATTTTTTAATTTACTTATTTTATATATTGAGCTTGAACAACAATATTGGTGTGTAAAATAAATGAAACACAGGATAAAAATTTAAACTGAATATTTAATACAAAAATCAAAAAAAGAAAAAAAGATTCTGTATTTTACAATAGTACATGAGGTAAAAATATTCACTGTAATATTGACAGCTGAGTGAATGAAAGAACTTCCTCTTAATTACTCCGATCAAACTTATCTAAAATAATAAAGTTTATTTTTAATTTCTCCCCAGAAAACCAGACTGTCTAATAAGATACTGATACACGATCAAAATTTACACATGCGCAAACAACATGTACAAAAAAAACCTGAATCCACTCAAACAAATTATAATTTTACTTATTACCAAGAAGTGTTAATAATAATCTTTATTATTTATATTTCTAAAAATTAAATTTCTTAATTACATGTATAAACTTCAATACAATTGAAATATAATTGTGATATTTATGAATTCATAAAAAATATCTACTTTCAAAAAAACTAAAATGTGAAGACAAAGAAGGTGCTTATATTATATTAATCAACAATTAGCAAACGAGAATTAACTTTACAACTCTCTAATACATCAATAAAAACACTAATCAAATAATTAACCGATATTCAATCTAATTAATTATATCACACCAAGCTACCTTCTAGTACGAGATATTAAATCTGTCTCCCTGAATTTACATAGGCCTCTCGAACACATGAGATCGACATCGGAAAAAACAAGTTTCTCTCTCGTTAACTTTAAATACATTTAAATAACATCTTGAATATACACTTTATCTCACAATAAATGTACATTTATTTTAAATTATTTTTAAATATTATTTTAGAAAAAATCCATAGCACAATGTATGCGGATAATACGCATATGAACTATTAATTTCCAAAGCATTACTTTAGAGAGGCTCTTAATGTTGTTCAATGCGATTTGGATGTGATCTCCGATATATCTTCACTTCATTCGTTGCGTATTAATTCCTCGAAATCCGGTGTTATGTTTTTTGGTAATGTGCCGACTTGCGACGAGTTGACACGAAATTTTCGTTTGTCAATGGCTGGTGAGATCTTGCCTGTAGTGACTGAAACCAAAAACCTTGGGCTTTTTATAGACACCACGTTCAGATATAGAAAGCAGGTATCAAATTATATTAAACAGGCGTATGGAAATTTGAGACTTTTCTACCAGCATAGATCTTATCTGTCCATAGCTACTAAATTGTCTTTGTGCAACGCCTTAGTTTTATCTCCTTTTATATATTATTCCTCTGTGTATGGTCCATGCTTAGACATTAATGATCAAAAAAGAATTCGAAGAACACAAAATTCGTGTTTGCGATTTCCGTACGGCATTAAGAAATATGAACATATTTCGCACACATTGTCTTCCTGTAAGTGGTTGAATATGAGAAATCGTGCTGTACTACGGGCTGCCTGTCTGTATCACGCAATTATTATAAGCAGGTCTCCATCATACCTTTATAATAAAATAACTTTCCGTACGGACGTGCATCACATTAACATTAGATCGCAGGGATTGATTATGCCACCATTGCATAAAACATCACTATTCGAGCGCTCGTTACATTTAATATACATAAAATATATAACGCTTTGCCTCGCAACCTGAAGGAGTTGCCATGTTCTACATTTAAAAAGCACTTGCGCCAGTATTTATTTGATCGTCAGCATGTAAATTGTGTTCTAATTCTAAGTTTTATTTTTGACATTTTCAGTATCAAATTTATAACAAATGCTCAAAATGTTTTCCTTCATTTTGTTGACAAAATCCTAAGCGATGATAAATTCCATTTCGCACATTCTGTAATATTTCGGGAGTTATTAGTCTGGTTTAGTACATAATGCGTTGTCGTAAAACATCCAAATTTTCCGGTTGTGTCGCATAGACTTTTTATTTTAAGTAACTCCACAAGAAGAACTCCAATTGGGTTAAATCTGGCGATCTAACCGGCCATTCAATTGCCCCTCTTCTTCCAATCCATCTGTTAGGAAATGTATTATTGAGGTATTGCCTTACTGGTAGCGTATAGTGCGGAGGAGCACCATCCTGTTGATACCAAATTCTACGATCTGGCAAATGTTAAACCTCATTATTTGAAAAAAGAACCGCTAAAACGTGTATCAATTCATTCCCCAAAAAATTCAAGTATATTTTCCCAGTCAATTTTACATAAAAGGAAAACGGTCCCACAATGCGATCGCCGATAATCCCTGCCCATACATTTAGTTTTTGCGGGTATTGGGTATGTGTCTCTTGCATCCAATGAGGATTATCAGTCGACCAAAATCGGCAATTTTGTCTATTCTCAGTGCCATTCAATGTGAAAGTAGCTGCGTCAGAAAACAAAAAATTGAAGAGAAATATAGGGTCATTATCACAAATTTGCATCAACCGTTCACAATATTCCAAACACCGATCAAAATCATCTTCAGACAACTCTTGAACTAAATTCATTTTATAGAGATAATAATAATAATAATATTTATTCATTTTAGACACAAACTTAGTGTATATGAGTCGTCACAATAAAAGAAAATACAACAATAAAGGACCAAACTGCCATTAGTCATACAAAAAAAAATTACTTAATACTTAAAGAAATATATCACGTATATCACAAAAAAAACAAACATTAAAGTAAACGAAACAAGTTCATATAGATTCAAGAACGTGTAAGCATATGAAGTCTGTAAACCATTTGCTTACTATTCCTCCAGGAAATCTTTAACTGAGTAGTAACACTTACATAGGAGATAATGCTTCACAGTTGATTTAAACTTTCCCATGTCACGCACATCTTTTATATCTGATGGAAGTTTATTATATACAATCTGACCCGCATATGCCGGTGATTTTTCAAAGCTCGCCGTTCTATGGCGATCAGTTCGCAACAAGTGCCCATAACGTGTCGGATAATTATGTGCCCCACAATTCTGGCTGTCTAAATTGCCCCTTATGTATTCAATACATTTGTATATGTATATACATGGCAACGTTAATATTCGGCCTCTCCCAAAAATCGGTCTGCAAGATTCGTCACTACGCAAATTAAAAATTAACCGCAAAATACGTTTCTGCTGTACAAAAACACGTTTGCAATTTACAGAATTACCCCACAGAACAGTATTATAAGAGAGAACCGAATACACCAAAACATAGTACACATCTATCAAATAATTTTTGTGAAGATTGGATTTCAATTTAAGTATTGCGTAGTAGGCACTATTAAGTCTACCACACACATAGTCCACGTGCTCGCACCAGGTCAAATGCTCGTCGATGAATACACCCAAGAACTTTATTTTCACAAGAACACTCAGTTTATCACCATTAGGGAAAGCAAAACTATCACTTATTATACCTTTTCGTTTGTAAAATTTAACACATGCACATTTACTAGTGTTTAACAAAAGACAGTTTACATTTGGAACTTACTGCAAGTGAGAATTAATGAATATTAAATCACATTCTTACATGTAAATGTCGACTTATGTGATGCGTTCATTACTACAATCCGACAAACTAAGTTTGTACCAGTATGCAGAACACACACTTTCGCGACAACGAACTTCCTGGTAATTAGGTTAATTAAGAATTGCTGAAAAAAACAAGTCAATCAACGGGAGTAAACGTACAGACGCGTTTCGTTCTAGTTGGAACTTTTCAATGCACGGCATTCCTCGAAGACGGACATTGCTTTTCATTTCTATACTTTCTGTATATATATACAAAAGCAATGTCCGTCTTCGAGGAATGCCGTGCATTGAAAAGTTCCAACTAGAACGAAACGCGTCTGTACGTTTCCTCCCGTTGATTGACTTGTTTTTTTCAGCAATTCTTAATTAACCTAATTACCAGGAAGTTCGTTGTCGCGAAAGGGTGTGTTCTGCATACTGGTACAAACTTAGTTTGTCGGATTGTAGTAATGAACGCATCACATAAGTCGACATTTACATGTAAGAATGAGATTTAATATTCATTAATTCTCACTTGCAGTAAGTTCCAAATGTTAACTATATATACAGAAAGTATAGAAATGAAAAGCAATGTCCGTCTTCGAGGAATGCCGTGCATTGAAAAGTTCCAACTAGAACGAAACGCGTCTGTACGTTTCCTCCCGTTGATTGACTTGTTTTTTTCAGCAATTCTTAATTAACCTAATTACCAGGAAGTTCGTTGTCGCGAAAGTGTGTGTTCTGCATACTGGTACAAACTTAGTTTGTCGGATTGTAGTAATGAACGCATCACATAAGTCGACATTTACATGTATTAATGAGATTTAATATTCATTAATTCTCACTTGCAGTAAGTTCCAAATGTTAACTATATATACAGAAAGTATAGAAATGAAAAGCAATGTCCGTCTTCGAGGAATGCCGTGCATTGAAAAGTTCCAACTAGAACGAAACGCGTCTGTACGTTTCCTCCCGTTGATTGACTTGTTTTTTTCAGCAATTCTTAATTAACCTAATTACCAGGAAGTTCGTTGTCGCGAAAGGGTGTGTTCTGCATGCTGGTACAAACTTAGTTTGTCTGATTGTAGTAATGAACGCATCACATAAGTCGACATTTACATGTAAGAATGAGATTTAATATTCATTAATTCTCACTTGCAGTAAGTTCCAAATGTTAACTACATATACAGAAAGTATAGAAATGAAAAGCAATGTCCGTCTTCGAGGAATGCCGTGCATTGAAAAGTTCCAACTAGAACGAAACGCGTCTGTACGTTTCCTCCCGTTGATTGACTTGTTTTTTTTCAGCAATTCTTAAAAGACAGTTTGTGAAGCACCACTCACTAAAAGCTGTCAAGATTTGCTGCACTTTAGATAACAGATCCCCTTCATTATCAGAAATCACGAGCATTGAAGTGTCATCAGCAAACATTACCAGTCCATCTGGATTAACATGTCTAGGTAAGCAGTTTATAAACATTATAAACAATATCGGCCCAAGCACTGATCCCTGCGGAACTCCAAGCTCAACACAGTATTCTCTTGATGTCACATTATTCAGCCTAACAGACATTGTTCTATTGGTGAGATATGAATTCATCCATGCAAGAACCCCACCCCTTATACCCAACGCGTAAAGTTTTTCTATAAGAAAGTCGTGACGAACAGTATCGAATGCAGCCGTTAAGTCAAAAAATAATCCTAATGCATACATTTCCTTATCAATCGCCTTATAAATTTTGTCAGCAAAGTTGTATGTTGCAGTAGCAGTGGAAAAGCCCATGCGAAATCCATGCTGCGCATCACTCAACACACTGTTCACTTCTTCAATACTTCAATACGTTCAATACTTTGATTTATGCAAAATTTCTCGACTCTTCCCCTTGCTACGTCAAATTCTCGACTAACTTGCCATGTGCTTGTGTGAGGACGTTCTTGAACTGTTAACAAAATGTCAACTTGAGTGTCTAGGACCGTTGATGGACGTCCACTTTTTGGTTTATCCCAAACGAACCCTTCTTCCAAAAATTTTCTGTGGATTTTACTTACAGTTGAAAAACCGATAGGGCCCAGTTCAGGATGCGTTTCATTAAGCAACTCCGCTACTTCCCTAACATTTCGACGTCTATCTCCAAACCCAATTATCATGAGCACCACAATGCGTTCCCGTTCAGATAAATACATCTCAGAGAGTGAATAATTGAAACACTTTACATAAACAATTAGGATTAAATGAAAACGTTGTGATTCGGATTATTTAGAATTTGTCTTGTCACATTGGGAATGACAGAAAGTTGAAAAATGATTACTCAAAAATTTTTCAATGTAACATACCAAAATTTTTACATTATCGAATAAAGAATTGTAATTCCACAAAAAAAATGGGGTTGACATTTAAAAAAATTATCAATGACGTCATAACTTATTCAAGGTTGACGGAAAAAACAAAATGGTAGCATCTAAATATGGTTAATAAAAAGATTAATCGACATATTTGTATCGATACTAGTTAAACACGCCCGCCCACTTATTTTCAAAGCAAACTAACCCGCGAACCAATATTTGCTATGCGCATAACACAGAATTTAGCATAAGAAAATATATTTACCAAACGTTAAAATTAACCTATAAATTTTATCATTTTAGGAAAATAATAATATTATCTATTTTATGTCTGTAAAACTAATTAGTAAAAGTAAAACTTCGAGGCTATTTGTAATTATTATACTAGGCTTGGAAGATAAACAAACGATATCGGCATCTTTTACTTCAAATCTAAAGATCATATAGACGCATTTTCGACAAACTTATTAGAAAAATTTATAAAAAAGTGTTAAAACCAGTGAAATCATTAAGAATATAATTTAAAAACGTCTTTTCTGAAATTACTCTAATACACATGGATGTATAGCGACACATCACTTGAAAAATTATATTTATAAACATTAAATACAAGTGAAAACCTCTAAATTGGTCATATTAATCGTGAATTGAACATTTTCTACAACAACGAAGAACAAACCTCGAGCCCATTACTTGACAGTGGCCGTAGAATCGCAAGAGCATCATACGAACACAGAGTCCGAAGAAATTGACGAACGCGTCACCCAACAAACAACACCAGACGCCGCCAAGGAATTGGGAGATCCCGCACTCGCATCGTACGCTGAGATTTCTACTAGACTGGAGATTCGCATTAGTAACACTTATCAACAGGTTCACTATTACCATATACTACAACAAAGCCGTCATTATTGAAAATTTACATAAAATTAAAATTAATTATTAATAAAAAAACCTCGAATCTTACTTTTATTAACATCCACATCACACTGTTTATAATATCCCGTATTATCTATTCTACCATTATCATAAGAATAATCTTAGAAGTACTTACTCGTTTATAATTAATAATCCTTATAATTTTGTACATGTTTGTAATTATTAACATTTCATAACCTATTTCACTTCATTTATACACGTGCACATCTTTTAAAGCTTATTGTTATTAACGTTTGATCCAATTTATTGTTCACATTACAGTTTTCTTTTTATTTGTCAATAAACGGATTATTTTTTATATAGTCTCACTCTTTAATTTGTTAGAGTTAAATTGTAGGAGTTATATCTTTTTAGTATAATTAAATTAAGCACCATACGAAGATTTAAACAGCCTTTATTCGCGATGAGCCAGAAATAACATTGATTTTTATAGATTCCATGCAACCGATGACTAGTTGGCATATTAAAGTAAAGCTAGCGTGGTTTGGAGTGTATTTATTATATATAAAAGGCGCCCAATTAATAGTTTCAATTAAATTATTTAAATCATTCATATACCTCTTACAATCCATATACTACATTTAATATATATTTAAATACACCGAAAAATCGCGTTAGTACAATATATACCAATATAATTGAGTTGCATAGCAACTCAATTATATGACATTTGTATACTGTCATTTATATTTTATATCCTTGATAAAGGCATCATTGCCGAAACATGTAGGGTTGATTTAAATATATATACTTTAAAGTAAAGCCAGACCTTTAATCGCCAACTGATTGAATTTACTATATATATATGTTAAATTCTTTCAGAAAGGGATCATTTTCCGAAACATGTAAGATTGTTTTAAATATATGCATTTTTAAGTAAAACCAGGCCTTAATTCGCCAACTAATTAAATCTACCATAACATACAAAGGTCACGAAATAATTATCTATATATGTGTATACAGGTGTCCAGAAACTCTCCTGACAAACGAAGACTGGAGTTTCCTCAGATAATTTTAAGACAAATAAACCCAAATTCACCTAGTCCGAAAATGCTTCCTAAGGGAGCTAGAGTTCTTTGAAGATGGCGCCTTGAATTTATTTTTCTTTAAATTCCTCCAGAACGCTTCTATTTAGAAAAACAAAAACTGGTATGCTTATTTATCCTCCAGAGATGAATCGATTCCATCAAATGCGAATTTCTAGTACCGGTCATAGGCGTCCGTTTTGGGTAGGTCAACGGTTATTTTAAGGCATAACTTTTTTTGTCTTTAACTTTTAAGCATTTGTGACACTAGATTATTAAATTTTCAGGTATTCTAGTACTAAAAGGTACTCTTACTTTAAGTCGGTAGGATACACCATTTTCTAGAAAAATCGATTTGTAAATTTTTCGTTTTTTCTTCATTAAAGTTCAATTTTTTATTTTTTGCAATAGTTAGCTCTGAACTGCCAACAAAAGTAAAACCTACGTTTTTCATGGTCAAATTGTTGTCAGTTCGCGACGTTTATCTTTTCATTTTTTACTTTGTGTTATTCAAACACAACGATTTCAATTTAAAAAAAAAATGGTTTTTACTAATGAGGAATACGCCGATATGCATTTAGTTTATGGCGAAATGAGGTGTAACGCTCGAGCGGCGCAACGTAGATACGCTGAAAAATTTCCCAATCGTCAGCATCCCACTCACTCAACATTTACAGCCCTTCATCAACGATTAAGAGAAACAGGTTCAGTGGTCCCAAAAAATAATGAAACAGGGAGACATAATGATGTAACAGCAGAACATGAAGATGTTATTTTAATGGAAGTTGAGGAAAATCCAGAAATTAGCGTTCGAAGACTATCTGCCATGTACCCCACAATTTCAAAATCTTCCGTAGGAAATATCTTACACAAAGAAAATTTATATCCTTTTCATTTTACAAAGGTGCAAGCACTGCTAGAAGGAGATTTTCCTGCTCGCGTAGAATTCGCTAGATGGTTACAAAATCAGAAAAATCAAGATGAAGATTTCTTCAGGAAAATTTTGTTTGGTGACGTAGCTACATTCTCAAAAAATGGAATTTTTAATGTACATAATGCACATTATTATTCGTACGTTGGTGACAATCCCCACGTTGTTCAAGAATTTAAGCATCAGCATAGGTTTAGCATAAACGTCTGGATAGGAGTAGTTGACGATTATCTACTTGGACCTGTGGAATTACCTGCTCGTTTAAATGGTGCTGATTACTTACATTTCCTGCAAAATATTTTACCTGATTTGTTAGATGAGGTGCGTTTAAATATTCGGCAAAACTTATCGTTTCTACAGGACGGCTGTCCGGCCAACTTTAGCAGGAATGTACGAGACCTTCTAGATAATAACTACGAAGACCATTGGATTGGAAGAGGCGGTCCAGTTGCTTGGCTAGCAAGGTCGCCGGATTTGAATCCCTGCGATTATTGTGTTTGGGGATACATAAAAGCATTTGTTTATTCCGTTCCGATACAAAATCGCGCACAACTCTGACTAAGGATACAAGATGCTTGCAACGAATTTAGAAATAACTTTGGAATTTTTGCAAGAATTCGGCGTTCTCTAAGCAAAAGGGTAAACTTATGCATTGAGACTAATGGTCATCACATCGAGCAACTTTTGTAACAATCTACCTTTGATACTTGTTCTTTTTTTGTTAGTTTCGTTCCATTGTAATAAATAATTTGTTTTTAATTTATTAAATTAATTTTCATCTATGCCTTGATAGTCCAAGCCAACTTCGTCGCTAAAAATAAGTAGGTACATAATAAATTGAACTTTAATGAAGAAAAAACAAAAAATTTACAAATCGATTTTTCTAGAAAACGGTGTATCCTACCGACTTAAAGAGTACATTTTAGTACTGGAATACCTGAAAATTTAATAATCTAGTGTCACAAATGCTTAAAAGTTAAAGACAAACAAGTTATGCCTTAAAATAACCGTTGACCTACCCAAAACGGACGCCTATGACCGGTACTAGAAATTCGCAATTGATGGAATCGATTCATCTCTGGAGGATAAATAAGCATACCAGTTTTTGTTTTTTTAAATAGAAGCGTTCTGGAGGAATTTAAAAAAAAATAAATACAAGGCGCCATCTTCAAAGAACTCTAGCTCCCTTAGGAAGCATTTTCGGACTAGGTGAATTTGGGTTTAATTGTCTTAGAATTATCAGAGGAATCTCCGGTCTTCGTTTGTCAGGAGAGTTTCTGGACACCCTGTATATACTTTATGGACACAAACGATTACTCAAAAATTTTCTAATGTAACATACCAAAATTTTTACATCATCGAATAAAGAATTGTAAAAGCTTTCAAAATCCACAAAAAAAGGGGGCTGACATTTAAAAAAATTATCAATGACGTCATAACTTATTCAAGGTCGACGAAAAAATCAAAATGGTAGCATCTAAATATAGCTAATAAAAAACATTAATCGACATATCTTGGCATTTTGTCAAATAATGCACAATAACTTTATTACGGGCTTGTGTTCATACTTTATGGACGTAGTGTATATGTGTGCATTTAATATAATTGGAGCCCTACTTATTAGAGTCAAAATACACAGAAATATGAAAACGTAATCTAATTCCTGGATAGCACTCGTATGTCCTGTTGACAGTTACATTACAAGCTTTAAAGCCAATCAATGCTACTGTTTACAGGGATGGCTTAGCGCATGTGAAACTATGGCACAACATACCAACATACATACGAACATACATACCAACATACATAAGTTCATGTTTGTGAATCATATACTGAGATTTCTTAGTAGTTGTTTGGAAGTGTATTTAGGAATAACAATTATTTCCTAAAAAAAATTAAGCGGAACGTGTAATTTTGAAGCGAATTATCGAGGTTATTCTTGCTATTTCTGGAGCAAGATAATATAAGATTAGTCCCTGCATTTGTTAAATGCCAAAGATTCAAATTTCACCTAACGGGTCACGTTTCATAAAATACCGCGCTTAGGCATTTGAAATATACAATCTCCAAACATCGAATTCCGACGCAACAATTTTATCCAATTTGTCAGTTGCCTGCAAATAAAATTTGATTTCCTTTCCTCCTATTTCCTCTTTTACAAAAATAAAAAACGAAGAATCCAAGCTTTTAGATCGTCAGAATAAATTCCTTACCAGTATAGCTTTTCAACACGATCGTGTGCGTGATACAAGAGCAAATAAGGATCGTAAAGAGGAAGCGACACGCACGCAGATAGATAGAGGTAGAAACGAATGGAAAGGGAGTGCGCAATAGTTAGATAGAGAGAGAGAAAGTTATAATATACCAACCTATTCTTAAGTTGCAACTTTCTTTCGGGTATTGCTGAACAGGAAAATATCACAATAAAAAGTTTTCAACACCCCGAAAAACTTATCTAATACGTTTCTGTCTCTATCTAACGGAAAAGGATAAAGACGGAAGAGTTAACCTTTTGGTCCCTAGGGTACTGCCCATTCTATAATATACGACTAAACCAACATAAGTTCCGTTATTATTTTTAAAAGTTTCGGCCGTTAAAGACACACACAGACAAGCCCTCGCTTTTTATATTGCGGCTTTGTCTAGTGTCAAATTTCTTGTAAAATTAAAACTGAAAAGACGTGACGTAAACGTTTTCGCAAGAGACGGAAGATTTAGGATATCGGAGGGTAGTGTTTCGATGGGGCGAACGAGACTGAGGGTGAAAGAAACATACGAGCTGGGGGTGGAAACTTAAATTCATTTCTCGAAGAGAACATGCCATGTTCGTTGTCACCAATATTCGATGCGTGATATATATAACTTTGATCCAAATTACTGTTTTTCGAGTATCTAGAGGAACGTGTCACACGTTATTGCTCTAACGCAAGCATGAAAAGTTTTTAGGATTGATTTCTTTTTCTTCGCCTTTCTCTTTTTGTTGGAGGTGCGGGTAGACGATATTGAAAATATTGCATCTATTACTTTATTTTTAGATGTTATATTTGAGAAGTTTTTATAGGGAAAATATGTCTCAAAACTGTTCGAATTTCTTTTAGTATTGATGTTGTGACGAATTCAAGTTTGACTAAAACGCTATGTGAAAGAATGCTGATTATATCGGTTTCCTCTTGTCAGAATTATTCGAAGCATTAGTTACGTGCCTTCAAAAACTTTCTTCATTATAGTAGGCTGTTATTAGTAATTAAGTAATGAAAGATTGGAGCACATGCTAAGCTTTAGAAAACTTTAAATTCTGAAAGCTGTTATACATAAATTCAAATTATAAGCGCTTACATTTTTCAAATTATTTTATTACAGTGTACTCTCTTTTAAGGGGACAGCCATGGGACTGAAAAATTTGTCCGCTTATAAGAAGTGTCCGCTTTGAGAAAAGTACAAAAAGAGTGAATAATAATTTGTAATATATTTATCTTTAAACAATTTTATTTCCAAAAGAAGAACATAAATATTAGAAAAAGTAAACAGAATTTTCATTAACATTTTTGCGAGAAGTAAAAAAAACAAAATTAGTTATGCAAGATATTCAAATAGATTTAAAAAGTCAGAAATTTTAGCTTGGCGCGTTTTTCCTTTAATTTCATTATCTTGGAGATGTATTTGAAGATCAGTAAGCAATTGAACACCTTTAAGGTCGCTGTGATACAAAGAAAAAGACTTTAGTTTTCTTATAGCTAAATAAGCCTCTTTATAGGAAGTTAACTTGTCTTCAATTTGACTTTCTAGCTCATCTTCAGACGAGTTGGCGAGCGTTTCTTGGGAAGCAATTAACATTTCAGTATTAATGTTTTCCACATCTTCATCATTAATGAAAACTTCATTATCTAAATTAATATAGTCTTCGACGTCACTTTGGATTTGGCTCTGGACTTGATTAATAATATTGGAGAACTGAGCAAGTGCTGATAGTGGAAGCTCATCTTCTGCGGTCCAACCGCTATCGTCATTTAGGATATCTGTTTTCTCAAAACCAGCTTTCCTGAAACAATGTTTTATTGTCTGGGGACCCACTTGCTCCCACGCTTTGTGTATGAAATAAACGACATCTAACAGATTTATTGATTTTGATAAATCCAAAGCAGAATTTGCGTCTTCCATCCGCAGCAAAATATTTTTTAAAAATAACGATTTGTACAAAAACTTAAAGTTTTTTATAACGCCTTGGTCCAGGGGCTGACAAAATGCTGTTGTGTTTGCTGGAAGAAAAATAACTTTAACATTTTTCAATTTAAGATCGCGAGGATGAGAGGCCGCATTGTCTAAAAATAGCAGGACGTTCCGTTCTTGAAGTTGCATTTTTCTATCGAACTGCGCTAGAAAATCAGTCATAAAATCAGACGTCATCCAAGCCTTTTTGTTTGATCACCACGTAACTGGTAAATTGTTCAAATTAATATTGCGAAACGACCGAGGTTTTGCAACTTTCCCAATAACAAAAAGGGGTTCCTTTTCTCTAGCCATATTGACGCAGTGCAAAATGGTTAGCCTATCCTTGGCCATTTTTCCACCAGTGCATTTTTCACCTTTGAATGCAAATATTTTATCGGGTAATGCCCGAAAAAACAATCCAGTCTCATCCGCATTATAAATATCTCGTGAATCATATCCTTGAATCAAAGATGGCACTTTTTCAGTAAAACTTTTGACATCATCTTGGTTTACACTTCTCCAGAAATGGCACGGAAGGTTATGTTATGCCGTTTTTTGAACCTTTCCAGCCAGCCAGATGATGCACTAAAATCTGCGTAATTCAATTTATCTGCAATTTCTTTAGCCTTGCTCCTGATAAGTGTGCCCGAGAGAGGAATACATTTACTTCGAGCCTTCACAAACCATTCGTAGCACAATTTACCAATGTTAACGCCTTTGACTTTCAGCATACTCCTTTTTCTATCCGGATTGACATCAGTGTCCCACAATCTATTAAAATTTGGTCTCTGTTTTTGATGATACAAGTAGCTTGAGTTTTACTGATCTTACATTGCTTTGCTAACTCGCGTACACTAAGTTTCTCATTTTTTTGAATTTCAATGACATTAACTTTGTCTTTAATAGTCAACACTGCTTTAGGCATAGCGATTCAAGTATGTATACAATAAGAATCTATAAATGTACTATGTATTTACGTACTACATTCAAAACAACAAGCTGTGCGTATTTAGGGAATTCCCTTTTGTACATGCACGTATTATTCAATAAGCAACATCTGTACGAATATGAAGAAGAGTAAACGGAAAAACAGTGATACAGTGTTGTAAGCTGTCCGGTTATGGGGAACTAAAATCACTCTAAAATCACTTTGGTGGAGGGTTGTCCGCTCAAGAGAGAAAAATTTTAAAAATCCTTAAGTAATCTTTTGGTACTGCAAAAAGTGTCCGTTTATGGGAGGTGTCCGCTTAAGAGAGGTGTCCGTAAGGAGAGAGTACACTGTATAATGTTAGAGTTACAGCATAAAATACTATAATATGAGAAAAAATTATTTAGATAAGGGATGGCCATGGTTGGGAGGATCACTGTCTTTAAATGCTCGATTAGCTGCTGCTTTGGAGATACAGTGACATATAATTTTTTAGAGTCTACACATTTGCAGTTTTGGGGAAAATTTGTTTTGGAAGTTATCACACCTGCCAACTGATAAAATGCTACGTTCTCCAGCTGTTCGTAGAATATAATAGTCGTTTATACAACGAGTCAATAATGACGGTTATTATTCCCGAGAGACGAATTTACGAACAGAGCCGCGAAGTGGCGAGGGATTAACTCAGCTCGAGTCGTTATTAAATATTAACTCAGTCGTTATTAAATATTATTATATTCAAGACTATGTTTTATTGGCGGAACGCATGGAATAATGAGACATAACGTTATCATTGTTCCCTGCATTAAGCCAATAAGAACGGTTGCATTTCATTATTCCTTGCGGGAATTACGAGTCCTATTATTAACTAATAATCACTAATATAATACTTACTTTATTGTTTGATCGTAGATAAACATAATTGCTGTTGCTGGGACTGCGAATATCATATTGTTTCTCTTGTAATTAGTGCAGAATTTCTGGTTTTGTAGTGATTTTGAAGTGTAAAATTCGTTAAATCAAAATTCCACGAAACCGTGTAAATTTCGTGAATTATATTTGTTACGTTCGTGGTGAAATGACATTTTTGTCACAGAAACGCAATGTGAGGTCTCTTGTAAAGACCACCTATCAGCATTATTTTAGCATGATGGTAGGGAACTAGGATATATCATGGGGGTCCACTTACATCTGCAACTCTTCTTCAATTTAACTACGAAACTGGCTGAAAAATAAAAAAAGCGATCTATAGTTTGTGCTGAGGTGGGGTTTAGGGCGAGCCTACGAATTCAAATATAGATGACTGTTATTTCTTCTTGACTCCACCTATAATGGCAGAGCTGCTAATTAAGAAAAGAGGAACAGTTCACTATCCGAATCTTTCATTTGATCTATTACGCATTCAGATAGTTTACTAGTTCCTACTCCACTTCAAAATTATGAGCTAGAAGTAGAAAATAAAAACAGTGTGGAACAAGAAGAATCCAACAATCCTAACAAATTCCATGATACCGATTTTGAGGAAAAATATGATAAACTGCACATACTGAGTCAAACGGAATTGAGTTATCTTATTCGAGATCTTGACTTGTAATTCATGGATTTTTAGGCAACAAAACTACATTCAGTTAGTGACGTACTTCTTCAAAATTACCATCAACTAGTACCATCAACTTCTTTGGTCCCTTAAAATCCATTTTCTTCACTCCCATCTAGACTTTTTCCTTCCTAGTTGTGGAGCTGTGATAATGAACGCCGAGAAGAATTCTATCAGGCTATTTCTGTAATGGAACTAAGATATCAGGGCTGTTGGCATGAAGCGGAATGTTTGCGGACTACTGTTGGTCTGTATGTAAGGATGCTCCGGAACTTACTAACCAGAGGCAAGCCAAAAGGAAGCGACCACATTATTTTCTTCGGACTCAACTACCCGCCAGGCATTCTTCTATCAATTAACTCTTAACTCTTAGATTGTAAATGTCATTAAAATAATTTCAGTTAGGTTTTTAGTGTTTCGATGTTGGCATATGAAATTAAAATGTATCGTTTTCTCTTAATTGGTTAAAATAAAATACTTCCACCAATTGTATATCACAGAAACTAGAGCTAATAAAAATGTTTACTTGTTATTTTTGTTTTTCTCAACCCAAAATTAGATTCGACTCACGCACTGAAGAAAACTTTCAAACAATTTTTTTCGGCCAGTGTTATTAATTACGTCAGCATTATAATACTATTTAAATCAATTTCCAATAGGATTAAAGGCAGTTAAAATTGATCCTCTGTATAAGAAAGACGATAGAATTATCCTTGAATGTTATAGAGCTATCTTACCAATAACATCAAAGGTGATAGAGGAGATTAAAAAAATAGACTGGTAGAGTAAGCTTACAGCAATATATTTATACAGAGTTAGTTATGTAAAAAATTAGTCATGTCCCAGATTTATTCTAGAAGGTAAGGCAGCTAAATCATAGAGCGTTGGATCGGTGAAAACGAGGTTTCCCTAATGTTTCGCCAAATTTCACCTACATTTTCATCTTCTACCTCGTGGTTCTGTTCCAAATAGGAGAGCCATTTTTGTTTGAACAAACAACTAAGAAACAACTGGTCAAACAATAAGAAGAAGAGGTGTGCAAGAACTATTAGGAGGCCCAAGAATGCGGAAGCAGTACTACTTAGCAGCAATTATAAGAATTATAAGGAGGTTGTTTGTCTATGTTTAGGCGAATATTTTATTGAGAAATCCGGGTTTTCAGGATTTATCTGTAATTCTTTGGTTTAGAGGAGTTAATTTCTGGATCTTTCAATGCTCCCGGTGGCATCTTCTTCTGGAGTGTGTTAATCCGACTTTGTTGACCTGATGTGTATGGTCCATTTATACGTTTTGCCGGCGTCATGCAGTAGGTTGGGCATCGCTGTCTTCTCTGCTGTTCGTGGCCAGCGACGCCCGCCCTACTTCATGACGCCGGCAAGAAAGGACAGCACATAGTAGCACATTGTAATCCGACTAATTCCAGAAGAAGATGCTAGCCAGGTTCTTCTATGGACGACTTCGTTTTTCCTTTCTTTTAAGTTTCTGCATATAGTCATAAAACGAAATTTCATATATTTATATATGTCAGATATAAGTAAATCTGGGATCAAGAATTAAACTGTAACAATTCCAATTTTATAAATATGGAATTTAAGCCACTGTATAACATATTTTTATTACCACATTCAAATTACAAAATTTTCTTTAGATTCTGAGAATTTATATTTGCAAATTTATTTATTACCAACTTTATAATTTAAACCGCTTCTTTTATTGCCTAGAGTTATAAGTGAACGCATTCAAGAGATGCTATTTAATTTGACCACCTATTGTTAACTAAATATGCATAATAGGCTCAGATTTTCTAAATAGGTATATACAATAAAATTCCATTTCTAAACGATGAAATTCAGCCGGACCTACATAGTTAGATTTATAACACCTACTAATACTTAATTAGTAATGATATTTTATATTTATTTATTAGGAGACTAGTAAGGTTTAAGACCCTATCGAAAACCTGGTATTGTTGTTAATAGGTGCAATTTCTACGAATTAATCACACAGGAAATTCCCCGTTATGACGTCAAACAATATAATGCACAACAAATACACGCATTTAATTGCGTAATAGTTTGAAGGGGTAGATGTTTATTTTTATCTACTTATAACATAATACATAACAGAACAGTATCAAGTCAACAACAAAACGATACCGAACATTCTCTTCATAACATAACCCATTAAAGCCCGGTGGCAACTAAAGTTGCCACCTAACTAAATCCGCCAAGTACGCCTATGTGTGTAGTTAATGAAGGGAATTTTGTGTTGAAGTGGTGGCACAATGTGTACTGTATGTAGATTTAATGCTACAACGTTAGAAGTGTGCTACAAGTCTTGATAATCACAAGTGTTTTCAAGTGCGTCAACGTATTTCACTAAGCTCGATGGCAGTAGATCAGTCTTTGTAAGTATATAGGCTTGTAATCATATTTATATTAGTATTAGATAATTTAGTAGTATTGCTAAAATATGTTATTTTGTACTTTTATAATTAGTTTATCAATTCAGTAAGATTTTACAAAATGGCGGCCATTTACATTTCGATGGCAACCTTAATTGCCAATGGGAAAATGAGGTTATATATAATATATAAAGTTTTTTCGCTAGGTATATCCGCGGAAGAGACGGAAAGGGGTTACTTTTTCATGAACTGCTGGACATGATTTCAGAAGATGACGAAATACCCCAGAGCATCGCAATTTGTCCCCCGTCTGAACCACCCGATGCAGAAACTGATAAAGATTCCGATTTATCCGATGAAGAAGTAGAGGGAAACATTGATCGTCTACCTGGTCGCATACTTCGCGCAGATGTTGCTGTACGGTACGATGATAACGTCGAAATTGATAACGCCTCAGACAACGAACCAGTGGACACTGGTATGCCTTCGACTAGTGCACAGCCAAACAAAAAGGGTACAATAAAACGTAAAAACTCAAATAAAAAGCAGCCATCGGCTAAGCGTTCTAAGGCTTCGTTAGCTCGGGAAACAAAGTGGTATGCTAATATTACCGAAATAAATTCTGAAGTACCAAAATTTGATGATAGTGTGATTCATCCAAATGCAGAAGATTTGCTAAAGGAAACCGTTAAAAGTCCTTTTGAGGCAATGAAAACGTTTTTTAATCAAGAGATGTTAGTGCATATTGTCCGTGAAACAAATCGTTATGCCTCGCAGAAACTACTGCACAATTTTAATGTTTCAGAGCAAGAAATTTGGACTTTTATTGGTGTAATGTTGCTTTCTGGATATCATCCACTACCGTATCGGAGACTTTATTGGTCATCAGAATCCGATGTTCACTGTGAACTTATTTCTAATGCAATTCGTCGAAACCGCTTCGATGAGATTATGGCTCATCTGCATCTTGCTAACAATGAAACCAATGACGGTAGTGATAACTTATATAAAGTGCGCAAGTTTATTGATATATTGAATGCATCATTCAAACTAATAAGTGCAGGACCAACTGTTAGCATAGACGAAAGTATAGTACCTTATTATGGCAGACATGGACTGAAGCAATTTATAAAAGGAAAGCCGATTCGTTTCGGATTTAAATTATGGGTAGCTCCAGATCCTTCTGGCAGAAAACTTCATGCCGAGCCCTATTGTGGTGCTTCAACACATCTTCCGATAACAGGTTTGGGTCAAGGTGGAGATGTGGTACTTAGTTTAGCTGATTACTTAGAAGCCAAGGCGGGTACTATATTTTACTTTGATAATCTTTTTACTTCAGTTGGCTTATTACAAAATCTAAATGAAAAAAAAAATAGGAGGTACCGGCATATTACGTGAAAATCGGTGCAACCCTCTAATGAAGTTACCAGACAAACAAGCTTTTAGAAAAACACCACGAGGTGCACTATCGTCATCTGGTACCAGTAATATTCTCGCAGTGCGCTGGAATGATAATAATGTGGTCACTGTTTTCAGCAATTGCGAGAACATGTATCCCTTGAAAATATCAAATAGATATAGCCAAACTGAAAAAGTCAAGATTCCAGTGAATATACCTAATCCAATTGATCGCTATAATAAGTGCATGGGCGGTGTTGATCTGTCGGATCGATTTGTAGCATCTTACCGATCCAGAATAAGATCTAAAAAATGGTGGTGGCCATTCTTTGCTTGGGGCGTTGACATTTATTGTGTACAAGGTTGGCTTATGTACAGGAAATTTGGCCATAACTTAACCCTTTTGAACTTTCGGAGGGAATGTGCCATTTTCATTTTGAAGTCTTTTAGGGAATCTGGCAAAGCCACAGGTGTTCGTTCTTCTTTGCAATTTTCCCCGGCCTTCGAAGAAATTCGGAAAGACCGAACTGATCACATTATTGAAAAGGGAAGTTCCAAATATAGAAGATGCAAAGTATGTGGAAATCGTACACATTTGATTTGTAGCAAATGTGATCTACCATTACACCCAGAAAACTGTTTTAAAACATTCCATAAGTAAAAAATAAAATTATTTAAATTATATCATTTTTTAATAAAAATTTCCTATATTATCCCATTGGCCACTTTAGTTGCCAGGACGAAACGTCCTTATATAAAATTAAAATAATGCTTCTTTTCAGAGAAACTGTATTCAAATACATTCATTATTAAACACATAAAATATTAAATAAAAATCAGCAAAAATGAATTACGGGCTTTAATGGGTTAATATTAAACAGTCTGCTATTAACAACAAGAGACATACAGTCTTATATAACAGAAATGAATTTTAGTTTTAAGTTTACATTGAGTGTTTCATTTGTGAGATTACCTTAATATATTAGGTTTAACTGTCTTTTGATTAAATAAATAAAATATTCAGAAAGCACACCAAGTTTCAAAATAACTGCCACCAATCAAAATAAATAACCAGTTTATACGCAAGTTACGGTGAGTCAAGATACAAATTTATACATTTGGTTCTTTGAGAGCCGGATATAAATTATACATTTGGTTCCTTGAGAGCCGGATACACTAGGTGTGCGATAGTTCTGTAGGGTTCATCTTTTCGATGCGACGCTACCAAATAAGAAGATTTTGGGTTACTGTAACAAGAATTGCATCAGTACTAATAACATCTATAGTACTCTCCTATGTCACTCTGTCGGCTCTGGAATTTCAAGCGACTTACCTTACTTACGGCTTTATTTCAGTTGCATACATTTTTCGTTTATGGTGTCACTAACTCATTTTTATTTTGTATACTAGAGTGCTTCGAGTCCTACTCTCCTAGATAATTTTTTCCAGTTTTACGTTATATTCTCTGACCTTTCTTTATATTTATATTCGTATGCTCTTTTGATTTCTTTTACGAATATTAATATGTAAGATTGCAGTTTGTATAGCGTAAGTATATATACTTTAAGAGATCCCTTTGGCACTTTCGGAACAAACATTATTTGCATAAATTAAATTTGAATATTTTCCTCTTGATTTCTCTTTTCTTTAAAAAAAATCTCTACACACAAATGACCCCGAACGATATACAAAAAGAAAAAAAAATGTAAAAAAAAGTCCCCTAACTTCGATTACCCCCGTTTAATATTTATAACCCCTGAAGCCCCCCGGTATTACTTCAGACCGAATTCACGGCCACGTTTTCTTGATAAAACCGAAGCCAATGCGTTTTCCGTGTTGCTTTTCCGACCGCAAAAATAAAAAGAATAAGAAAAATCGGTTCCCAGTGTATCGCAAAGTGATATCCATAGCCTTCCGCACGCATCGACTTTAGTTTTTTGCTCACTCTTTTTCCTTCCTCTCCCTTCTGCTTTCGTTTCGCAACCCCCCCGTCTCTTTGTCTTTTCGAATGATTCCACTTTCTGCGTTACCGCCCTCACGCGCCCCACACGTCGCCCCTACAAAGTCGGCCCTTCGGACTTGTTATTGGTACGGGTAAAGTAGCGATGTCGTATTTCTTTTTTTATGGGCCTTAAATGTTTCCATCTCCCCGTTTCTTGATGAACATTCGTTAAGACAATGTGAGAAGGTTACAGTATGAGGCCTGGCAGTAGTCGCTGGATAGATTGGGGATCTGGAATTTGTGACAGGAAGAGTAGAAGCAACAAGAATTGGCGCTCACCATCTATCAGGGTGAAAGTTGAAATTCGCGCAACGTTTTCTGTGTTAGTTTCGTTACAAATAGGCGTTGTAGTTGTTGTTCTCTTCGATCTGGAGGAGCGTGAAGGAATTTCTGAGTCGTTCATCTTAGCTATGACAGATTAGAGTTGGTCTTTTTTTTGTAAAGGAATTGGTTTCTTTACAAAATATTTGAGTTTACGATACAATTCAAAATATGAATCGTATCTTAACGTTGGGAACTGTAGGAAATACAAAATAATATTTGAAAATATAATACATTTTCTCACCACACTCTTTGATTTGACGGAGTAAATACTTATTCATAAAATAAAAACACGTTTTTCTTATAAGCATCGCTGGATTATAAAGAAGAGGAAATCAACATGTCAAAGAAAAACGACTTTTAAATTACATTGAAATACGAGATGTGGATATAAAATAACGAGATAGATGCTACTTCAGACGAACTACGCATGCGTCAAAGTCGGACGATCGACTGAACTCTATTTCGATTACCGTCCCTCCCGTATCTGTAGACCTAATATTTTTGATTATTAGGCCAAATCAGAGTCAGTGACTATAAAGTCTGAGGTACATGATCTAGGCGTACTTTTTGATCCGCAACTTACTTTCTGTCAACATGTTTCAACGATCTATGCCTCAGCTTCAAATCCATTGGATTTCCTCATAAGATCGTACTGAAACTTCAATAACATGGCTGCGATTAAGATTATATTCGCCTTGGTGCGATGTAAGTTGGTGTAGGCGCCTGTAGTGTGGTTTCCCTATTATACGTATCTACAAATATCGATTGAAAGAATTCAGAAGAGATTCTTAAAATATCTATCCTTCGGAATGATTGTCACATATCCTGAACGAAGAACGGACTACAATGTTCTTTAGGATTGCCATTGTGTACAATTTTAAAACGCGGACATTTCAAAATACATTTTGGACAAACTGAACGATGAAACACTAACAGTAATTGATGTGTGGAAGAAATGTCCAATTATGGATTGTATCAATTTAATCGAATTAGCACTAATTGAATTAAAACCACTTACTTTGAATGTACACACATCAACATAATCTAAGGATATCAATTTTTATTTTATTTGCTTGATTTTACTTCCGTTAATATTGTCTTTTGTTGTTTAGTTTGGTTGTTAGGTAACTTATAAACAACTATCTGTCAAAAGTATCCATTAAACAAGTACAGTTAATGATAAATCTTAAAATGTTTTGAATTTTAACTTTAGTGTGTTACTTCTCCCACCATTTCTGCGTTGTTTCACAAAAATTAGTACCCATTGATAAGTGTAAGCATAAATTGCGTTAAAAGCAAACATGAATGAACAAAATAGACGTCGTCATTTGCATCCTGACGAATTGAATAGGGCAGTTGGAATGCTGGAAGTTGGAGTAAGACAAGTTGACGTAGCGGAGCGGCTAGGTACAACACAGAGCGTAATTAGCCGACTATGGCGACGTTACAGAGATACAGGTAATCCCAGGGAACAACATCTTGGAAGAAGACGCGCCACCACTGCTATTCAGGACCGGTACATCACTCTTCAGGCTCGCCGACAGAGTTCACTAACTGCTACTGAGTTAAAATCGCGTCTCCAGGCAGTGCATAACGTGTCAGTCCACAGCCAAACCATCAGGCGTCGTTTAAGAGAAGTCAATCTTCACTCCAGACGCCCCCTTAGGGTTCCACCATTAACCAGGGGAAATCGAGGACATCGAGTAAACTGGGCTAGAGAACATTTAAACTGGACTCGAGAACAATGGTCGACTATACTTTTTTCTGACGAGTCGCGATTCGGATTAAGACCAGATACTCGCAGATTAAGAGTCTGGCATCAGCCTGGTAATGCAGCAAGGCTACAGCATGCCCAAGAAGTGCACAGCTACCGAGGTGGTACTGTAATGATATGGGCGGGAATTATGGTGGGCAGGAAAACTGATCTCGTTTTTCTAGATCAATTCTTAAATGCTGAGTAATATATCCAGAATATTCTTGAACCTGTTGTTCAGCCATTTGCAGAAGCGTTGGGCCGAAATTTAACCCTTATGCATGACAATGCACGACCACATGTGGCAAGAGTTGTTACCGATTGGCTCAATGAAGCAAGAATTGAGATTTTGCCATGGCCCGCTCAATCCCCAGACCTCAATCCCATTGAGCATGCATGGGATATGGTTCAGAGAAGATGCCTGCAACATATGGACGGTATACAAAATCGACGGCAACTGCAAGAACTTCTTTCACAACAGTGGAATTTTCGACTTGGACAATCTTATTCTGTCTATGCCAAGAAGATGTAGGGCGGTTTTAAACTCCAGAGGAGGTCCCACTCTTTATTAATTCCTTAATCTTCAAATTTTTTAATTCAATATAAGATTAATTTTGAATTGTTGTTTAGTTCCATTTTGTAGAATTTCTAATTTCTAATTAATAAATTATTATTAAAATTGTGTTAAATATTAATTTAAGTTAATTTCACTCATAGCTTATTTTACATTTAACTTTCAAGACAAAAATGGGTAAAAAGATGCACTAAATTATTTTTTTTAAGCAAATAAGATATATCCTTAGATTATGTTGATGTGTGTATATTGGAAACCCGTTTGGCTAGAATGTATTTAAAGCATGTACAATTGGCGGAGAAGGATTCGATTATCTATCGTTTGAAGATATCAGTGAATTATTAGTTGATAAAACCCTTAGCGAAGATGAAATAATAGAGATTGTTCTTGAGACTCCTGATCCCAAAGAACATAGTGATGAAGCCCAGGAAGATTCTGTTCTAAATGCAGATTTAATTAAATAAGGTCTTGAACTGGTCAGTAAATTGGGTAATCATTTTGTTAATCATGATCTTAATGAGGAACGAGCTGGGAAGTTTTAACATGATCTGAAGTCATTAATGTCCTCCTAAAGAGAATTACACAATGGCCTAGAGACGATACCCAAGACATTTCTAGTGATAGCAGTAATATTCCAGTCTTACGCAAACATATACGTTTATTGTCAGAAAGTGACAACGAATAAGATATTTTTATTTGTAACTCATTATATATTTTGCCTAATTTTTGTAGCCATTTAGTGACATACTTTTTTCATTTCCAAATGATAATTTACTTTGTATGATACATGTGCAATCTTTATAAAATAAAATATTTTAGATCCTAACATGAAAATTCATATGTAGATCTCAGTTCCAACCCGGAAACTAAGATCTGCATCTAGAGAACGACCGCGGAAACCCACACCAACATTTATGAAAATTCATAGTTTAATGTATTATTTTTGCTGATTTCTCAGGTCTGGAATCAATCTTCTATTTTTCCATAGATGCAATATATTTTTTACACGTATTCTTCGGCAATGTATCTATCGTGTAAACACAGAATTAGGTGTATATTTACTTCAATAAAATTTGTAATTTAATTCTTAATATTTTGGCGCTTCCATCGTGGTGCAAGTTTCATATTTATTGCAATATATATTTTTTTCTTTCTCTTTCTGTGTACGTATACAATTAATCAATGTTCCTTTACTTTGTTCTTTTTTTTAATATTATTAGGTACTGATTATGTTTATATGTTAAGTAATAATTAGAGACCGGACGCGTTAGGCCGAAATTACGATGGACCATATAAATAGCCTATAACATCGCTAAGTACAACACGCAGGTATTGAATAGCACTATTCATTCGGTTAACCGCACATCTGTTTTTTGTAGTTCAATTGTGACGCAATTACCTCCACAGAACAGTTAAATTCCTTCATGAAACAATGGCGAGTTAGATTAAGGGTCAAACTGATTGTGTGTACATTACAAGTGATCGCGAAATTTATTGCAGAGTTTGTAAAATATCGTTAAAAAATTCCAAGAAATCGCATGTAAAATGTCAGTTAGCATAGCACACACATACACAGAAATTAGACCCGTTGGAATCTGACAATGTTAACGAAGAACTCTGTGAAACTTTAATGCCAACAAATATTCCATTAAATAAATTTAACAATCCCATCTTTAAAACATATTTACAAAAATATACATGTGTCGAAATGTTCCTGATGTATCAACCCTACGTAAATATTATGTTCCTAAGAGCTACACGAAAGCAGTAGAACGCATTAGAAGCCATCTTTCAAATCAGTACCAATGGATAAGCGCCGACGAAACTGTAGATATATTAGGACGCTGTATGATAAGTGTTGTAGCTGGTGTACTACATCCAACTATTCCATATAGCGCATATGTAATAGCAACAAAAGTTATAAATACAGTTGATGCGGAAAGAGTAGTTAAAACCATTTACGAGAATATGCACCATATGCTTCATTCTGACGACAGGCACAAAGTAAAAAATACTTTAATTTGCCAGTCACAGTTCGGCATATATGTTAAAAACAGGCAGACCATTAAAGCAAACATATCATAATATGCTGCATATTACTTGTGTAGCACATGCTCTCCACAGAATCTGTGAATATATCACACACACTTCCGGAAGTTGATAGACCTGTAGCCGCTTTCAAAAAAGTTTTCAGAAAAACACCATTGAGAGTAGTTCTTCATAGGGAAAAACTTCTATCTTTGTCACTGTCTCCCTCTCCAGTAATAACTAGATGGGGAACATGGTTGGAAGCTACTAGTTTTTATGCAGAGAATTTCGATAGTTTACAAAATTTCGGTACATGTTTAAGTGACGGTGCTCGAAGTATTTCTGAGTACAAGGAACTAATACAAATTTCAAATTAAAAAAATCAGTGGTACTTTCTTCAGGAACATTGTGGAAATTTGCCAAAACTAATCACTTATTTTGAAAATCAAAATCTCAAATTAAATGATGCATTAACCACATTAGATGTGACTATTAATAATTTGAAAAATGACTTCAGATGTGGCCTTCGGCAAGAGTTAGACACAGTTTTTAATAGAAATCCAGATTTAATAACATTGCGGCAATTTTGTATGGGGACATTGCCCCAAAATCTAACTGCTAAATACTCTGAAATTAAAGAATACTTTCAATATGCACCTATAACCACTTCCGATGTAGAAAGGACGTTTTCTATCTACAAGGATGTATCTCCTTCAAAGAGGACAAATTTGAAAGGAGAGAACATTGAGAAAGTATTGCTAGTTAATATTACTACTCCTTTACTCAACTTGAACTATGAAATGAACTAATAAAAATGTATTTCGCATTTTATAGATAACCACCTGTTTGTTTTCCAATTATATAAATAAAATTAAAAACTCTTTGAAAATACTAATTTTCAATAGTACGCCCGTGGGCGATGAGTCATCGGCCTCTCGTGTCAGGTCTCTAGTTATTAGGTATTGGTTCTGTATATATGTTTAGCGTCAATGCTAATCTAGTTAATTTACACATAAATTTAATTAAAGTATATGTTTTGTAGTGGCAATCGCTGTTGGAATAATAAAGATTATTAATATTAATACTATTATTAGTAATATTATTATTATTATTATTATTATTATTATTATCTCTTCCGCTCACAAGAACCATTCGTTCTTGGTTGCCATTATCTTACCCCATCGGTTCATTCGAACAAGATGGATGGCATAGTTATCTATCATTCATTTATTTTATATGAATATTGATTATAGTAGATACTTACCAGTACTTTCAAGGTGTGAACGTATGTGTTGTCCGCTGCTAGCAGCTTGTGTCTCTTTCTGGGTATGAACTTGTGTGTTGGTTGCTGCTGGCAGCTTGCGTCTCTCTCTGGGTGTGTGGTTTGTGTTTGTGTGAGCGCGCAAGTGTAGGGTGTTGTATGTTGGCGCGCTCGTGCGTGTGTTTAGTGACCGGTCGCGTTAATTTTGAGAGATCGGAGAACCAGCCGTTGCGCAGGGCCGCCAACCCTTTCCCGGCAACTTCTTTACTTTTCCGTGCAGTACTTCGACGGCCCGACCCCCGCCCCATCGAGGCAAGGTGCAGACCAGCGAAGCGCACCCTTCACGGGGTTGCTCATCGCCAACCGAGGGAACACTCTTAGCGGCTACTTCGGTCGACGACGGTCACACTTTGTGCCATCTTAACGTTTTCCGCCATTGCGGGGGCACTACACACACGTCGAACGTGTTTGTGCTGTTAACGGAAGCCTATCCAGGTTGCCGCCCAGGACCGGTCCTAGTGGTGTGTGCATTGCGCGGCGCCGTGTTTTGCGCCGCGTAGCTTGGTTCCTCTCTCCCCTGCTGGAAAGGCGGAATTGCACCTGTCCGCCCATCGGGCAGACCCCCCTAGAGTTTGGTAGCGCATATGCTAGGCTACAACCCAGTAGAGGACCACATCAGCACCCCACCCGTTCCGTCATTTCTCCTCCCGGCTACGTTGCCCGTGTTCGCGCGCTGCAACGTCAGTTTAGCAAGCGACGTATTATTGCAGCCGTGTCTAACAAGACACTTTTTTTTGCATTTTTAAATAAAGTTTTTGGTAGAGATCCAAAGTACTTATGGACTTGTGTAATTTCTGTGGAATTTCTCCAGTTGCGCCAATCACAATTGGGACTATTAGGATGTTGTCCATCTTCCACGTACTCTTGATTTCATCTCTGAGAGGTAAATATTTATTTACCTTCTCACTATAGTTCCTTGCAGCGGAACAGCAATGTCAATGATATACGTTACCTTGTCCTTCTTCAGTGTCAGTATTATATCTGGAATATTGTTGGGAATTGTTTTATCTGTGATTATTTGGCGATTCCAATATAATCGAGAATTTTCGTCCTCGCAAACTGAAGGTGCTTCATATTCATAATACGGGACATTTTCAGAATACGACAAGTGCTTCTGTCTGAGCAGCTGGTGTAATATTTTTGCAACCCTGTTGTGCCTCTCAGAGATATTGTTTGGGGGCAAGTACAGAGCATCCTGCCATCAAATGGTCAATTGTTTCTTCCTTATCTGCGCATACACGACATTTAATGTCAGATAAATTTTCCTAAGGATTTTTTTGTCCTATAGGAACGCGTTGGAATTACTTGATTCTTGGATGGCGGCTATGAATCCCTCTGTTTCTGCAAACAGGTTACCTGTATACAGCCATGCCTGCGACGCTGAGGTGTCAAAATTTTCAGATCCAATTGTTAACGGATACTTGCCATGCAAAGATTTATTTTTCCATCTCTCTTTCTGTTGGGGTATACTTAAGATTCTCGTGGATGGATTGAATTCATCGTTAGCCAGTTTGAGTGGCGTAAAATTGTCCATTTGAGCAATCGCATTATGCAATCTACTTTCTTTCGACTTTTGCAGAAAGTACTCTCGTAAATTATTTACCTGTGTATAATGCCTGCAATAAGCACTCGGTATTCCTCTACCTCCTTCTCTTCTTGGTAGGTGGAACCTTTCGATCGCACTACGTGGGTGATGAATTCTAAATTTTCTGGCTTCTACTCTTGTCTTGATGTCTATTGCTTCAAGTTCAGTATCAGTCCAGTTAATTATTCCAAATCCATAAGTAAGTACGGAAGTTGCAAAGCTGTTTATTGCCTTGGACATATTTCTTGCCGACAATCTAGTTTTCAACAACGATCGCAGCCTAGAGAAATACTGATCTTTCGCTGATTCTTTTGCAATATTGTGTTCTATTTCTCTAGCCTGCAAATAACCAAGATACTTATAATAGTCGTTGCTCTCCATTCCAATAACTAGTCCTTCTCCGCCTTCCACTTCGAACCCACGATGTTCAACCCATTGTCCCTTTTCCATGCAACTTATTTTGCAATTTTCCAATCCAAATTTCATTTGAATATCTCTACTATAACGGCCAACACAGTTTAGGAGATCGCGAAGATGATTCTTTTTCCTAGCATACAATTTGAGATCATCCATGTACCAAAGGTGACTAATTTGTACGACAGGTTGTAGTAAATTACATTCCTTATTTAGGGAATTTAACAAAGTTGTTAACGGTTTCAAGGCTAAACAAAACCACAGTGGACTCAAAGCGTCTCCTTGAAATATGCCTCTTTTAATACTGATCTTACCTGCATCAATACTTTCTGTAGGGGTTTTCATTAACAAACTTGTCTTCCATTTAGTCATGGCGTAACTAAGAAAATTAATATGATGCTCCTCAATCCTATATAACCTAAGAATCTCTACCAGCCACGAGTGAGGTACACTATCAAACGCTTTCTGATAGTCTATATATGCCATGTAGAGATTTTTTGCTTTCACCACATTCTTCATCACAACTGAATCAATCAGGAGCTGTTCTTTGCAACCTCTTGATCCTGTTCTACATCCTTTCGGTTCCTCTTCTAAAAGGTTGTTATTCTCCAAATGAGCATATATCTTTTCAGATATAATCGAGGTGAACATCTTGTATAACGTAGGAAGACATGTAATTGGTCTATATTTAGAAGGATCTTCCGCAGATACATTAGATTTCGGAATTAAGAAGGTGTATCCCTCGGTCATGAATTCTGGCCGTTCGGTTCGTTGTTCTAGCAATAATTGGAAGCACTTAGCAAGTTGCAGGTGCGTCGATGTAAATTTTTTTAACCAGAAATTTTGTATTTTATCTGGTCCAGGTGATTTCCAATTCATTGCTTTTTGGATTGCTCTTTTCACATCTTTTGAATCAATCCGCCAATTTATCATTGTCCTAACGTTACTTACCTTCCTTCTTTCATCCGTCAGCCATTTTGCACTTCTATGTTGCACCGACGTACTCCATATTCCAGACCAATAATCTGATATTTTGTCTTTCGTTGGTAACTGAATCTGTTGTCCAGGATTTGTATCACTCAAGCCACGATAGAATAATTTTTGATTTCTGATTTTATATCGTTTCAGCCTCTTTGCATATGCATTATTATTATTATTATTATTATTAATATTATTATCTCTACTATTATTATTATTATTTCTAATTTTTTTTGTATTTCTTTATAAGAAATTATAACTTATCAAGCAGCTTAGAATTTATGAAAGGTTAAACTGTCAAGCGTATAGAAATACATTTTCCCCAATACGCGATAGCAATATTCAATTTTCTTAATAACTTTTAGACTTTTACATTGTACAACTCCAGCCCCGAAAATTTCAAATGCGTTACCACTCAGTTGACGTGACCTCCGAAAATCCTCGACTTCATCACCTTGATGTATTACCGTCAGCTACCAGCGGCACCTTGCGGCATTAACCGTCGACCCCTTCGAGGATCATGTTTCATTTAATTATGATCGAGCGTTCGCGTAAATTAAAAGAAATCAAATTAACCATGACAGCGTCGAATGCTGTGAAAAAAATGCTTCACGGATAATGCGTCTCGCATCGATTTAATTTTTTGAAGCCCGGAGCGAGAGGAGGTTGGGAATAGTGCGGAGGAACAGAAGGGGTTACGAAGTATTTCTGTATAGATGTGGCGCGAGCAAAGGGAAATGTGGAATGGGTGCTAGCTAGTCGAAAATCGCAATAGGAACACCGCGAAAGCTCTACGGAGACGAGCTTTCTGGTTAGAGGTGGAGTGGGGTGAGATATGGATGTGCTCGGGATCGGAAGATAATGATGTCAAATTTCGGTGGAAGGCTTCCTTATTAGCAGGATTTCGGGGTAATGTATTGCGTCTGGTTTGGGTTGTTTTTGTGTATGCGTCTGTGCCTTGTGAGAGATGCGGAGAGAAGGGAGAAGAAATGAGGTCAAAATGTTTTCGTGAAGAAAATTAGGGCGATAAATAAGGAAGTGGAGCACAATTGGAATTTGCTGTGAGGCAATTTTAAAATCGAAATGGAGGAATACCGATATTTCTGGGGAAAATGTAATAAAAAAGTTTCATCGCATGCGGAAGAAGAATCAATCAAAACAAAAAATTAAATAAAACTTGAAATGAATGAGAAATGCCAATAATGAATAGTTATATTTATGATAAAGAATACATTAGCCTCTTTCTATTATTTTAAGAAAATTTTCTTTTACAAATGGTAAAAAATCAATTCTATTTTAAAGCTTCCTGTGTTTATACATCAGTCCGCAAATTAGACAATTTCTAAGCATTACTAGTAATAAAAATAGTAGATTATTTGCTAAGAATTGCATTTTCATATTGTGCTGTTTGAACGAAACTATTGTTAAACATCCTGTGCAAAGATCTTCTTCAAATAAAACTTATCCACCGTGGTTTACTAAGAACATAAAGAAAAATCTTCTGTTGATGCGTCACTATCATAGGAAGTGGAAATCTACTGGTAATGATTATTTCAAATTAGATTTTCAGAGAATTAGAGGAATTACTAAAACGGAAATTTCTAGAAGCTATACATCAGGGATGCACAGACTTATAGGGAACAGTGGCCACTCGGGAAAATTATAAGCCAAGGACGGGCCACTACAAAGAATACTTATTAACACAAATATTTTTATTTTTAAATAGTATGAATTACTATAAATGATAAAAATAAAAGAACATTCAAAAATGTTTGTTGTAATTATGTAATCGTAATGTCATCTAATCATTACAATGTAATATTTCATGTTTTATTATTTTGATGCATGACATTGTTGACATAAAAATTTTGTTTATGTTTGGTTCCACATTACTTGTCGCCACAGGTAAAACTGCTTCCAGATTTTCATTTGCCAGACGGTTTCGATTTTTTGTTTTGTCAAATTTCATCACTGAAAACGTTTGCTCACAAATATACGTCGATCCAAATAAGCTTGCGCATTTCAATGCATTTATTCGCAACTCTTTATAAGCGATTTTGTCAACGCAACGGTAAAAGTTGAGTAAATTACCTTCATTAAACTTATATTCCGGTGCATTTTCGGGTGAAATGTTGAAAGGATTGCTGAAAATGTCTAATAGAGGTTTAACTTTTTTGAAGTCTAGAAAACGATCATGAAAAACTTGTATTAAAATATAAATTTTTTCAACATAAGCGAAATTGACATCAGTTTTATTGAATTTCTCCATAATTTTTTTGTAGTTCGGAAAATGGCTGTAATTGGCTGAATTGATTTGTGTCCTGAAAATACTCAATTTGCATTGAAACAACGAAACATGAGAGTATAACTGCGAAATCGATTGATCTTTGCCTTGGAGTCGCGTATTCAAGACATACAAGTGATTTGTGATGTCTACAAGAAACGCTAAGTCACACAGCCAGGGTTGTCGAGTTCGGAGACATCCTTTTTCTTTTCCGCCAGAAATATTTTGATTTCTTCAATCAAGTTAAGAAACTGCTCTAGTGACAACCCACGACTTAGCCACCTTACTTCAGTATAAAGCAGGAGTCCACCATATTCGCTTTCAATATCCTCGAGAAATTGTGTGAATTGTTGGTGATAGAGAACTCGTGATTTTTATATAAAGTTTACAGTAGGTACTACAACTTTCATCACATTTTCAAATTCCGATAATTTTGAACACAGGGCCTCTTGTTGTCTAATGCAATGAAACTGCATTAATTCCTTGGTATCTATGTGTTTAGTTTGTAAATACTCTTATAACATAGTTATTATCCCGGATTTAATTCAAACAATTGAAGGTCTCCGTCGGTCGTAATTCCAGATAATTTCGTTAAATCCAAATCCATTATAGAACATTTTTCCAGAAGAGCTTTGAGCATGTCACTCCCCTTGGTTTGACTTGTCAAAGAACTCATACCAATCAGTTCTTCACTCAGTTCAAAATTTTACGTTACACCTCGTAAAAATATTAAGAGTTGAGCAGTGGAACTTATATCTGTAGATTCGTCGAGTGCTATAGAAAAATACTCAAAACGTTTTGGATTTCCTAGCTAATTGCTCTTCTATATTAGCTGCTAATGTGGTAAGTCTTCTTTGAGCAGTCATCCGATTTAGTTGAATTTTCTCAAACCTCTTTGCATCTTTCGGACACATTTTTTTCCCGGCGATATCTAAACACTGCTTAACAAACTCACCACCTTTAAAAGGCCGACAGGTTTTCGCTATTATTCGAGATATTTTAAAGCTAACTTCAGTAGCTGTTTCAGCATCTTGAATTGGTTGTGTAAACATAGCTTGCTGGCCTATTAGTTCCTTTTGTAAAGTGGAAATTTTTTGCGTTCGATTTTCGCCGGTTAATTTGGTAAAAGTATGATGCTGGGTTTCAGAATGCCTTTTCACATTATATTTCTTCGGAATAGAAACTCTACTCTTGCATATTAAACACACACTTTTGTTATGCAATGAAATAAAAAAAGTATTTTTCGGACCAAACTACGTTTGTTGCTGGGGCCTGGTTTATCCCTATCAAAATTGATATTATACTATTACGTAGGTAGATGCCAAGTTCGAACGACGAAATATTTATTCTTCACAGATTACAATTCAAACAATATAACGTTCGCTTGTCCGTAGTTAAAACTTAACTGCCCCGATAGCGGGCGATGCGTTGTATTTATACGAGTTACCTAACATCGAGAATCTACCACATTGTTCGGGGATAATACCGATGTGTTTCGCGAATCTTCGAGTAATCTAGTTGGTTCGACAGATTTCTAGTCTCGTAACAATATGATTGGAACGCCGAGGAGCATACCTGTCCTACGTAATAAACCTGAACAAGAAAGTAGTAGGTACTTCAAGATACATATCTTAGTTTTTCGAATAATTTTTAAAATTCGTTGGCGGGCCGCATAAATATCGACAGTGGGCCGCATGCGGCCCGCGAGCCGCGGTGTGTGGATCGCTGCTATACATGCTATACACATGACGTAGAAGAAAAAAAATTTAATGATCCATCTCAATTCTGGACTTTTGTTAATTCAAAAGGCAATATGTCTAGAATTCCAAGTAATATACATTTTAATAATCAGGAATATTCAAAACCACAAGCCGTTGTTGACGCCTTCGCATCTACATTTGCAGAAGTTTATCTTCCTAAAAACTCCGATGTTGCATTACGTGAGTACGATACTATTAGTAGTTATCCGCTTATCGTCGTTCCGTGTGTTACACAGCATGATATCATCGAGGCCATAGGGAAACTGAAGAATAAACATACTGCTGGAGACGATAATATCCCAACGTATTTGGTTAAGGACTGCGCCAATGTTTTGTTGATCCACTCTCCATACTCTTCTATTTATCCATTAAAACATCTTCTTTCCCACAAGCATGGAAAATCGCTAGAATTTGTCCTGTATTTAAAAAGAGTGATAAGACTGACATCTCTAATTATAGGCCAATAGCTATTATTTCTGTTTTTGCGAAAATCTTTGAATCCGTCCTGCACAAAATCATCTCGTTCAAATCTCTACCCTTTATTTATTTCTCCTTCACAGCATGGATTTGTGTAAAATCGCTCGACCCTGACAACCAGTGCTGCATAACCCAAGATTTAGCCGAAGCTTTAGACGATGCTAGTCAATTAGATCTTATTTATACGGACTTTAGTAGCGCATTTGATACCATCGACCATATTTTACTCTTACTAAAACTATCAGCTTTTGGGTTTAACGATTCCTTACTCTGGTTTATCAAGTCATATTTGATGGATAGAGCAAACTATGTTACTTACAACGGGTATAAATCAAGATTTTTACTCGACTTCTGGAGTTCCTCAAGGTGCCAACTTAGGCCCGCTTATGTTCGATATATTTATTAATGACCTAAGAGCATCACTTGACTGCAATGTATTGGCTTATGCAGATGATCTTAAAATATATCACACCATTACAAACATTACTGATGTGTATTTTTTACAAAAGAACTTGGCTACTGTCCACAGCTGGTGTCGAATGAATAAATTTAATTTAAACATTTCAAAATGCTGTGTTATAACTTTCACAAGGAAAATAAATTACAAAAACTCTCTTTATTACGTTGATAATACTGTTATAGAGAAACGAAGTTCTACAAGGGATCTTGGTGTTACATTCGACAGTAAGTTTACCTTCAACGATCATCTCTCAAACGTCACTAGATCTGCTGTTAAGTCTCTGGGTTTTATTATCAGAATGTCCCGAAATTTCGCTAATGTTGGTAGCATTAAATCTCTATATTTCGCCATATGTCGTCAGTAAGTTGGAATATGCGTCTACCATTTGGTACGCAATCTATGACCCACGCGGGAATCAAATTGAATGCGTTCAGCGTACATTTTGAAGTAATTGAGTTACAGGCTGGATGGGGTCTATCCAGAACGCAATTAGACTACGAGGATTTGCCTGTGAGGCATGGATTGGAATTGCTAGCGGTACGAAGACAAAGGAAGAGCGCATTGCTGGTGGCGAATCTCCTGAATAACCGGATCGACTCAGCATCGTTGTTAGCGCGAGTGAATTTACTGGTACTTTTGTGTTTTCAACACCAAGGGCTAATATATTGTGTAGGGGCGCCATTGGTGCATTCGTCGAGTAACGCAAATAATTTATTTAACTATATTTTTATGTTCTTATGGAATTAATTACTTTATTTATGTATTGCTGTATTGTCACATAGTAAAGTTTTGTTGTCCTATTTTGGATTAATCTGTTGGGCAAAATAAATTATTATTATTATTATTATTATTATCATAAAGTGTCCCTAGTCCTAAGCTATAGACCAACGTCAATTTTATCTAGTTTTTCGGAGGCCTTCGAACGATGGTTTTCCAAGCTTAATTATTTGTAGTTGCAGACAGCTCCAAAGAAATTCGGGAAACCGTCTGCGCAAAAAAATTAACATAAGGACTGATAGTGGGCCGACAATCCTTTAATAGTCACTTTCTATTATGAATTTTCTTATGAACTTTATATTATGAACCCATCTACCAGGTCTAAACTGGTGAAACATTGTAAACAAGTCCTAAACAGACTGCAACAAGACAATACTGTTTCACTGATATGGGTGCCAGAACATGAGGGAATTAAAGGCCATGAGATGCCCGAAGAACTAGCCAAGGAAGACTGAAAGACTAACTTCATAGGAACATATGTGGAATCGCCAAGGATTTCGCTAGAAGGGAGATCTGGTTGTGGCTAGAAAGAGAATATTAGAAAGGAATTGTGGTTAATGGAAATTCACATTAAGACACTGCTAGTGGAGCTGGATGCTAGGTTTTCAGCCAACTTAATTTATAGTAATAAAATAGAAATTAAAACTATTACCGATTTGATAAACACACATTGTCCTTTAAGGAAATATCAGTAGAGCATGGGCTTAATTAGCGAGCTCTGATGTAGGAGATGTGAAAAACAGGTGGCAGTTAACCTTCATGTAATATGCGCTTGTGAGAAACTGAAGGAACACAAACATTTCAGAAGAGATCTATTGATCCTAAGACAGTACTCAAATTTTCTTTCGAATTTCAAAATCGTAGTCATTGCCTTACCTTAGGAAATATCTGAGATTTCTTTAGGAAATGGTTACTATTTTGGCGTTTGGATTCAGGAATATAATAGCGTAGCCAAATTTCATTACTCGTAACAAATGTTTACAAAAAATCAGCTTGGTTCTTATTATACAGCTTCAAATTATCGCTCAACATATGTATTCCTTCACGTTTTTGATCGAAATTCAAAATCTACTTCAGGGTATTTCCTTCAAAACAATATCATTAATTTTGTGTGGTTCTGGTCGCAAATAATCTTCGATGTTCATATGGTCAGGTTGAAATTGCAAAATTCAGCGACAAATTGGTAGGGCTATCTAAGAAGCATTGTCACTCAAAGTTGGTTGTTATTAGCCAAAATTTTATGTGTTTAGTAAATCAAAAAATAAATACCAGATTTCACTATAAATTGCTAGTTTATGCATTTTAAGATTTTTTATTTAGACATTTTACTCACACTGCTGTATCTTCCAAAACAAATGACAGAAATCAAAAGGGATACTAGCGAAATGCATTTAGAAGTTCTGTTTATTTCTCTATTGGTCTGAGTATTTTGTTATTCGTTACTTCTTCTACCTAGCATGTTTTCAACATTCTTTTATACGTCCACATTTTAAATGCTGCCAATCGCTCACTAATATTTTTCTTTAAAGCTTCTTCTTCATAAAATGCAACGGAGAACTCGTGGCATATCAATATTCGGTGTCCAATTAAGCTCTCTGTTGCATAACACATTTTATACAATACTCTTCTTCTTCTTCTTCTTCCTATTCTTCTTCTTCTTCTCCTTCTTCTTCTTCTTCTTCTTCTTCTTCTTCTTCTTCTTCTTCTTCTTCTTCTTCTTCTTCTTCTTCTTCTTCTTCTTCTTCTTCTTCTTCTTCTTCTTCTTCTTCTTCTTTTTTCTTCTTCTTCTTCTTTTTCTGTTTTGGGTTGAACGCCAGCACGTCCAGACACTAGAGCACACTGCTCTTTGTACTATCCCCAATCTATCCCTCAATTCCATTCTGTTAGTCTTGTGTCCTCGATAAAAGCCACTATCCTCCTCAAGGGAAGGGGGAATGTTTCTGTCTGAGCCCTTCAGTTCCTCACATGTACATATTACATGAAGGCTAGTTTCCTCCTGTTTTTCACATCTCCTACACCAGGGCTCGCTAACCAAGCGCATGCTGTACAGATGCTTCCTTAAAGGATAATGTACGGTTATTAAGCCGGTAATTATTTTAATTTCTTTTTTTTGTCACTACAAATTAGGTTGGCTGAAAACCTTCCGTCCAGCTCCCTTAGTAGTGTTTTAGTATGGGGTTGACTATCCGTTAAGCTTCATTTCTTTTTATGTTTTCTTTCTAGCCATAACCAGAGCTCCCTTTTAGCGGAATCTTTAGCGATTCCACATACAGGTTCTGGTCCTATGAAGTGCCTATTAGTACCTTCTTTGGCCAGTTCGTCGGCTATCTCATCAATGTACCAGTACACACTCTAATGTAAATTGTTTAATCTATTCAAACAATACTTTGATTTTATTAGCGATAAAATTTGATTAAGTATTTTATGTTGTAGATTAAAGTTCTTTCACAGTTTAAAAACAGTTTAAAGAAATCGTTCTTACTACAACAATCATTTGCTTGAGTATAACAAAGGCAAGGCATGATCCTCGACAGTATATTTAATCAAAATATTATTAATTTTACCCCCAATATTTTCTTCATATTCCTTCAGATCTATATCACGTTGTTTGAGAACATCACTCCAAGACTGTGTAGAGAGCGATCTTTTTAATTTCGTAATTGCCTATTGTCATCTACTTATCTTCTAATTTGTCGGAAGGCTTTTCCTTTAAGTAAAATGATCTTAATAATGAATGGAGTTCTTTATCAACTCCCGAAGTAAACCTTTCATCTTGGTGTTTTCTCTTTTCTCGCCTTGTTATTAACGCTTTTCGCTTGAGACTTCGGATAAATTAACATCCCATAGGAATAAAAAGGCAATATTATAGAGATATGCACGTTACGCAAATAGAGTATTTGAAATATTTGATATACGGGACATTATTATCAAGGTTTAATTGAAAATCGATCAAAACTCTAATTTTAATGATCTTAAATTTCTCACGATATCTGTACTTTATTTTACAAACCAAATACGTCCCTTTTAATTAAAACAAGTTTATATGGGAAAGACGCACAAAGGAAAAGTTTAAGAATGTTTGTAAGGACACCAACATTATGGGTGTTCCATGCAAAATACGCAAAAGGAATAACTATTATCAGGATAAAATAAAACAAATTTGAATGAATTTCACATTTTAATTTACACCGTAACGATCGTTTCGCTCCAACCTGAGCTTCATCAAACATATAACTAACTTATCTACAAATTTTAACCCAAATGTACCGTAACAAACACATGTTTTGTTTTGAATAATTAAAGGAATGGGTACTTTTTATTACTAAAATGTCTATGCACAAAACTTTCACTGCGGTTTATACAATACTGTTCTTAAGTAATAAATCTGGGGGTTTACATTATGTTACACGGAGATAAAGAAGTTCTATGGAAAAATACAATATGTGACTGTCTGAATATCAAATAAATAAATTGAGTAAGGGTGAATTATTTGTTTCTAATTGATCATTTAGGATCTTGTCGGTTTTCTTTAATTTATTAATTTCAAGTGACTCAAATAAATTAAGTTTTTTGCCCTTATTTTCTACGTGTAATATTTTAAATTCTTTGTTAAAATTGTGGTTCCTTAAATTAATATGAGACGCATATGAAGAGTCACTTTTATTATTTCTAAATGCTTTGATGCGTATTTCAAACGATCTGCCTGTCTGTCCGATATACGTAATGGGGTAACTACCGCAAGTTAACTCATAGACTCCTGACTCCTTCTTAAATATACTTCAAGTCGACTAAACTTACGACGTTATGGAACTTCTCTTTCCGGAAAGCGTTCCATGTAAACGCAACGGCTAATTAGAGTTTTTATTACATTCAAAATAAACTTCCAGCATGTCAGTAAGTTGATTGAAATTCATGATTTATTTAAAAAATGTCAATGTGTTTTTTTCCATCGCACACTATAGTATAACACAAGTGCCTAAGAGAGTATACGGACAGTGTTTTAATATTTTTTTTTCTTCTAAATTTAACTAAAATTGATGTGTTGCACGTCAATGGATTTAAAAAATTTAAAAAGGTACCACAATTATTAGTCGTATCCTAAATACGTATTTCGACAACTAAGTTGTCATCATCAGTAGGTAAAAACTGCTAATTAAAAGACACACATGGGGCACAGTAAAGTAAAATAAACGCTTCCGCACAACTACTATACACTGCAACCCTGTAAAGACTAAATTTAACATGCCAATCTCAAACTACGAGACAAACACTTGCCTCTTAAGGAAAAGGTTTTAAACATGTGTTAACTTATCGAACAAAGGAACGGCAGAAATTCTTCTCTAAAGAAGGCGCCTACTAAAAACGATTTTTAAAGCTACGATGACCTACTATTAAACTAAATGAACCACCTTATATTTTCACAAAACACTAGTATATTTAACTATATGAATATTTCATGTGCATTGTACACATCAGTAGTTATTTAAACGTATTAGTTCGAGTACAAGTATAGTGACAAAATCTATATAGGGTAGGAGTGTAAAAATTTTCCATTACAAATGGTTAAAAAGTATGGTCGTATATTGTAAAAGCCGAACTCTCATTGCAAATTCTGAGAAAGACAAAATTAAGAAGGGGCGTTACATGTGAAGAAACAAGACATTCGACTGTGTTGTGTTATATTAAATGAGAATCATTTCACGTGAAAAGGGTCTATGAATAATTAGATATTGTAGGCATATAATTTAAAAGTTAATTATAAATAGGTGACATGTCCTAGTTAAGGAGTTAAGCAATTTAATATAATGTATACAATCCACGGTAGGCTCTGGGTGAAACATGATAAATAATTTAATAAACAAAACACCCGGTACATCTGTTCCACAAAACGCGAAACATTTTACATTTCGTGAAACAAACACACCGAGTGCTTCATTCAACAAACCATTGTTAAGGAGGTAATTTTTGCATTCTTTCACGTGTATGGATTCCCACATGTCTATATTTCTGCTGTTGCCTCCCCCACCCACTTATAAAAATGTGAATAGACAGCTGAACGGTATTGGAGATTTATCGCTATTCAAGAAGGTATGTTTATTTTTCGCGATAAATATACTTTCATAAGCATCAAGTTCATGGGGTTTATTAATTCCTTTTATCAATTTCAAACCTGTAATCGGTACATTGTGCAGTGTGCTCAAAGCGTGATTTGCGACATTTGATTTATCCGGTCTATTGTATTTGATATGTGCTATGTGTTCTTTAAAACGTGTTATTATAGGTCGTTTAGTTTGGCCTATATATTTCAAATTACAATCCGCGCAACTAATTTCATGGATCCCTGATTTCGAATTGGAATTAATTCTATCTTTAGTATTCCCTAGCAGACTTTTGATGGTGTTTTCGGACCGAAAGGCTACCTGGAGAACTCTTTCTTTGACAACTTTGTTTTTCGTGACAGGGTGGTATGGTAGTCATAAGTACTTTTTCTCTTGGTTACTTTGGGGTATCAAACTCGTGGATTCGCGGATTGTATTTTTTATTTTAGTTTTTCTAATTAATTTATTGATTATTTCTATGTCAAAGCCATTGTATGTCGCAATATTTTTAATGAAATCTAGTTCTGTTTCATATCTCTCTTTTGTTAACGGAAAATTTAGTAACCGATTGACTAAAAAGTTAAAGGAAGCTGTCTTATGTTGATAATCGCTAAAAATTGAAGATGGCGTTGGAAAATAGTAAACGTAGCCTCAAATATAGTATTCATCAAACCACTTTATTTGGTAGCTGTCTCGTAAAAATCGGAATGTAATAGATTTACAGCTTGGGGCGTTTTTGTATATATATTTGTGTGTTTTTGTATGCTATGTATGTATATATGTAGTTAAAACATATCTGTATACATACGAATACGCACAATCTAATTAGAGATTATCAACGTACAGGTATGTGTTTTGGACTGCCTCGCCCTTATCAGCGTACGACATGAAGTCACCATGCCCTGGTTTGCCAGTCGTTGTCGTTTTTGACCGGTAGATACAATGAAATATGTGTCGTATAACTTTAACAAATGCGTTGAATAAACCCAGGTCATGATGACTTTACATTATATGCTAATGAGGGCAAGAGAGCCCGAAACACGTATCGGTACATTGTTAGTCTTCAACGAGAAGTTGGCATGCGTTTTTTGTTTTAACGAATTTGTAATATTGTAATTATGGGTGTTTTTCGCGCATAGGTGATAAGGTAGATGGGGCATGTCTTAGGTATGCCTGTTGATGTTGAAGGAAGCTGACGGATAATAACTACTCTTTTCTTTTTGTTTGTTACTGTCAGTCAACTTTAAATATCGTCGTCGATACTCTTTATGATACAGTGGCGTGACAAATATTTTATAAAGATCTTTGTCATTTCTTTTCTCGCTTATGAGAGGGAATTTTGGGAAAATATTTTGGATTTATATTTTATATAATTGCATCTCTTCATTTTTCATACGTTGTCTCTCTATTTCAAGGACACCCGGTATATACAAAGCTCATATATTATTAAATTAAAATATAGAATCTGGCTTTTGTTTAATACAAAGGAATTTTTAATAATATCAAATATTATTAAAAATCTGGTGTGAAGATTTCATTTAAGTCGTTAGGTGTACTAAAAATACAATATAATCGATCCTAAATATCGAATCTACTGTAGTAAGAGTAACTATCTCTTTGTTTTTATAATGACTTAAACTAATACATCAAATGAGCTCAAAGACTCCGAAAGAACTCTTGTAGTTTTATTTACGTCATAAATTATTTGTAAGATATCTTTGTTCTCCCGAAGATTTTATTATCATTAGCAAAAAGTGATTCGCTTAAAGATGTAATTTGGTTCCATTTAGTACTTATTCTTACATCTTTCATTTATTTTCCAGCCATCTATTTTGTGCAAAAGTTAAAACGAGTGAGCGATATACTGTCTCCTGGTTTGATGCCTTATGTTCTCTATCTATGGAATATGAAATCTTTTTCTATTTATCTTGTTGAATATCTTTTTGAAGTTAATAAATACCATGAGAATTTATTAATTTCGTTTTCTCCTAAATTAGTTCTTCGGCCTAAAAATATATTGCGGAGTCTGTGTTAGTTATTTCTCATTTTTCATTATTAATTCTTCCGAAATAAACTTCATACACCGGGTGTACGTTTTAACTTGAAATTTTCAAATATCTCGAAAAATAAGCAGTTCTCGAAAAAATGTCCAGTAGAGGAAATACATTAGCCCTAGAACTGGTCCCTCTTATACAGGGATGCACAGACTTATAGGGAACCGGGGCCACTCGAGAAACTTATAAGCCAAGGACGGGCCACTACAAAGAATACTTATTAATACAAATATTTTTATTTTTAAATAGTATGAATTACTACAAATGATAAAAATATAAGAACATTCAAAAATGTTTGTTGTAATTATGTAATCGTAATGTAATCTAATCATTACAATGTAATATTTCATGTTTTATTATTTTGATGCATGACATTGCATTGACCTAACAATTTTGTTTATGTTTGGCTCCACATTAATTGTCGCCACACGTAAAATTGCTTCCAGATTTTAATTTGCCAGACGGTTTGCATTTTTTGTTTGGTTAAGTTTCATCACTGAAAACGTTTGCTCACAAATATACGTCGATCCAAATAAGCTTGCGCATTGCAATGCATTTATTCGCAACTCTTTATAAGCGGTTTTGCCACCGCAATGGTAAAAGTTGAGTAAATTACCTTCATTAAACTTGTTTCGTAAATTATCATCATTTTGCATGTCTATCAATTCCAGCTGTATTGATTCAGGTGCATTTTCGGGTGAAATGTTGAAAGGATTGTTGAAAATGTCTAATAGAGGTTTAACTTTTTTAAAGTCTAGAAAAGATAATGAATAGCTTGTATTAAATTATCAATTTTTTCAACATAAGCGAAATTGACATCAGTTTTATTGAATTTCTTCATAACTTTTTGTAGTTCGGAAAATGGCTGTAATTGGCTGAATTGATTTGTGTCCTGAAAGGACTCAATTTGCATTGAAAGGACGAAACATGCGAAATCAATTGATCTTTGCCTTGGAGTCGCGTATTTAAGACATTCAAGTGATTTGTGATGTCTACAAGAAACGCTAAGTCACACAGCCAATCAGGGTTGTCGAGTTCGGAGACGTCCTTTTTCTTTTCTGCAAGTAATATTTTGATTTCTTCAATCAAGTTAAGAAACCGCTCTAGTGACAACCCACGACTTAGTCACCTTACTTCAGTGTAAAACAGGGGATCACCATATTCGCTTTCAATATCCTCGAGAAATGGTGTGAATTGTCGGTGATTGAGACCTCGTGATTTTATAAAGTTTACAGTAGGTACTACAACTTTCATCACATTTTCAAATCCCAATAATTTTGAACAGAGGGCTTCTTGATGTATAATGCAATGAAACTGCATTAATTCCTTGGTATCTATGTTTTTATTTTGTAAATACTCTTTTAACATAATTATTATCCCAGATTTACTTCCAACCATTGAAGGTGCTCCGTCAGTCGTAATTCCAGATAATTTCGTTAAATCCAAATCCATTATAGAACACTTTTCCAGGAGAGCTTTGAGCATGTCACTCCCCTTGGTTTGACTTGTCAAAGAACTCATACCAATCAGTTCTTCACTCACTTCAAAATTTTACGTTACACCTCGTAAAAATATTAAGTGTTGAGCAGTGGAACTTATATCTGTAGATTCGTCGAGTGCTATAGAAAAATACTCAAAACTTTTCGATTTCGTAGCTAATTGTTCTTCTATATTAGCTGCTAATGTGGTAACAGTCATCCGATTTAGTTGAATTTTCTCAAACCTCTTTGCATCTTTCGGACACATAAATAAAATTTTATTATCCTTGTACGTCACTTTTATTATTTTTTTCAACTCTACATTTTTATCTCCGGAGGAAGCAACAAAGTTGTTGCGAAATGTATGTACTGTAATTATGTACTGTGAGTTAGTTTCTTTTCTCATTAATAAAGTACGTCGTAATTTTTGTAATAGATCCCGTTTAATATCGTTTCATCGAATCTACTTCTCCCAATTATTTTGACGTAAGCGTCCAGTGAATTTCGTTAAGTTTCAATAACTTACGCATGCATTTTTAATTTTCATTTACATAGATCTAGAACTTTTTCAGATATAATATGGAACAACGTCGAGAATGGCATCGTGAAACAATTGCGAGTTGGATTAAGAGTCATACTG